>CM022301.1:189636977-190221977 GCA_011799875.1 Thinopyrum elongatum
TACCACCTACTACTACCACTACTAACTACACTACTACTAACCACTACTACTACTACCATACTACTACCCACTACGACTACGACCACTACGAATACCACCACTATACCACCACTCGACCACCATACTACTAACACTACTACGACCACTACTACTACCACTACTACTACCACTACTACTACTGCTACTCTATGCTACTGCTACTGCTACTGCTAATGCTATGCTAATGATTTCCCGAAGTTTGGCAATTTCGGACAGACGAACCGGAGGAGAACAGTTGCGTAGTAGTAGTAGTAGTAGTAGTGTAGTAGTATAGTGTAGTAGTAGTAGTATAGTAGTAGTGGTGGTACTACTACTACTACTTACTACTACTACTACTACTACTACTACTACATACTACTATACTACTATGCAACCGTTCTCCTCCGGTTCGTCTGCCGCGAAATTGCCAAACTTCGGAAAGATTCCCGGAGTTGTGTTTTCCCCTTCGCCTGGTATCATGTAGCCCTGCGTTTATAACACCCTATCACTGTATTCGCCGTGTCATGCTTAGTGTTGTATTCTATTGTGCTTTGTATTACTGTTCTTCCCCCTCTTCTCTCCGGTAGACTCCGAGACCGATGCTGCCACTGTGATCGACTACATCGACGACGACACTTCTCCTTTCAGAGAGCTTCCAGGCAAGCCAACCCCCCTTGGTCATTCCGATGCCAAACTTCGAAAAAGCAATTCCCGGATGTTTCCCCCTTCGCCGGTATCGGTTAGCCCTGCGTTGTAGAACACCTATCACCATATATCGCCGTGTCATGCTTAGTGTTGTATCTGGTGGCTTTGTATTTACTGTTCTTCCCCCATTTCTCGCCGGTAGACTCCGAGAGACGATGCTGCCACTGTGAGGACTACATCGACGACGACACTTCTTCCTTTTAGCAAGAGCTTCCAGGCAAGCAAACCCCCCTTGGTCATTCCGATACGCCATTCCATTCTATCTCAGTGTTTCCTTAGACTTGCTACTGTTATTGATGCTCCTATTCGATGCATAGCCTGCTTTTGTAAACCTGCTCATTGTACCTTACCTTATTATCCGAAACTACTTAGCATAGGTGGATAGTGATCATCAGTGACCCCCACCTGTCCTTGTTGCCCTTGCTTCATCATCGATGACTCGATCAACGTGATCGACGACAGAGCCCGACACCTCACATCACATCGCACCCCCTTTGTTGCTCCACTCTGCAGAGCTACTATCGAAGCCGGGGTGATTACCTTGTAATGCACTTCTGATGATAACTCTGTGTGTAGCTATTTGGTCCTGGTCATCGAGGGGTGATTCCTCCTTCCACCACTCCCGATACGACTCTGTCGTGCAACCCAAGTGTGAACCTCGAGGGTGATTCTCCTAAGTTCAGCTTGATGATTACATCGAGTGGATTCCATCGAGGGTGATTCCTCGGGTTTCCCCTTGATGTTACAGACACACAGTTACTTTTACCTATAGCCCCGTGCACTGTAACTACGGGACCTAAGGGACAGGTGGGTACCATCCTGGGTGAGCGTGACCTGAGTTCTCGACAGTCTCGGTTAGTCGGGTCGGCCCTGGGGGTACCCGCGAGTTGATGTGAAAGTTGGGCGGGCCGTAGAGCATCCGCGAGATAATACGAGGCACGGCCGGGCAGGTAGACCGCCCTAGAGAGAGAGGGGGTTGGGCCTGGCCCTTGCCGTACATCCTCGAGAGGGGCGACGGGGTCACAATATCTGAGTCTCTGCTCGCCCGCGAGCTCCCAACGCACTAATGATTTGGGTATTTGTTCTGAGTGGCCAATGCCTTACACACTAACCACCACCAGCGGAGAACAGATATGGGCAGTCGGTGCGTAGTTTATCACCGAAGCTTTATCAGACGTCTCAGTTCAGCTTGTGGCACGAGGATCATGCCGTCCACTACAAGGGTGGTGCTGGTATCCACCCTGCACACAAAGACCCGGAGTGCAACGGGCGAATGGGCCCAAGACCCCGGAGTGCTTAGTATGTAGACCGGTGGGGAACTATCTGCTGAGCCTAGCTAGGGCTGCGATGTGTTGATCTTCCAGGGCCGGGCATTACTCAGAAAAGTGTGTCCGACCAGAGTAATCAAGCATGTTGGGTAACGTGGTGCACCCTACAGGGAAGTTATTATTCAAATACCGTGTCCACAGTGTAAGGATGTTCAGACTTGTATCCTGATCTATTACAACTAGAAATGGATACTTGAGATATGTGGCCCGGGATTGCTTCCTGCAGGGAGTCGAGAAGGATCTCTGGGCATTAAAATACAACGTGCTTGTTAAATGTTAAAATACTATTTATATCTTCTGAATGCTGCCAAGAGTGCTAGTCTTTGATAGGCTAGGCTTTTCCTCTATTCTAGCATTTGTAGTTCAGTCCACAGATCAAGCCCATTCCTTTGATACTGAGCATACTAGTCTAGGTCTGATGCTTGCGAGTACTTTGGATGAGGACTCACCGTTGCTTTGCTACCCCTTCCCCTTCTTTCTTCTTTCCGGTGGTTGCAACCAGATGGTGGATCCCAGGAGCCAGATGCACCAACGTCGACTACTACCAATGCCACCGAGGGTGCCTACTTCTACGTGGAGACCGTCGACAACCATGAGTAAGTTAGGAGGTCCCAGGCAGGAGGCCTTGCCTCTTCAGATCGTTGTGCTTTTGTGCTTGCCTACTTAAGGCAGTCTTGTCTAACGTTATGTCTGTACTCAGATATTGTGCTTCCGCTGACTTGTGTATCGAGCTTATGTATTCGACCCTCGAGGCCCCGGGCTTTAATATAAAGCTTGTATTATTTTAATTTTGTCTAGAGTTGTGTTGTGATATCTTCAGTGAGTCCCTGATCTTGATCGTACACATTGCGTGTATGATTATGTATGGTCGAATCGGGGGCGGTCACTCACAAGCTCTTCCTTATAGCCATTAAGATAGGCTTTGAGATTTTAATGATGATCACATGAAAGACAAGAATTAGAGCACAAAGAAAGCCATCATATAAAATGTGACAAACACATTTAAGTCTAACATACTTCCTATGCATAGGCATTTGAAATAATCAAATAAGTTATCAAGAAAAAAGAAATATCTAGCATATTCATAGGAAGAAGAACAAAAACATTAACAATTATACTTCAAGAGAGGTAATTGAACATGAAAATCTCTAAACATCTTTGCCTCTTCATAATAATGACATGTAAGATCATATTCAAATGAACAAACATAACATCATGTGGAAAATTCCTTTATGATTCCATATGCATGCAAATCTTAAGTCTTCCAAGACAGGGATAAACATCAACTAAAGTCAGACCTATCCGACACCCTTTTATCAAAATTTCATAAGATTGAAACACTCTCGAATATGTGGGATTCTTTTGACCTAAAGTTGACTGTCTTCCAAACCCATTTCAATATTATGTGAACATTATTATCAATGCATCATCATCATGAAGCTTAAATAAATTTCCAAGATTCATAAGAGCATCACCCCCAATCATGATCATTGCAATAAGTAGTGGAGATAACAAAAATTATCATCAAGCTTGGTAGATTTACATTCATAGCACAATTGACATTAATAGAATTATAGTGACATCACTAAAATCATGCTTTTCATTCAAGGAGCTATCATGAATCACTATAAATTTCTTCTTTTAACACTTCATCACAATTTTTAGATTCATGATTTCAAGTAAAACTTCATAGAGGTAATCAAGGGCACTCAACTCACTAGCAATTGGTCATCAAATTGGATTCTTTGAAAAGATTAGCAAGTGGATGAGGATGCATAGTATCTTAAGTTTTTGCTTTCACTTTCTATTTTGAGTGTTGACATGAAGACAAATAGTAAGCAAAGAGCAAACAAAAATATTTTGTGTTTTTGTAAAAAGAATTAGAAGGGGGGGAGTGAGACAGGAGGGCAAAGGCAAATGAAAGGAAAATAAAATAAGAGCAAGTAGATGATAGTCTGTCTGGAGGTTACTTGATAGGTTTTGTTGATGTCTCACGGACAACGACGCGAGAAATTCTTCTGCTACATGTGAGTTGCGTTGGGATTTCCCGAAGAGGAGAGGATGAGTATTTCCCCCTCAGTTAAGAACCAAGGTTATGAATCCAGAGAGATAGTCACACAAAACCTCGTGAAAAGCACCTGCACAACCCAAAAGCAAAATACTTGCACCCCAACGCAAACAAGAGGGTGTCAATCCCCTTGATGGTTACTTGCAAGGATTAATTCGTAGTAGTAGATGAGATTAATTGTAAAGATAAATAAAATAAAATATAAAATGCAGCAAGGTTATTTTGTGTTTTATGTAAAATAGGACCCAGGGCCATAGTTTTCACTAGAGGCTTATCTGTCAAACACATAGCATAGGTGGGTGAACAAACTTCTGTTGGGCAATTGAAAGACAAAGCACATAATGTATGATATATTCAAAGCAATGATCATGTATATAGGCATCACGTCCGAAACCAGTTAGACCGAACTCATGCCTGCATCTACTACTATTACTCCACCCATGATGCTATCCAGCAGCACTAGGGTGATTAAGTATAAAATAGAGTAACACCTTAAGCAAGATGACATGATGTAGACAAAGTAAACTCAAACTAATATGAATAAACCCAACATTTTATCTTAATGGCAACAATTAAAATATGTTTTGTCCCTAATTTTTCACTGGATATGAACGGCACCGCAAGATTGGAACCCATCACAAAGCACCTTCCACTAAAGATAAATCAATCTAGTTGGCTAAACTAAATAGATAGAACGGAGAGAAGAAGAAGAAAATATAAAGCTCTAACTGTCATGCATAATACAAGTTCAGAGAAGACTCATTAATATTCATGAATATCTGATCATAAACCCACAATTATTGGATCCCAACAAACGCACTGCAAAAGAAGATTACATCGGATAGAACTCTAAGAACATCGAGGTGAACATTGTATTGCAGATCAAGAGAGAGGAAAAAAAAGCCATCTAGCTACTAGCTATGAACCCGTAGGTCTATGGTGAACTACTCACACATCACGGTGGTGTGCAGCAAAGATGATGTAGAAAGCCCTCCGTGATCGATTCCCCCTCTGACAGAGGTACCGAAAAAAAGCCTTAGATGGGATCACGGAAAGAACAGGAGACTTGCGGCGGCAAAAAAGTGTTTCGGGGGCTCTCTGGTATATGGGAATACTTGAGAATTCATAGAGGCGGCAATTAGGTCAAGAGGTACCACGAGAGGGCCCACAAGTCAGGGTGGCACCCCCCCCCGTTGGGCGCTCCCTGGTGAGCTTGTCACTCTCATGGATCTCCTGGTCTTCTCTCCGAACCTTCCTGTCCCTCTGGTCTAGAAAAAAATCACATACAAGTTTCATCGTGTTTGGACTCCATTTGGATATTTGATTTTCTGAAAAGCAAAAACACAATGGACATGGCGCACTGGTAATAGGTTAGTCCACAAAATGATATAAAATAGCATATAAAACATCCCACGAGGATTATACTATTAATGGCCAGAGAACAATAAAAAAAATAAGATACAATGGAGAAGTTCACTACCTATCGAGGACTAGCGAGTTAGAGATTGCCTGGCCAGCTCTGTTATGCCCTTAGTGATAATGCTTATTCGCAATAGCTACCATTTTAGCGTGCGGATCATCTTGCTATCTCATTGTGCGATGAGTCCTCCCTAGCATATCTTATATAAAACTTGTCTATATTTAGCTTGCAACCCAAGCATTTGGCATAGACAAAAACAAGAGAGACGAAAAAGGCTTTTAAGCAAAAGGGAGAAAACAACAAGAGCCAGTAAGCAATAGCATGAGCCCTTTTTGCCATAATAATTAATACGGATCATACAAATAGCATATGGTTTGGAAGACGGCACATTACCCTCACAAGTTGGTTGAAGTGTATCTAGCCCATTTGAGAATCGACGTTTGTCATCTGCTATTGTCCGTGAAAAGAAGCACTTGTGGGGGTTGATACGTCTCTAACGTATCTAATTATATTAGAAGTATTAATGCCATGTTTACAACAATTTATATGGTTTTGGTATGATTTGAAGGAAAACTAACCGAAGTGACATGTCTTCAGTAGAACTACTAATGGTGTTGTTTTTCGTGCAAAAGAAATAAAAGTTCTAAGAATGGGCTAAAAATTTATGGTTGATTGTGTGTATTGCCAAAAGAGGACCCTGAAGCTTCGTGGATGGGACTAGAACAGCCAAGAGGATGCGGGACAAGCTTGTGGCATGCCACTGGGGGTAGGACGGCTTACCGAGCTTGTGCTTCCTCGGGCCTCCTGACGTGAAAACCGATGCCAAAAAATTCCTGTAAATCCAGGAAAAACACCAGAACTTGACCTAGACAATTCGCTCCACCACGCAAGCCTTCTATATTGAAACGACTCATCTGCTAAGCCATGTTTGACACTGCCGGAGGGGGGAAATCATCATCAGAGGTTAAATTCTTCGTACATCACCAGCGGTCACCATTGAGAGGAGGGAGGAGGTTTAACCCCGGGCTGAGGGTAGACCAGTAGCTATGTGTTTGATCTCTCTATCATGTTCTTGATTGGCACGATCTGACTTGTACCCGAGCTTTGTTAATATGGTTGGATCATATGGTGTTTCTCCCTCTCTACTTTGCTTGGATGAATTGAGTTTTACCCTTCAGGTTTCACTATGATCGGGTATTGAATACTCTTTCAATTTGAGAACACTTGATCTTGCATGGATACCGTGGCGAGATGGGTGTTCTACTGATTCACGTGATATTGTTTGGTATTCAAATTGGGATTATCATGACATTGGGGTAAATCTATGCATAGGGTTGAGACAGTTTGCGACCTTCTTCTCTAGTGAGAAACCTTGGGGACTCTTTAAAGTTTCTGTGGTGGATTGAAAGCCTGAATCTGACAATGTTTGAGCATACGAATAATCAAACTCACAGATACTTGTGGTGAGTTGGAGTACTAGGTGACATTAGAGTTGGTGATGCGTTATCATATGGTATTGTTTAGTATGAACTCTAGGGTGTTTGTGACACTTCTAGGGATTGCTCAATAGATGTGAAAAAAGATAAACTTTGAGGAAGTTTCGTATACCCTACAAAAATTTCATCTCATGTTCTCCGCTAGATAAGAACTTTGAGTGATCTCTTGTCGCAGTTGAGGGATGTTATATGAGATGAATATGTCGCATAGTGGAGAGTTGTATAGTGAACGTATGAACCTAGGCCTTGTTTCCAAGCATGCAATACAGTTTGTGCTCACTTTTTTAACTTGTTACCTTGTGTTATTTTTATTTTAGATTACAAAACCTAGTACTTCTATCCATACATACCACTTGTATCACATTCTCTTCGCCGAACGTAGTGCACCCATAGAATTTGCAATTGTATTGGGTGTGTTGGGGAATAAGAGATTTCTTGTATTTGATTGAGGGTTGTTTGAGAGACACCAATATTCATCCATATGCTCCCACGGGAATTGGAAACCTTGGTCATCCACTTGAGGGGGAAAATTGCTACTGTCCTACAAAACTCTACGCTTGGAGGCCCACATAGAGTCTACAAGAAAAAGTGTATGTGTATAGCAGACTCAAGGCTCTTTTCTAGCGCCCGTGCGTAGAGGGTGCAGTGCTTGAAGTATACCGTTAGATCTTGCAATGAATCTTTAGTTTGTTGTTTTATCAATAGTTTGGTTTTAAAAGGAAAGTAAAAAATGAAGTGAGGTTACCTCTATTATCGTCTTTATAAAGTGTTTCTTGGAAAATGACGGCTCGATAAAATTATGCCACAATAGTGATATGATGAATGTTGAAGATTCATAAAATTTGCATAAAATCATGAATGATAAGGCATGTTGCAATGTTGTATTATGAGTTATTTGAATATCCATGAGCTTTGTGAATATGCCAAAGCAATAAGTTGGGGACTGGTATGCTTGATGAGATGAATTGTTAGTCACCAAGTTTTGATGTGCAAATTTTTTATGCGATTTCATGCTCCATTTATGATGATTGGCAAGATTATGAAAGTGGGTTGGAAGAGTGTAACTTTGGATATAATTACCCCACTATTTTGGAGGGGTGAGAATCTTATATAATGTATAAAAGTGGATTTGGTGAGGTCATGACTTTAGTTTAATGATGAATCACTTACTTTGGAGAGTTTCAATTGATTTGTGACAACAAGTGACTATCTATGATGATTATTGTGATAACATCGTATACTATAAAGAATAATGTACCCTTAAATTCACCGTATTGTCTCTTGTCATCATGATTTTAGTGTTCAAATTGGATTATTACATTCAGTATTCCATGATGTTATTTGTTGAGTTGCTCCCACTACATTATGGTGGAGAATAAAACCAAGGTGCTAGTCTTTTGATAGGCTAGGCTTTCCTCTATCTAGCATTCTGTAGTTCAGTCCACAGATCTAGCCCATTCTTTGATACTGATGCATACTTAGCTAGGTCTGATGCGTGCGAGTACTTTGGATGAGTGACTCACCGTTGCTTTGCTACCCCTTTCCCCCTTCTTTCTTCTTTCCGGTGGTTGCAACCAGATGGTGGATCCCAGGAGCCAGATGCCACCAACGTCGATACTACCAATGCCCGAGGGTGCCTACTCTACGTGGAGACCGTCGACAACAATGAGTAGTTAGGAGGTCCCAGGCAGGAGGCCTTGCCTCTTGATCGTTGTTGCTTTTGTGCTTGCCTACTTAAGGCAGTCTTGTGCTAACATTATGTCTGTACTCAGATATTGTTGCTTCCGCTGACTCTTGTGTATCGAGCTTATGTATTCGAGCCCTCGAGGCCCCTGGCTTTAATATAAAGCTTGTATTATTTTAATATTTTGTCTAGAGTTGTGTTGTGATATCTTCAGTGAGTCCCTGATCTTGATCGTACACATTTGCGTGTATGATTACTGTATGGTCGAATCGGGGGCGTCACACAAGCTCTTCCTTATAGCCATTAAGATAGGCTTTTGAGATTTAATGATGATCACATGAAAGACAAGAATTTAGAGCACAAAGAAGCATCATATAACATGTGACAAACACATTTAAGTCTAACATACTTCCTATGCATAGGCATTTGATATAATCAATAAGTTATCAAGAAAAAGAAATATCTAGCATATTCATGGAAGAAGAACAAAAACATTAACAATTATACTTCAAGAGAGGTATTGAACATGAAAATTCCTCTAAACCATCTTTGCCTCTCTCATAATAATTACATGTAAGATCATATTCAAACTGAACAACATAACATCATGATGGAAACATTCCCTTTATGACTCCATATGCATGCAAATCTTAAGTCTCCAAGACAGTGGGAATAACATCAACTAAAGTCATGACCTCTCCGACACCCTTTTTATCAAATATTTCATAAGATGAACACTCTCCGAAATGTGGGATTCTTTTGACCTAAAGTTGACTGTCTTCCAAACCCACTTTCAATATTATTGTGAACATTATATCAATGCATCATCATCATGAAGCTTAAATAAATTTCCAAGATTCATAAGAAGCATCACCCCCAATCATGATCATTGCAATAGTAGTGGAGGATAACAAAATTATCATCAAGCTTGTAGTTTACATATCATTAGCACAATTGACATTAATAGAATTTATAGTGACATCACTAAAATCAGCTTTTCAATTCAAGGAGCTATCATGAATCACTATAAATTTCTTCTTTTAACACTTCATCACAATTTTTAGATTCATGATTTTCAAGTAAAACTTCATAGAGGTAATCAAGTGCACTCAACTCACTAGCAATTGGTTCATCATAATTGGATTTTTGAAAAGATTAGCAAGTGGATGAGGATGCATAGTTATCTTAAGTTTTGCTTTCACTTTCTATTTTTGAGTGGTTGACATGAAGACAAATAGTAAGCAAACGAGCAAACAAAAATATTTTGGTGTTTTTGTAAAAAGAATTAGAAGTGGGGGAGAGATGAAGACAGGAGAGGCAAAGGCAAATGAAAAGGAAAATAAAATAAGAGCAAGTAGATGATAGTCTGTCTGGAGGTACTTGATAGGTTTTGTTGTGATGTCTCAGGACAAAGACGCGAGAAATTCTTCCTGCTACATGTGAGTTGCGTGTGGGATTCCCGAAGAGGAGAGGAGAGTATTTCCCCCTCAGTAAGAACCAAGGTTATGAATCCAGTAGATAGTCACACAAAAACCTCGTGAACAGCACCTGCACAACCCAAAAGCAAATACTTGCACCCAAGCAAACAAGAGGGTGTCAATACCCTTGATGGTTACTGCAAGGATTAATCTCGTAGGTAGTAGATAGATTAATTGAAAGATAAATAAAATAAAATATAAAATTGCAGCAAGGTATTTTGTGTTTTTATGTAAAAGTAGACCAGGGGCCATAGTTTTCACTAGAGGCTATCTGTCAAACACATAGCATACGGTGGGTGAACAAATTCTGTTGGGCAATTGAAGACAAGCACATAGTTATGATAAATTCAAAGCAATGATCATGTATATAGGCATCACGTCCGAACCAGTTAGACCGACTCATGCCTGCATCTACTTACTATTACTCCACCCATCGACTGCTATCCAGCATGCATCTAGGGATTAAGTATAAAATAGAGTAACACCTTAAGCAAGATGACATGATGTAGACAAAGTAAACTCAACTAATATGAATAAACCCCAACATTTTACATTAATGGCAACAATACAAATATGTTTTTGTCCCTACTTTTTCACTGATATAGAGCACCGCAAGATTGAACCCATCACAAAGCACCTCTCCCACTAAAGATAAATCAATCTAGTTGGCTAAACTAAATAGATAGACCGAAAAAGGAGAAAATATAAAGCTCTAACTGTCATGCATAATAAAGTTCAGAGAAGACTCAATTAATATTCATGAATAATTGACATAAAACCCACAATTCATTGGACCCAACAAACGACTGCAAAAGAAGATTACATCGGATAGAACTCTAAGAACATCGAGGTGAACATTGTATTGCAGATCAAGAGAGAGGGAAAAAAAGCCATCTAGCTACTAGCTGGTGAACCCGTAGGTCTATGGTGAACTACTCACACATCATCGGTAGTGCAGCAAAGATGATGTAGAAGCCCTCCGTGATCGATTCCCCTCTGACAGAGTACGAAAAAAGCTCTAGATGGGATCACGGAAGAACAGGAGACTTGCGGCGGCAAAAAAGTGTTTCGGGTGGCTCTCTGGTATATGGGAATATTTGAGAATTCATAGAGGCGGAATTAGGTCAAGAGGTACCACGAGGGGCCCACAAGCTCAGGGGGCACCCCCCCCCGTGGGGCGCGCCTGGTGAGCTTGTCATCTCTGACTCTCTGGTCTTCTCCCGAACCTTCCTGTCCCTCTGGTCTGAAAAAATCACATAAAGTTTCATCGTGTTTGGACTCCATTTGATATGATTTTCTGAAAAGCAAAAAACAATGGCACTGGGCACTAGGTAATAGGTTAGTCCCAAAATGATATAAAATAGCATATAAAACAATCCAAGATTAATACTATAATGGCATGGAACAATAAAAAAATATAGATTACAATGGAGAAGTATCACTTACCTATCGAGACTAGCGAGTTTGAGATTTGCTGGCCATGCTCTTTATGCACCTTAGTGATAATGCTTATCCGCATAGCTACATTTTAGCGTGCGATCATCTTGTATCATCATTGTGCGATGAGTCCCCCTAGCATATCTTATATACTTGTCTCATATTTAGCTGCAACCAAGCATTTTGGCATAGACAAAAAAAGAGAGAAGAAGAAAAAAGCTTTTTAAGCAAAAGAGGAGAAAACAAAGAGCCAGTAAGCAATAGCATGAGCCATTTTTGCATAAGTACATTATACGGATCATACAACATAGAATATTGGTTTGAATACTACTACCACTACTACTACCACCAATTCTACTACCACCACTACCACTACCACCACTACCCCTACTACTACTACCCCTACTACTACTACTACTACCACCTACTACTACCACCTACTACCACTACTACTACTACCACTACTACTACTACCACTACTACTACTACCACTACTACTACCACTACGACTACGACCACTACGACTACCACCACTACTACCACCACTACGACCACCACTACTACTAACACTACTACGACCACTACTACTACCACTACTACTACCACTACTACTACTGCTACTCTACTGCTACTGCTACTGCTACTGCTACTGCTACTGCTAATGATTTCCCGAAGTTTGGCAATTTCGGACAGACGAACCGGAGGAGAACAGTTGCGTAGTAGTAGTAGTAGTAGTAGTAGTAGTAGTAGTAGTAGTAGTAGTAGTAGTAGTAGTAGTAGTGGTGGTACTACTACTACTACTACTACTACTACTACTACTACTACTACTACTACTACTACTACTACTATGCAACCGTTCTCCTCCGGTTCGTCTGTCCGAAATTGCCAAACTTCGGGAAAGCATTCCCGGATGTTTTCCCCCTTCGCCGGTATCATGTAGCCCTGCGTTATAACACCCTATCACTGTATATCGCCGTGTCATGCTTAGTGTTGTATCTATGTGCTTTGTATTTACTGTTTCTTCCCCCTCTTCTCTCCGGTAGACTCCGAGACCGATGCTGCCACTGTGATCGACTACATCGACGACGACACTTCTTCCTTTCAGCAGAGCTTCCAGGCAAGCAAACCCCCCTTGGTCATTCCGATGCCAAACTTCGAAAAAGCATTCCCGGATGTTTTCCCCCTTCGCCGGTATCGTGTAGCCCTGCGTTAGAACACCCTATCACCATATATCGCCGTGTCATGCTTAGTGTTGTATCTGTGTGCTTTGTATTTACTGTTTCTTCCCCCTCTTCTCGCCGGTAGACTCCGAGACCGATGCTGCCACTGTGATGGACTACATCGACGACGACACTTCTTCCTTTTAGCAGAGCTTCCAGGCAAGCAAACCCCCCTTGGTCATTCCGATATCGCCCATTCCATTCTATCTCATGTTTCCATTAGACTTTGCTACTGTTATTGATTGCTCCTATTCTGATGCATAGCCTGCTTTTGTAACCTGCTCATTGTACCTTACCTTATTATCCGAAACTACTTAGCATAGGTTGGATAGTGATCCATCAGTGACCCCCACCTTGTCCTTGTTGCCCTTGCTTCATCATCGATGACTCGATCAACGTGATCGACGACCAGAGCCCGACACCTCACATCACATCGCACCCCCTTTGTTGCTCCACTCTGCAGAGCTACTATCGAATGCCGAGGGTGATACCTTGTAATGCACTTCTGATGATAACTCTGTAGTGTAGCTATTTGGTCCTGGTCATCGAGGGTGATTCCTCCTTCACCACTCCCGATACGACTCTGTCGTGCAACACCTCAAGTGTGAACCTCGAGGGTGATTCCTCCTAAGTTCAGCTTGATGATTACATCGAGTGGATTCCATCGAGGGTGATTCCTCGGGTTTTCCCCTTGATGTTACAGACACACAGTTACTTTTACCTATAGCCCCCGTGCACTGTAACTACGGGACTAAAGGGACAGGTGGTACCATCCTGGTTGAGCTGGACCTGAGTTCTCGACAGTCTCTGGTTAGTCGGGTCGGCCCTGGGGGTACCCGCGAGTTGATGTGAAAGTTGGGCGGGCCCGTAGAGCATCCGCGAGATAATTACGAGGCACGGCCGGGCAGGTAGACCGCCCTAGAGAGAGAGGGGGGTTGGGCCTGGCCCTTGCCGTACATCCTCGAGATGGGGCGACGGGGTCACATTATCATGAGTCTCTGCTCGCTCCGCGAGCTCCCAACGCACTAATGATTTGGGTATTTGTTCTGAGGTGGCCACTAGCCTTTACACACTAACCACCACGCGAGAACAGATATGGGCAGTCGGTGTCGTAGTATCAACCGAAGCTTTATCAGACGTCCAGTTCAGCATTGTGGCACGATCGGATCATGCCGTCCACTACAAGGGTGGTGCTGGTATCCACCCTGCACACAACGACCCGGAGTGCAACGGGCGATGGGCCCAAGACCCCGGAGTGCTTAGTATGTAGACCGGTGGGGACATCTCTGCTGAGCCTAGCTAGGGCTGCGATGTGTTGATCTTCCGAGGCCGGGCATTTACTCAGAAAAGTGTGTCCGACCAGAGTAATCAAGCATGTTGGGTAACGTGGTGCACCCCTACAGGGAAGTTATTGATTCAAATACCGTGTCCACGGTAAGGATGTTCAGACTTGTATCCTGATCTATTACAACTAGAAATGGATACTTGAGATATGTGGCCCCGGGATTGCTTCCTCGCAGGGAGTCGAGGAAGGATCTCTGGGCATTAAAATTACAACGTGCTTGTTAAATGTTAAAATACTATTCTATACTCTTCTGAATGCTGCAAGATGCTAGTCTTTGATAGGCTAGGCTTTCCCTCTATTCTAGCATTCTGTAGTTCAGTCCACAGATCTAGCCCATTCCTTTGATACTGATGCATACTTAGTCTAGGTCTGATGCTTGCGAGTACTTTGGATGAGTACTCACCGTTGCTTTGCTACCCCTTTTCCCCCTTCTTTCTTCTTTCCGGTTGTTGCAACCAGATGGTGGATCCCAGGAGCCAGATGCCACCAACGTCGACTACTACCACTGCCCCGAGGGTGCCTACTTCTACGTGGAGACCGTCGACAACCATGAGTAGTTAGGAGGTCCCAGGCAGGAGGCCTTGCCTCTTCGATCGTTGTTGCTTTTGTGCTTGCCTACTTAAGGCAGTCTTGTCTAACCTTATGTCTGTACTCAGATATTGTTGCTTCCGCTGACTCTTGTGTATCGAGCTTATGTATTCGAGCCCTCGAGGCCCCTGGCTTGTAATATAAAGCTTGTATTATTTTAATTTTGTCTAGAGTTGTGTTGTGATATCTTCCAGTGAGTCCCTGATCTTGATCGTACACATTTGCGTGTATGATTACTGTATGGTCGAATCGGGGGCGTCACACAAGCTCTTCCTTTATAGCCATTAAGATAGGCTTTGAGATTTTAATGATGATCACATGAAAGACAAGAATTTAGAGCACAAAGAAAGCATCATATAACATGTGACAAACACATTTAAGTCTAACATACTTCCTATGCATAGGCATTTGATAATCAAATAAGTTATCAAGAAAAGAAATATCTAGCATATTCATGGAAGAAGAACAAAACATTAACAATTTATACTTCAAGAGAGGTAATTGAACATGAAAATTCCTATAACCATCTTTGCCTCTCTCATAATAATTACATGTAAGATCATATTCAAACTGAACAACATAACTATCATGTGAAACATTCCCTTTATGATCCATATGCATGCAAATCTTATAGTCTTCCAAGACAGTGGGAATAACATCAACTAAAGTCATGACCTCTCCGAACCCATTTTTATCAAATATTTCATAAGATTGAACACTCTCCGAATATGTGGGATTCTTTTGACCTAAAGTTGACTGTCTTCCAAACCCACTTTCAATATTATTGTGAACATTATTATCAATGACATCATCATCATGAAGCTTAAATAAATTTCCAAGATCATAAGAAGCATCACCCCAATCATGATCATTGCAATAAGTAGTGGAGATAACAAAATTATCATCAAGCTTGTAGCTTTACATATCATTAGCACAATTGACATTAATAGAATTTATAGTGACATCACTAAAATCATGCTTTTCATTCAAGGAGCTATCATGAATCACTATAAATTTCTTCTTTTAACACTTCATCACAATTTTTAGATTCATGATTTTCAAGTAAAACTTCATAGAGGTAATCAAGTGCACTCAACTCACTAGCAATTGGTTCATCATAATTGGATCTTTTGAAAAGATTAGCAAGTGGATGAGGATGCATAGTTATCTTAAGTTTTTGCTTTCACTTTCTATTTTTGAGTGTTGACATGAAGACAAATAGTAAGCAAACGAGCAAACAAAAATATTTTTGTGTTTTTGTAAAAAGAATTAGAAGTGGGGGAGATGAAGACAGGAGGCAAAGGCAAATGAAAAGGAAAATAAAATAAGAGCAAGTAGATGATAGTCTGTCTGGAGGTACTTGATAGGTTTTGTTGATGTCTCACGGACAACGACGCGAGAAATTCTTCCTGCTACATGTGAGTTGCGTTGGGATTTCCCCGAAGAGGAGAGGATGAGTATTTCCCTCAGTTAAGAACCAAGGTTATGAATCCAGTAGATAGTCACACAAAACCTCGTGAACAGCACCTGCACACACAAAAGCAAATACTTGCACCCAACGCAAACAAGAGGGTTGTCAATCCCCTTGATGGTTACTTGCAAGGATTAATCTCGTAGTAGTAGATAGATTAATTGTAAAGATAAAATAAAATAAAATATAAAATTGCAGCAAGGTATTTTTGTGTTTTTATGTAAAAGTAGACCCAGGGGCCATAGTTTTCACTAGAGGCTTATCTGTCAAACACATAGCATACGGTGGGTGAACAAATTACTGTTGGGCAATTGAAAGACAAGCACATAGTTATGATAATATTCAAAGCAATGATCATGTATATAGGCATCACGTCCGAACCAGTAGACCGACTCATGCCTGCATCTACTACTATTACTCCACCCATCGACTGCTATCCAGCATGCATCTAGGGTATTAAGTATAAAATAGAGTAACACCTTAAGCAAGATGACATGATGTAGACAAAGTAAACTCAACTAATATGAATAAACCCCAACATTTTACTCTTAATGGCAACAATACAAATATGTTTCTTGTCCCCTACTTTTTCACTGGGATATAGAGCACCGCAAGATTGAACCCATCACAAAGCACCTCTCCCACTAAAGATAAATCAATCTAGTTGGCTAAACTAAATAGATAGACCGGAGAAAATATAAAGCTCTAACTGTCATGCATAATAAAGTTCAGAGAAGACTCAATTAATATTCATGAATAATCTGATCATAAACCCACAATTCATTGGATCCCAACAAACGCACTGCAAAAGAAGATTACATCGGATAGAACTCTAAGAACATCGAGGTGAACATTGTATTGCAGATCAAAGAGAGAGAAAAAGCCATCTAGCTACTAGCTATGAACCCGTAGGTCTATGGTGAACTACTCACACATCATCGGTAGTGCAGCAAAGATGATGTAGAAGCCCTCCGTGATCGATTCCCCCTCTGACAGAGTACCGAAAAAAGCCTCTAGATGGGATCACGGAAGAACAGAGACTTGCGGCGGCTAAAAAAGTGTTTCGGGTGGCTCTCTGGTATATGGGAATATTTGAGAATTCATAGAGGCGGAATTAGGTCAAGAGGTACCACGAGGGGCCCACAAGCTCAGGGGGCACCCCCCCCCGTGGGGCGCGCCTGGTGAGCTTGTCACTCTCATGACTCTCCTGGTCTTCTCCCGAACCTTCCTCGGTCCCTTCTGGTCTAGAAAAAATCACCATAAAGTTTCATCGTGTTTGGACTCCATTTGATATTGATTTTCTGAAAAGCAAAAAACAAATGGCACTGGGCACTAGGTTAATAGGTTAGTCCCAAAAATGATATAAAATAGCATATAAAACATCCAAGATTAATACTATAATGGCATGGAACAATAAAAAAATATAGATACAATGGAGAAGTATCACTTACCTATCGAGACTAGCGAGTTGAGATTTGCCTGGCCATGCTCTTTATGCACCTTAGTGATATGCTTATTCCGCATAGCTACATTTTAGCGTGCGATCATCTTGCTATCATCATTGTGCGATGAGTCTCCCCTATGCATATCTTATATACTTGTCTCATATTTTAGCTTGCAAACCAAGCATTTTGGCATAGACAAAAAAAAGAGAGGAAGAAAAAGCTTTTAAGCAAAAGAGGAGAAACAAAGAGCCAGTAAGCAATAGCATTGAGCCATTTTTGCATAATTACATCATACTGGATCATACATACATAGCATAATTGGTTTGAAGACGGCACATTACCCTCACAAGTTGGTGCCAAGTGTATCTAGCCCATTTGAGCAATCGAGCTATTGTCTCTCTATTGTCCGTGCAATAAGAGCACTTTTGGTGGTTGATACGTCTCTAACGTATCTATATTTTATGAAGTATTAATGCCATGTTTACAACAATTTTATATGGTTTTGGTATGATTTGAATGGAACTAACCCGAAGTGACATTGTTTTCAGTAGAACTACCATGGTGTTGTTTTTCGTGCAGAAATAAAAGTTCTAAGAATGGGCTAAAAATTTATGGTGATTTTGTATTGCCAAAAGAGACCCTGAAGCTTCGTGGATGGACTAGAACAGCCACGAGGATGCGACAAGCCTGGTAGGCATGCCCTGGGGGTAGGGACGGCTTACCGAGCTTGTGCTTCCTCGTGGGCCTCCCTGACGTGAAACCGATGCCAAAAATTCCTGTAAATCCAGAAAACACCAGAACTTGACCTAGAACTTCTGCTCCACCACCGCAAGCCTCTATATTGAAACGACCTCATCTGTAGCCCTGTTTCGACACCGTGCCGGAGGGGGAAATCATCATCAGAGGTCATCTTCGTCATCCCAGCGGTCACCATGACGAGGAGGGAGTAGTTCACCCTCGGGGCTGAGGGTATGAACCAGTAGCTATGTGTTTGATCTCTCTCTCATGTTCTTGATTTGGCACGATCTTGATGTACCACGAGCTTTGTTAATATTGTTGGATCATATGGTGTTTCTCCCTCTCTATCTTGTTGTGATGAATTGAGTTTTTACCTTTCAGGTTTCACTATTATCGGATTGAATACTCTTTCAATTTGAGAACACTTGATGTCTTGCATGTGGATACCCGTGGCGAGATGGGGTGTTCTACTGATTCACGTGATATATGTTTTGGTATTCAAATTGTGGATTATCATGACATTGGGGTAATCTATGCATAGGGTTGATACATGTTTTCGACCTTCTTTCTCTGGTAGAAACCTTGGGGCACTCTTTGAAGTTCTTTGTGTTGGATTGAATATCCTGAATCTGACAATGTTTGATGCATATCGAATAATCAACTCACAGATACTTGTGGTGAGATTGGAGTATCTAGGTGACATTAGAGTTGGTTGATGCGTATCATATGGTATTGTTTTAGTATGAACTCTAGGGTTGTTTGTGACACTTATAGGGATGGCTCAATAGATTGATCGAAAAAGATAACTTTGAGGAGGTTTCGTACCCTACAAAAATTTCATCTCATGTTCTCCGCTAGATAAGAACTTTGGAGTGATTCTTTGTCGCAGTTGAGGGATTGTTATATGAATGAATTATGTTAGCATAGTTGAGAGATTGTACTAGTGAAAGTATGAACCCTAGGCCTTGTTTCCAAGCATTGCAATACCGTTTGTGCTCACTTTTGTTACTTGTTACCTTGTCGTATTTTTATTTTTAGATTACAAAACCTATATCTTCTATCCATACTACACTTGTATCACCATCTCTTCGCCGAACTAGTGCACCCATAGAATTTGCAATTGTATTGGGTGTGTTGGGGACATAAGAGATTTCTTGTATTTGATTGCAGGGTTGTTTGAGAGACACCATATTCATCCTATGCCTCCCACGGATTGGTAAACCTTAGGTCATCCACTTGAGGGAAAATTGCTACTGTCCTACAAAACTCTACGCTTGGAGGCCCAACATGAGTCTACAAGAATAAGTTGTATAGCAGACATCAAGCTCTTTTCTAGCGCCGTTGCCGTAGAGGTGAGTGCTTGAAGGTATACCTTTAGATCTTGCAATTGAATCTTTTAGTTTGTTGTTTTATCAATAGTTTGGTTTATAAAAGAAAAGTACAAAAAAATGGAAGTGAGGTTACCTCATATTATTCGTCTTTATAAAGTGTTTCTTGAAAATGACGGCTCGAAAAATTATGCCAAAGTGATAGAAGAAGAATTCAATAAAATGTTTGGCATAAAATCCATGAATGATAAGCATGATTGCAATGTTGCTATTATGAGTTATTTGAATATCCATGATGCTTGTGATATGCAAAGCCATAAGCTTGGGGATGGTATGCTTGATGAAGATGATATTTTTAGTCCCCCAAGTTTTGATGTGCAAATTTGTTATGACGATTTCATGCATCCTATTTATGATGATTGCAATATTTATGAAAGTGGGTTTGGAAGAGTGTCAACTTTGGATAATAATTACCCCACTATTTTGGAGGGTGTTGAATCTTATTATAATGATAAAAGTGGATTTGGTGAGGTCATGACTTTATTTAATGATGAATCCACTACTTTGGAAGAGGTTTCAATTGATTGTGACAACAAAGTTGCTATCTATGATGATTATTGTGATAACATGTATACTATAAAGAATAATGGTACCCTTAAAGCTTGTCATCATGATTTTAGTGTTCAATTGGATTATTCCATTCAAGTATCTCATGATAGTTATTTTGTTGAGTTTGCTCCCACTACTATTATGGTGAGAATAAAATTGCTTATGTGGGGAGTAGTAAAATTTTTGTGCTTATGAATCATCAAAAGAATGCTTTATGTGATAGCTATATTGTTGAATTCATTCATGATTCTATTGAAAATTATTATGAGAGAGGAACATATGCTTTTACATATCTCAATAATATAAAGTTTCCTCTCTTTATGTTGAAAGTTTTGAAGTATCGCTTGTTTTGCCTTCCTATGCTAGTTGATTCTTGCTCCCATAAATTGTTTTCTCACAAAATCCCTACGCATAGGAAGTGGCTTAGTCCTAAATGTGCTAGTCATATGCTTCATGATGCTCCTGTTACGTTTCAATTCTTTATTCTTATGTGAGCATCATTGAAATCATCATGCCTAGCTAAAAAGGCATTAAAGAAAAGCGCTTGTTGGGAGACAACCCAATATTTACCCCTACTGTTTTTATGTGTTAACATGATTAGGCTAATGTAGTAATCATGTTTATAGCATTTGTTTCAATAAGGTACCAAGTAAAGCCTTTGGGATAGTGTGGATGATAGTTAACTTGATTCTGTGCAACAATAGAAACTTTTGCATCTAGTAACAGAATTGTTCAAAATCACTGGAGCGTCAAAAAATTCTGAAATTTTTACACACAATTTATGTACAAATTTCCTACATTTTCCTAATTGTTCAGAATTTTTTGAGTTACATAAGTATGGTTGTTGTTCAGATCATTACATACTATTCTATATTTGACAGATTCTATTTTCAATGCATAGGTTGCTTGTTTTATAGTTTATACGGCTTATATTGGTCAATATAAATTGTATAAATGATAGGGTACAGTAGTAATTATGTGAGTAAATTTTTGAATCTTGTCTTGATAGTACCAAAGATAATGATTTGCTCTTTATCATACTAACCTATCTCACGAAGTTCCGTGAAGTTTTGTGTGATTGAAGTTTTCAAGTTTTGGGTGAGATATCGATATGATGAGAATAAGGAGCAGCAAGAACCTAAGCTTCAGGATTCCCAAGGCACCCCAAGGTAATATTCAAGGAAGACGTCCAAGCTTGGGGATGCCCCGGAAGGCATCCCCTCTTTCGTCTTCAACGTTATCGGTAACCTCACTTGGAGCTATATTTTTATTCATCACGTGATATGTGTTTTGCTTGGAGCATCATTTTATTTTATTAGGATTTTCTTGCTATTATTTAGAATAATGCTTTGTATCTTTTATTTTAATAAAATTGTCAAGTATAGCCTTTACCATGCTCATTTTGCAAGTCTATATGTTGTTGTTTGAAAACAGAAAGTTTTCTATTATAGTCTGAATTCTTCACGAAAGTCAGAACATGATAAAATATTGATATTTTTACATAGTGTGGTAAATTTTCTACAGTGTGGTAATTATTCAGAATTTTTGGAGTTAAAGAAGTATGAATATTTATTCCTCCTTTACAAACTAT
Organism: Thinopyrum elongatum; assembly: GCA_011799875.1. Lineage (NCBI taxonomy): Eukaryota > Viridiplantae > Streptophyta > Magnoliopsida > Poales > Poaceae > Thinopyrum > Thinopyrum elongatum. The sequence continues at coordinate 189,658,947 of CM022301.1, forward strand.
TCTGTTTAGACATATTGCTGTTACATTTGCATTGTTTGCAAATGTTTGCTTGTTTAATGATTCTATTTGAGGATAGGACTATTAAATATGCAGAGGAATTTAGTATGCAATGTTAAATTATAATTTTAGTAATTTGTTATAGTAGAGAATGATAAGGTTTTGCATTGATTATACTAACTTATCCCATGAGTTCTTGTTGAGTTTTCTGTGGATGAAGTTGTTATGATTTAGGGAAACCGTGATATGAGCGGAATTAAGGAGACACAAGAGCTCAAGCTTGGGGATTCCCAAGGCATCCCAATTTAATATTCTAAGAAGTCTGAAGCATCTAAGCTTGGGGATGCCCCGATAGGCATCCCACCTTTCTTCTTCAACAACTATTGGTTAGTTTTGGTTGAGCCTAAGTTTTTACTTGTTCACATGATATGTGCTATCCTTGGAGTGACCTTTTATATTTGTTTGATGTTTGAATAAATACTTAGATATGAATTTTTTTATGAGAGAGATTCCTCACAATAGCTACTTAATCGTTTGACTACTTATTTGATCTTCACTTATATTTTTTGCAGTAGTTTGTCATTTACTCTCGTTCTTCACTTATATCCTAAGAGTAAATTGTTGAGTGAATTGAATATCATAAAGTTGAAATTATATGTGCTTAATATGCTTATATCATGACTAGTAGTAGTTTCACATTGGGTTTAGAAGGTAAAATCTATTGAAACTTTACAATACAATATTGGTCATACAAGCATATCATGAATGATTAGTATAAGGAAGAGAACTATCACATGCAAATATATTATCTTGGACATCTTTTGTGATTTTGAATACCCATTAATTATTTTCAAACTTGATCAAATTAGTTGAAGTTGGACAAGGAAGACAACATAATGAGTTATGGTTGGGTATATTTGCATCGGAGTTATATTGTTATGGATCCTCCAAGAAGTGTTGCTTGTTTAGAATCTTTTGCTAGCCAAAATATCTGTACTAAGCAGGAATACTGCTTGTGCATCCAAATCCTTGAGCCAAGTTTCTTTCATGAGTGTCAACCATATCTACCTATATGCGGTATTAAATTGCCGTTCCAAGTAAATTTGCATGTGCCATCTCTGAAATCTTCAAATAATCATCTATTTTGTGTGCCCGTACGGCTCATGGAGCGACTGGGCGGTCAGTAGCTTCCATGCTAAGCGGGTTATTCTCATGACGGGTGTTTATTCACTTGTCCTTGCAAAAGAGAGGCTGGTAATTGGGATGCCCAGTACCATCAATCAAAAAGAAAAAAAATATATTATAAAACAAAAGCTCCCCCTGGAAAGTTGAAAGTTTGGAGGGCAACCGTGAATTCAGTTAGCCATGGCTTGTATTTGAATGGTTGACGGGGAGTTAAACTTTTCATTTCCGCATGGGAACCGCCAATAATGTGTTTAGCATGGAAGATATTGAATACCTTAGTCGTGTCGTTGACAGGAAAAACACACCACTCAAAATGTATTCATCTATGTTTTAAGTTTCGAGATCTGGCACCTCTGCAAATCCATGCTTCCCTCTGTGAAGGGCTTATCTTTTACATTTTTTGTTAATTTTATTTTTGTCAAGTCAATTTCTTATTTCAAATTATTCTTTAGTTGTCAAGCATCATGTGGTGGGTAAAGATCCATGCATATGTGACCTTTCAAATATATTTGATCATGAATTATTATTGTTGATAATTATCTCTATGAAAAATGAGTTGGGAGGCGAAACATTAAGCCCCTATCTTTCTCTGTGTTTGATGGATGCCATTTGTTCTAAAAATATGCTTTGAGTACTAGAAATCCTAGAAGACTATATGATAATTGACTATGTGGAGCTCTTACTTAGACATTGTTGAAAATAAGATGCATTGAAATTGTTGGGTGACTAAGAACATAGGTTGTTAAGTTTCAAGAGAATGCATTGTTTGAACCATAACATGTGAATTGATTGCTACTTTATCATGATAAGTTTTATGAGAAAGTGTTGTTGTTAAGATGCTAGAAAAGGTGATTGAAATTATCATTGCTCAAACTTATGCACTATGCTAGCATTCAAACTTCATAAATTATTTCTTGTATCATTTACCTACTCGAGGACGAGCAGGAATTAAGCTTAGGGATGCTCATATGTCTCCAATGTATCTATAATTTATGAAGTATTCATGCCATGTTTACAATAATTTTATATGGTTTGGGTATGATTTGAATGGAACTAACCAGGACTGACGCTATTTTCAGCAGAACTACCGTGGTGTTATTTTTCGTGCAGAAATAAAAGTGCTCAGAATGGGCTGAAAAGTTACGATAATTTTTTATGAACTAAAAGAGACCCCTGAAGCTTCATGGAAGTACCAGAAGAGCCATAAGGATGCGACCCTGGTACGCACGCCCTAGGGGGGTAGGGAGGGCCTACCGACCTTGTCGCTTCCTCGTGGGCCCCCCTGACATGAAACCGACGCCAAAAATTCCTATGTCCAAAAAACCCTAGAACTTGACCTAGAACTTCCGCCCCACCTCTGCAAGCCTCTCTACCGAAGCGATCTCATATGTAGCCTTGTTCCGGCACCCTGCCGGAGGGGAAAATCATCACCGGAGGCCATCTTCATCATCCCGATGGCTGATACGTCTCCGTCGTATCTATAAATTTTTATATTTTCATGCATATATACTACAACTTTCATATAGTTTTGGCAACATTTTATATTATTTTGGGACTAACATATTGATCTAGTGCCCAGTGCCAGTTCCTGTTTGTTGCATGTTTTTTGTTTAGCAAAATATCCATATCAATTAAAGTCCAAAAACGAGAAAAATTTATGGAGATTTATTTTGGAACATATGTGATTTTTGGGAAGAAGAATCAACGCAAGACGGTGCTCGAGGGCCCCACGAGGCACCAGGGCGCACCCAGGGGGTAGGGCGCACCGTGGTACCTCGTAAGTCCATTGTAAGTCAGTTGATGCCCTTCTTCCATTGCAAGAAAGATAATACTGGGGGGAAAAATCTTGTAATAATTCCAGCCCGATCGGAGTTACGGATCTCTGGGAATTTCAAAAATGGTTTTTGGCCTGAAAACAGGAACATGAAACAGAAGTGAAAGAGAGAGAGAGATCCTATCTCAGAGGGGCTCCTGCCCTCAGGGAGCCATGGAGACAAAGGACCAGAGGGTAAACCCTCCTCCCATCTAGGGGGAGGCCAAGGAAGAAGAAGAAGGAGGGGGCTCTCTCCCCGTCTCTCCCAGTGGCGCCGGAAAGCCGCCGGGGCAATCATCGTGTGACGGCGATCTACTAGAACTACTCTTTCATTTTCACCAACACCAACACCTCCATCGCCTTACCTCATCTATATCCAGCGGTCCACTCTCCCGAAACCCGTTCTACCCCCCCTACTTGAACATGGTGCTTTATGCTTCATATTATTATCGAATGATGTGTTGCCATCCTATGATGTTTGAGTAGATTTTTGTTGTCCTTTTGGGTGATTGATGAATTGCTATGATTGGTTTAATTTGCTTGTGGTTACATTGCTGTCCTTTGGTGCCCATCATATGAGCGCGCGTGTGAATCACACCATAGGGTTAGTTGTATGTTGATAGGACAATGCATTGGAGTGCAAGAGTGACAGAAGCTTCTTCCTACCATAGAAATTCATTCATACGAGATTGAAGGGGGGCCAATATATCTTAATGCTATGGTTTTTACCTTATTAAACTTTGGTAGTTGTGGATGATTGCTAATAGTTCCCATCACAAGTGCATAGAATTCTAAGTAAGGGATGACATGCTAGAAGTGGCCTCTTCCACATTAAAACTTGCTATCGGTCTAGTAACTTAGCCAATTGCTTAGGCAAAATTCCGCTAATCCTACCACCACTTTTCCACACTCGCTATACTAATTTAATTATAATTTAATTAGAAAGCACCTAACTTTTATTTTCACGTTCTTTATTATCTTGCAAACTTATCCCGTTACACCTACAAAGTATTTCTAGTTTCATACTTGTTCTAGGTAAAGAAAACGTTAAGTGTGCATAGAGTTGTACCGATGGTCGGTAGAACTTGAAGAGAATATAAATTCTACCTTTAGCTCCTCGTTGGGTTCGACGCTCTTATTTATCGAAAAGATACAATTGATCCCCTATACTTGTGGGTTATCAAGACCTTTTTTTGGCACCGTTGACGGGGAGCAATAGCGTGGGGTGAATATTCTTGTGTGTGCTTTTTGCTTTATCACTAAGTAGATTTTATTTATGATCTTGTTTTCTATCTTTACTTATGGATAGGAAACATGAAATACCAAAAACAAATAGTTTTACCTGCTAAGCCAATGGTTGAAGAACCACCCAAAATCTATCATACTATTGAAGCTTTCTACTTGGATCATCTTCGATCCTTTTGTGCTCGTGCTGAGAACCCAACTAGCTTAGTTGAGGGAAAATCATTAAATGAGCATGCTTATTTTTTGCGACACCGCTTATCACAGAAGGGGAACTTTTATGGCATCATATTAATATTTTGCATTGCTATGCTTGGAATTTATACGAAATACATGATTTTACTTGTTGCTCTGAAGACCCTAAAAAACACCTTTCCTTCCAATGTGAGTTTAAGGATAATGGAATCTTATCTTCTTATGCCAAGGTTGTTTGTAATACTATGATATTGAACAAATTGAAGAATTTTTTTCTTTTAAGGGTGCCAATGAAATTGCTTTTTTGATTGAAATGTATGATGCTACTCTTTACAAATCTAATTTTTTTGCCATACTTAAATATTGCTATGAAAACTATGCTTCTAATGATTATGTTAAACAATATATTGAGGACGCCTCCCCGTCCAAGAAGAGACTAATATTTTGCAGGAATCTATGGAAGAAGAAATTGCTGAAACTGTGAGCTCATTAGATGAAAAAGATGAGGAGAGCGAAGAACAAAGGGAGGAAGAGTGGATTAGCTACCCATGCCCACCTTCTACTGAGAGTAACTCTTTAACTCATACATTGTTTAATTTCTCTTCGTGCTTACCGAAGGATGAATGCTATGATGATTGCTATGATCCCTTGGATTCGTTTGAAATATCTTTTTTTGATGAAATTGATGCTTGCTATGCTTGTGGCAATGTTGCCAATTTGAATTATGCTTATGGATATGAACTTGCTATAGTTACCTATGTTAAACATGAAATTGTTCCTATTGCACCCACACATGATAGTCCCATTACCTTTTTCAATTCTCCTAACTACACTATATAGGAGAAGTTTGCTCTTATCAAGGATTATATTGATGGGTTGCATTTTACTATTACACATGATAATTCTGATGAATATAATATGCACATGCTTGCTGCTCGTACTTGCAATTATTATGAGAGAAGAACTACATCTTCACCTCTCTATGTTTCTAGTACGATAAAATTGCAACAAACTACTTATGATATGTATCGGCCTTTACTATTTGTGCACGAATTATTCTTTTATGACATGCCGATGCATAGGAAGAGAGTTAGACTTCATCAGTGAATGATATATGTTTCTTGGTGCTCACTACAAAATTACAAATCATTGTTAATTAAAATTGGCTTTGATATACCTTGGGATCCGGGTGGATCAATTACTTGAGCAATAGATGCTTAGCTTAATGGCTTTAAAGAAAGCGCTGCCAGGGAGACAACCCAAATGTTTTAGAGAGTCATTTTATTGTTTTGTGTGCTTTGAAAAAAAAGGTTGAAAACAAAAAAATATAGAGGGGAACCTAAAAACTTTTTCAAAAAGAGAAGCGATTGGAAGGTTATGCATTGGAGAAGCGAGGGTCGACCTTGAACACTTCTGTTCATGCTCATGGAAACGATGTAGGATTATTCATGGAAGTTTCTCACAAAAAGAATTATCCCCTTGTACAAATCATTGTATTATAAAAATAATATGCCAAGATTTACCGTTAGGGTGTTGAAATTGCTTGTTTGGTATGTGCAGTGCAAAAACAGAAACTTTTGCTGTAGTGCATGAATTTACATATTTTACTGGAATGTCAAAAGTCTCTAAATTTTTTACATGGTACTGCTATGGAAATTGTTTATTTTGTGCTAATGTTTCAGAATGTTTTGAGTTATAGAAGTATATGTATGGTCTGCATCTTTACAGACTGTCCTGTTTTCATAGATTGCTGTTATAGTTCCGTTATTTGCTTATTTTTGAAAACTTGTTAAGCCACATTGACTTGGGAGCCATAGAATTGTGATACATACAGTGGGTAATGTGTGACTATAATTATACAATAATGTTACAACAGGACATGATGGGATTTGATGTTATATGTATAAACCCTGCTAATAAAAAGTTCGATTAAGTTTTGTGTGGATGAACTGTTCGAAGATCAAGGAAGTATCAAGATGATGAGAATAAGGAGAGGCAAGAGTTCAATCTTGGAGATGACCAAGTCACCCCAAGTAAATATTCAAGGAGACTCAAGCGTCTAAGCTTGGGGATGCCCCGGAAGGCATCCCATCTTTCTTCAACAATTATCTGTATGTTTCGGTTTTTGTTTTGTTCACATGATATGCATAAATTCTTGGAGCATCGTATGCTTTTTATTTTTCTTTTAATAATGCACCATGCTGGTATGAGATAGTCCTTAGTTGATTTATAGAATGCTCTTTGCACTTCACTTATATCTTTTGAGTATGGCTTCATGTGCTTCACTTATATCATTTGAAGTTTGGATACCTGTTTCTCTACATCTAGAAAATGGTTATTTGTAGAATGTTCTTTTGCTTTACTTATATTTATTAGAGTGTTGTCTTTTGTAGAAAGAATTAAACTCTCTTGCTTCACTTATATCTATTTAGAGAGTCAACAGGAATTGGTCATTCACATGGTTAGTCATAAAATCCTACATAAAACTTGTAGATCACTAAATAGGATATGTTTGATTCCTTGCAATAGTTTTGCGATATAGAGATGGTAATATGTGGGAGGTACTAGTGAATGATTGAGGTTTAGTAAGAATATTGGTCTTAAGGTTTGTGATGCACGAAGCATGCATGTATAGTCTTTAGTTATGCTAAGAAGATGGAGCATGATTTATTAGGGATTGTCTTCCTTTGCGTGGAGGTCGGGGCACGCAATGGTTAACTCCTACCAACCTCCCCTTTAGGAGCATGCAAGTAGTACTTTGCTTTGAGGGCTAATAGACTTTCACAATAAGTATGTGTGTTCTTTATGACTAATGTGAGTCCATGGATTATACACACTCTCACCTTTCCGCAATTTGCTAGCGTCTTCGGTACCGTGCATTGCCCTTTCTCACCTCAAGAGTTGGTTCAAGCTTCTCTGGTGCATCCAACCCCGTGATATGATAGGCTCTATCACACATAAGCCTCCTTATATCTTCCTCAAAACAACCACCTTACCTACCTATCATGGCATTTCCATAGCCATTCCGAGATATAATGCCATGCAACTTCATCATCATATACATGACTTGATCATTGATTGTCATATTGCTTTGCATGACCGTAAGATAGCTAGCATGATATTTTCATGGCTTGTCCATTTTTTGATAGCTATGCTACGCTAGATCATTGCACATCCTGGTACACCGCCAGAGGCATTCATATAAAGTCATATTCTTCTAGATATCAAGTTGGAATATAAATAAAAGTGTGATGATCATCATTATTAGAGCATTGTCCCAGTGAGGAAAGGACGATGTAGACTATGATCCCCCCACATCGGGATGAGACTCCAGACGAAAAATAAAAAAAGAGGCCAAAAAGATCCCAACAAAGAAAAGAAAAAAAAGAGAAAAAGAGAGAAAACAAAAAAGAGAGTGAAAAAGAGAGAAGGGGCAATGCTACTATCCTTTAGCGCACTTGTGCGTCAGAGTAGCACCATGTTTTTCATATAAAGAGTCTCCTACGTTGTCACTTTCATATACTAGTGGGAATTTTTATTATAGAACTTGGCTTGTATATTCCAATGATGGGCTTCCTCAAATGCCCGAGGTCTTCATGAGCTAGCAAGTTGGTTGCACACCCACTTAGTTTTCAGTTTGAGCTTTCATACACTTATAGCTCTTAGTGCATCCGTTGCATGGCAATCCCTACTCCTCACATTGACATCAATTGATGGGCATCGCCATAGCCCGTTGATTAGCTGCGTTGATGTGAGACTTTCTCCTTTTTTTGTCTTCTCCAAATTATCTCTACCACCGTACTCTATTCCACCCATAGTGCTATATCCATGGCTTGCGCTCAAGTATTGCGTGGGGGTTGAAAAAGCTGAAGCACGTTAAAAAGTATGAACCAATTACTTGGCTGACACCGGGGTAGTACATGATTTATATTTTGTGTTAAGAAGATGGAGCATGACAAGGCTATATGATTTTGTAGGGATAGCGTTCTTTGGCATTTTTATTCTAAAAGGCATGATTGTTTGTTGGGATGCCTGAGTATCGATGTCTTTATATCAAATTATATACTATTGCTTTGAATTACTCATGTCTTAATATTCATGCTATGATTAGATTACATGATCGAGATTATGCTAGGTAGCATTCCACATAAAAATTATCTTTTTAATCATTTAACTACTCGAGGATGAGCAGGAATTAAGCTTGGGGATGCTGATACGTCTCCGTCGTATCTATAATTTTTGATTGTTTCATACAAATATTCTACAACTTTCATATACTTTTGGCAACATTTTATATTATTTTTGGGACTAACATATTGATCTAGTGCCTAGTGCTAGTTCCTGTTTGTTGCATGTTCTTTGTTTTGCATAATATCCGTATCAAACAAAGTCCAAACGCGATAAAAATTTACACAGATTTATTTCGAAATATATATGATTTTTGGGAAGAAGAATCAACGCAAGACGATGCTCGAGGGCCGCACGAGGTACCAGGGCATGCACAGGGGGATAGGGCGTGCCGTGGTACCTCGTGAGCCCCTCGTAAGTCAGTTGATGCCCTTCTTTTGCTACAAGAAAGATAATATCGGGAAAAATTGTGGTAAATTTTCATCCCGACCCGAGTTACAGGAACACCAGGAATTTAAGAAATGGTTTTCGGCCAGAAAAGACGAACGGGAAACAGAAGAGAACAAAGAGAGAGAGATCCAATCTCGGAGGGGCTCCTGCCCTCTGGGAGCCATGGAAACCAAGGACCAGAGGTGAAACCCTCCTCCCATCTAGGGGGAGGCCAAGGAATAAGAAGAAGGAGGGAAGCTCTCTCCCCTCTCTCCCGATGGCGCTGGAACACCGCTGGGGCAATCATCATGTGATGGTGATCTACTCCAACAACTCTGTCATTTTCACCAACACCTCCATCACCTTCCCTCATCTATATCCAGCGGTCAGCTCTCCCGCAACCCGCTATACCCGCTACTTGAACATGGTGCTTTATGCTTCATATTATTATCCAATGATGTGTTGCCATCCTATGATGTTTAATTTGCTTGTGGTTATGTTGATGTCCTTTGGTGCCCATCATATGAGCACGTGTGTGGATCACACCATAGGGTTAGTTGTATGTTGATAGGACAATGCATTGGAGGGCAAGAGTGACAGAAGCTTCTTCCTACCATAGAAATTGATTTGTATGGCATTGAAGGGGGACCGATACATCTTAATGCTATGGTTGGGTTTTACCTTAATGAACTTTGGTAGTTGCGGATGCTTGCTAATAGTTCCATTCATAAGTGCATAGAATTCCAAGCAAGGGATGACATGCTAGAAGTGGCCTCTCCCACATAAAAACTTGCTATCGGTCTAGTAACTTAGCCAATTACTTAGGGACAATTCCGCAATTCTACCACCACTTTTCCACACTGGCTATACTAATTTAATTGTACTTTAATTAGATTAGCACCTAACTTTTATTTGAATGTTCTTTATTATCTTGCAAACTCATGTCGTTACACCTACAAAGTACTTCTAGTTTCATACTTGTTCTAGGTAAAGCAAACATTAAGTGTGAGTAGAGTTGTATCGGTGGTCGATAGAACTTGAAGAGAATATAAATTCTACCTTTAGCTCCTCATTGGGCTCAAAACTCTTATTTATCAAAAAACTACAACTGATCGCCTATACTTGTGGGTTATCAATGGTCACCATCATGAGGAGGGAGTAGTTTACCCTTGGGACTGAGGGTATGTACCAGTAGCTATGTGTTTGATCTCTCTCTCTCTCTCTCTCTCTCTCTCTCTCTTTCTCTCTCTCTCTCGTGTTTTTGATTTGGCCCGATCTTGATGTACCGCGAGCTTTGTTAATATAGTTTGATCATATGGTGTTTCTCCCTGTCTATCTTGTTGTGATGAATTGAGTTTTTACCTTGGAGGTTTCAGTATTATCGGAATGAATAATCTTTGGATTTGAGAACACTTGATGTATGTCTTGCATGTGGATACTAGTGGTGACACTGGGGTGTTCTATTGATTCACTTGACATAGGTTTTGGTATTCATCTTGCGGATTATCATGGCATTAGGGTAATCTATGCATAGGGGTTGATACACATTTTCGTCCTTCTTTCTTTGGTAGAAACCTTGGGGCACTCTTTGAAGTTCTTTGTGTTGTATTTAATATGATGAATCAGAAGTTGTTTGATGCATATCGATTAATCAACTCACGGATACTTCTGGTGACATTGGAGTATCTAGGTGACATTAGAGTTGGTTGGTGCGTATCATATGGTGTTATTTTAGTATGAACTCTATGGCTGTTTGTGACACTTATAGGGATGGCTGAATAGATTGATCGGAAAAAATAACTTTGAGGTGGTTTCGTACCCTACAACAATTTCATCTTATGTTCTCCGCTAGATAAGAACTTTGGAGTGATTCTTTTCCGCAAGTTGAGGGATTGTTATATGATTCAATTATGTTAGCACTGTTGAGAGATTGCACTAGTGAAAGTATAAACCCTAGGCCTTGTTTCCAAGCATTGCAATACTGTTTGCGCTCACTTTTGTTACTTGTTACCTTGCTGTTTTATTTACTTCCAGATTACAAGAGGATATATCTACTATCCATACTACACTTGTATCACCATCTCTTCCTCGAACTAGTGCACTTATATAGTTTGCCATTGTATTGGGTGTGTTGTGGACACAAGAGATGTCTTATATTTGATTTCAAGGTTGTTTGAGAGAGACCATCTTCATCCTACACCTCCCACGGATTGATAAACCTTAGGTCATCCACTTGAGGGAAAATTGCTACTGTCCCACAAAACTCTGTGCTTGGAGGCCCAACACGAGTCTACAAGAATAAGTTGTGTAGTAGACATTAGTGATCTCACATTTTCTTCTTATTCCTTGGTCAAGTGTTATCCTAGGCTTTGATCTATTTGCTCTACTTGCAATTTTGTGAACCTTCTAAACATTTTCGATATCTTGCTTAACATTTGCTTGAATTTTGTGGCACTCGTCCTAACGAAGCTCCTTGATAAGCCTTTACTTTTGAAGGTGTGAGAAACAAACTCGGTACCAATTCTATTATTGTAGCATTACATTGAGTTATACTCAATACATTCTCAATCTTTGGAAAATGTAACTTTGGTATTGTTCTCTCATTTTCCTACTCACATTCACTAGACTATGATGGATAGGCCAAGCACTTCGACAAACCCACTCTTCGGGGATCAATATGAAGTGCACGACTACGTCACCAAAGGTGATCTCTTCGCCGTCCAACGAGCTCTACATCAAGAAAGTGGAGCTTTGAGTAACCGCATCGAGCAACTGATGAGGACATCAATACCATTGTTACACCCACAACCCCTGCTTCTATACATACTGGACCAATTACTAGAGCTCAAGCACGCCAATTAAAATATCAGGTACTTTCGTTTCTTGGTAATGATTCTAAAGTTCATGAGAATATGATGCTGCCTAAATTGGATACATTTGTTTTGCTTACAAATGAAGGGCCTAGCTTGGACAAGAAAGAGGAACCTTGGAGCAAGTTCAAGCATGGAGATGATGGCATGCACAAGGGGAACAAGAACGGAGTTACAAGTGATGATTTCAGGACTTTGAAGCCACCATAATGAGTGCAGGAAGCCTTGGACGAAATATACAAGATGTCACTTCATAAATTTCGTCCAGAGGCTATTATAGGTGCTGCGTCACCTTATTATTGGGCCAGGCCCATGTAATTTCGAAATACTTGAGTATAGGCTGTTTTTAGAGTCCGTATGTGTGGGGAAACAAGAGATAGGGTTGGTTTCGGACCCCTCCTTCAATGGCCACGAAATCCCCTCCTCTTCCTCCATATATACAGCCCTTAGGGCACCGTTTAGACTTTGGGTTTTGTTTAGATTAAAAGTTCGCCATAGCTGCAACTTCGCGTACTTCGTTTGTGTTCAACGACCAGACCAAGACGTCACAGAACCCCACCTTGATCAATAAAGCTTTCATCTTATATTCGCAATATCCAGATTGCAAATCTTAGTTTCTTGCTTGTTCTTCGTTTGCTTGCAGGAGATAGACCCTCGTGGTCAGGTTGATTGTGCTCCGGCGTGGTCAATAACCTCTCGGAGTTGGTTTAGCGATTGCTAAGGCGCGACGTCCTCGCACGTTCGTAGTCGGATCGTCAAAGTCTACTCCACCAAAACGATAGCTATCATCTCATCGAAAGATCGGGACACCCTCGCCTCTATCAAGTGGTATCAGATTCCCAGGTTGCTCGGTGAGATTTACAGTTTTTCGTAGTTTAGATCAAGTCTGTTCTTCATACCTACAGTCCAGGAAAAAGCCAAAAAAAAATTTAGGGTTAGTTCATCATATCCGAACCAATCTGAGCCTTTGCATAATCTTTTTAGGGTTTTTGCTTTGTTGAATTTGCGGTTGCATCGTCGTGTCAAGTTGCTGGTCTTAGCGTCTAGTTCTTTAGTGTTTCGAGTTCTGTTCACAAGTTGTCACGCCGCCGCCGCACCATCATCATCGCCCCTACCATATACCACCACAGATTATCTGCTATTTCTCTGAGTCCATATACCACCACCGATCCGAGTCTATATACCACCACCGATCCGAGTCCATATACCACCACCAATCCGAGCCCACATATACTACCGTCATATACCATCACCAATCCGAGTTCCACCATATTCATCTCTGCCACCAGCCCTAGTCCGAGTCCAGTATTTATTCCTTTATTTTAGAGTTCCAGATCACGCGATACTACGAGTCGTGAACAAGTCGGATTCCCCAATTTTCGTGCTACCCGCAGAAGAAAAATAGTTCCAGTTTCAAAAAAAAAACTAAGTCTGGAAAATTCTGGCTAGGCAGTTTTTAGACCATTTGTAGACTTTTTCGAAAAAAAATTGTTGCGGAGCAAAAAAAAAAAGAGGAAAAAAAAAGTGCAAAAAAAAAGAAAAAAAAATTCAGAGTGTGCTCCTCCCTTGTTTACGTGCAGCGCCGTGATTTTTGTTAGTGTTCTAGGCTCGCGTCTCTAGCACGGTCTAGCCTAGGACCAGCACAGTACCGTCGTTGAGAGTTTATTCAACATTGCATCTCTGAATTGATTATTGCTGACCCTTTTTGCTACCATATCATAAGCCTTCCCAGCTCCACATACATCTACATCGTGCGTTTGACACCACCTGGCAATTGCTCTGTCCAAGCTCTGAGGGTTTTGACTACAAAGGTTGCCGATCACCACCTGCTGCTGGGTAAGAACTGTTAAGAATTTGAGATTTGCTTGACGGATTTGTGACACCACACCACACCACCACCACTTTCTAGTAGTCTGTAGGATCATATTCTTGTGTGTTTCTATTGCTGCTAACCATGGCAGGATCACAAGCCGACGAGATTGACTGGGAGAACATGACGAACAAGGAGTTGCATGATAAATTTCAGCAAATGATGAGTGGCCAGGTGGGAGATGTGCTAAACAGATTTGAAGAGGCCATGGAGAAGATAGATGGCATGGAGAAGTCGTTCGAGACAAAGCTGGATAACAAGTTTAATGAATTGCTCACGCGTCTTCCCCAACCACCACCGGCTGCACCTGTCGCACCTCTGCAACGACAACAACAACGCCCCCTTCCAAATCAGTTCGGACGAGCGAAGCGTGTTCCTCTTGAGGATGGCCAAACTTTTGGTGCTGCTGTACCTACTGTTGATGCTTCTTTGGCTCCTGCTCCTGCTGCTGCTGGTGCCGAGGAGGAGGATGATTACGCGGGCGATTATGAGGATGAGGTTGATCAAAATCATAACTACGTGCAACCACCAGCACCAGGTCGTCCACATGCAAATAATCGCAATGGTAGGCCTGCACCACCACTTCAGGTACGAGATCATGACCATCTTCCTAAATTAAAATAGAATATTCCACCATTCGAGGGTAGATATGTTCCTGATATATATCTTACTTGGGAGTTAGAAACTGAACAACATTTTACATGTTTACAATATCCCGAGGAACGACGTGTTGCTGCTGCTGTTTGTGCTTTCACTAGTTTTGCATGTGTATGGTGGTCTGAACATTGTAGATTATATCCTATTCCAGCTACGTGGGCTGCTTTGAAAACTGCTATGCGTACTCGTTGGGTTCCACCATATTATCAACGTGAATTACTTCAAAAATTGCAGCGCTTAAGACAAGGAAAAAATTCTGTAGAAGAATATTATCAGGAATTACAAACTGGCATGATTAGATGTGGTATTGTTGAGGAGAATGAAGCTATGCTTGCACGTTTCATGGGTGGATTAAATAGAGAGATTCAGACCATTCTAGATTATAAGGAGTATAATAATATCACTCGTTTATTCCATCTTGCTTGTAAAGCTGAACGTGAAGTGCAGGACCGACAGGCATTGGCGCGAACTAATTTTTCTGCAGGTCGATCTTCATCATTGACACCGCGTGCCTCCTCTACTCCCACACGTCCTACTGCGGCACCACTGACTTCAGCCACCAATTCCAACCGAGATACAAGAAAACAGGCACCACCACCACCATCTGCCAAGAGTACACCTTCTGGGCCTGCCCAGAGCTCTTCTTCATCTATGGCATCAACAGGGCACACACATGATATTATTTGTCGTCGTTGTTAGGGAAGAGGTCATTATGCGAGAGAATACCAATCTCCGCGTGTTATGATTGCTACTGAGGATGGTGGGTATGAGTCCGCTAGTGACTATGATGAGGAGACTTTTGCTCTTATTACAAGTGAAGAACACGGTGGAGATGATTCTGATCATGAGACGCAATACATGGCTCCTGAAGACGCTGACAGGTATGAATGTTTAGTTGCTCAACGTGTTTTCAGTGTGCAGGTCACACAAGCTGAGCAAAATCAGAGGCATAATTTGTTCCATACAAAGGGAGTTGTGAAGGAACGTTCTGTTCGCGTCATCATAGATGGAGGGAGCTGCAACAACTTGGCTAGCATGGAGATGGTGGAGAAGCTATCTCTCACCACAAGACCACATCCACATCCTTACTATATCCAATGGTTCAACAACAGCGGCAAGGTTAAGGTAACACGTACTGTTCGTGTGCATTTTAGTATCTCTACATATGCTGATTATGTTGATTGTGATGTGGTACCCATGCAAGCATGTTCCTTATTACTTGGTAGACCATGGCAATTTGATAAAAATTCTGTACACCATGGTAGAAACAATCAGTATACTCTTGTTCATAAGGATAAACATATTACTTTGCTCCCTATGACTCCTGATTCTATTTTGAAAGATGATATTAATAGAGCTAGTAAAGCAAAACAGGAGAAAAATAAGAGTGAAAATCAGATTGTGGCAAAAGAATTTGAGCAACAAATGAAGCCTAATAATAAACCATGTAGTGTTGCTTCTGAAATTAAATTGAAAAGTGCATGCTTACTTGCCAGCAAATCTGATATTGATGATCTAGATTTCAGCAATTCTGTTTGCTATGCTTTTGTGTGCAAAGAGGCGTTATTTTCATTCGAGGACGTGCCTTCCTCTTTGCCTCCTGCGGTCACTAACATTTTGCAGGAGTTCGCTGACGTCTTTCCACAAGACATGCCACCGGGATTACCACCTATTCGCGGGGTTGAGCATCAGATTGACTTAATTCCCAGTGCTTCGTTGCCAAACCGTGCGCCATACCGTACCAATCCAGAGGAGACGAAGGAGATTATGCGTCAAGTACAGGAGTTGCTGGACAAAGGTTCTATACGTGAATCCCTTAGTCCTTGTGCTGTTCCTATTATTCTAGTGCCGAAAAAGGATGGTACATCGCGTATGTGTGTTGATTGTAGAGGCATTAATAATATTACTATTCGTTATCGTCATCCTATTCCTAGACTAGATGATATGCTTGATGAATTGAGTGGCTGTACAATATTCTCCAAAGTTGATTTGCGTAGTGGATACCATCAAATTCGTATGAAATTGGGGGATGAATGGAAAACAGCATTTAAAACAAAGTTTGGATTATATGAGTGGTTAGTCATGCCTTTTGGGTTAACTAATGCACCTAGTACTTTCATGAGATTAATGAACGAAGTTTTACGTGCTTTCATTGGACGATTTGTGGTAGTCTATTTTGATGATATACTGATTTATAGCAGATCTTTGGAGGAACATTTGGAACATTTACGTGCTGTTTTTATTGCTTTACGTGATGCACGTTTGTTTGGTAACCTTGGGAAGTGCACCTTTTGCACCGACCGAGTATCTTTTCTTGGCTATGTTGTTACTCCACAGGGAATTGAAGTTGATAAAGCCAAGATTGAAGCTATTGAGAGTTGGCCACAGCCCAAAACGGTCACTCAAGTGAGGAGTTTTCTTGGACTCGCTGGTTTCTATAGGCGTTTTGTGAGAGATTTCAGCACCATTGTTGCACCTCTCAATGAGCTTACAAAGAAGGATGTGCCTTTTGTTTGGGGTACCTCACAGGAAGAAGCCTTCACGTATTGAAAGATAAGTTGACACATGCTCCTTTACTCCAACTTCCTGATTTTAATAAGACTTTTGAGCTTGAATGTGATGCTAGTGGAATTGGATTAGGAGGTGTTTTATTACAAGATGGCAAACCTGTTGCATACTTTTCTGAAAAATTGAGTGGGCCTAGTCTGAACTATTCTACTTATGATAAAGAATTATATGCTCTTGTTCGGACCTTAGAAACATGGCAACATTATTTATGGCCCAAAGAATTTGTTATACATTCTGATCATGAATCTTTGAAACACATTAAAAGTCAAGCAAAACTGAACCGTAGACATGCTAAATGGGTTGAATTTATTGAGACTTTCCCTTATGTCATTAAACACAAGAAGGGTAAAGAAAATGTTATTGCTGATGCATTGTCTCGTCGTTATACTATGCTTTCACAACTTGACTTGAAAATATTTGGTTTGGAGACCATCAAAGATCAATATGTGCATGATGCTGAATTTAAAGATGTATTGCATAATTGTAAGGAAGGGAGAACATGGAACAAGTTCATCGTTAACGATGGATTTGTGTTTCGTGCTAACAAGCTATGCATTCCAGCTAGCTCCGTTCGTCTTTTGTTGTTGCAGGAGGCGCATGGAGGAGGATTAATGGGACACTTTGGCGTGAAGAAGACGGAGGATATACTTGCTACACATTTCTTTTGGCCAAAGATGAGACGGGATGTTGAGCGTTTTGTTGCTCGCTGCACTACATGTCAAAAAGCTAAGTCACGACTCAATCCTCATGGTTTATATATGCCTTTGCCTGTACCTAGTGTTCCTTGGGAGGATATATCTATGGACTTTGTTTTAGGTTTACCTCGAACAAAGAAGGGGAGGGATAGCATATTTGTTGTCGTGGATAGGTTCTCGAAAATGGCACACTTTATACCATGTCATAAAAGCGATGATGCAGTTAATGTTGCTGATTTGTTCTTTCGTGAAATTATACGCTTGCATGGTGTGCCAAATACTATTGTTTCAGATCGTGATACTAAATTTCTTAGCCACTTTTGGAGATGTTTATGGGCTAAGTTGGGGACTAAACTTCTTTTTAGTACTACATGTCACCCCCAAACTGATGGACAAACTGAAGTAGTCAATAGAACATTGTCTACTATGCTTAGGGCTGTTTTGAAGAATAACAAGAAAATGTGGGAAGAATGCTTGCCTCATATTGAATTTGCTTATAATCGTTCATTGCATTCTACTACTAAGATGTGTCCTTTTGAAATTGTGTATGGTTTCCTTCCTCGTGCACCAATTGATTTGTTGCCTCTTCCATCTTCGGAGAAGGTTAATTTTGATGCTAAACAACGTGCTGAATTGATCTTAAAAATGCATGAGTTAACTAAGGAGAACATTGAGCGTATGAATGCTAAATATAAACTTGCTGGAGATAAGGGTAGAAAACATGTTGCGTTTGCACCTGGAGATCTTGTTTGGATACATTTGCGTAAGGATAGATTTCCTGATTTGCGCAAATCAAAGCTAATGCCACGTGCTGATGGTCCTTTTAAGGTGTTAGAGAAAATAAATTATAATGCATATAAACATGAGCTGCCTGCAGATTTTGGGGTTAGTCCCACTTTTAACATTGCAGATCTGAAGCCTTATTTGGGTGAGGAAGATGAGCTTCCGTCGAGGACGACTTCATTTCAAGAAGGGGAGGATGATGAGGACATCAATACCATTGTTACACCCACAGCCCCTGCTTCTATACATACTGAACCAATTACTAGAGCACGCGCACGCCAATTAAATTATCAGGTACTTTCGTTTCTTGGTAATGATTCTAAAGTTCATGAGAATATGATGCTGCCTAAATTGGATACATTTGTTTTGCTTACAAATGAAGGGCCTAGCTTGGACAAGAAAGAGGAACCTTGGAGCAAGTTCAAGCATGGAGATGATGGCATGCACAAGGGGAACAAGAATGGAGTTACAAGTGATGATTTCAGGACTTTGAAGCCACCATAATGAGTGCAGGAAGCCTTGGACGAAATATACAAGATGTCACTTCATAAATTTCGTCCAGAGGCTATTATAGGTGCTGCGTCACCTTATTATTGGGCCAGGCCCATGTAATTTCGAAATACTTGAGTATAGGCTGTTTTTAGAGTCCGTATGTGTGGGGAAACAAGAGATAGGGTTGGTTTCGGACCCCTCCTTCAAGGGCCACGAAATCCCCTCCTCTTCCTCCATATATACAGCCCTTAGGGCACCGTTTAGACTTTGGGGATTTGTTTAGTTAAAAGTTAGCCATTGCAACTTCGTGTACTTCGTTTGTGTCCAACGACCAGACCAAGACCGCTTTCGGATCCCCACCATTATCAATACTTCATCTATATTCGCAATATTCAGATTGCATTATCATATTCTTGCTTGTTCTTCGATTGTGTGCAGGAATAGACCTTCGTGGTCAGGCTGATCGTGCTTCCAGCATCGTCAGTAACCTCAGGAGATTGGTTTAGCGATTGCTAAGGCGCAACGTCGTGCACGTTTGTAGTCGGATCGTCAAAGTCGGCTCCACCAAATCGATAGTTACCATCTCATCGAAAGATCGGGACACCCTCGCCTCTATCACCAGAGCTCTTCTTCATCTATGGCATCAACAGGGCACACACATGATATTATTTGTCGTCGTTGTAAGGGAAGAGGTCATTATGCGAGAGAATGCCAATCTCCACGTGTTATGATTGCTACTGAGGATGGTGGGTATGAGTCCGCTAGTGATTATGATGAGGAGACTTTGGCTCTTATTACAAGTGAAGAACACGGTGGAGATGATTCTGATCATGAGACGCAATACATGGCTCCTGAAGACGCTGACAGGTATGAATGTTTAGTTGCTCAACGTGTTTTGAGTGTGCAGGTCACACAAGCTGAGCAAAATCAGAGGCATAATTTGTTCCATACAAAGGGAGTTGTGAAGGAACGTTCTGTTCGCGTCATCATAGATGGAGGGAGCTGCAACAACTTGGCTAGCATGGAGATGGTGGAGAAGCTATCTCTCACCACAAGACCACATCCACATCCTTACTATAGCCAATGGTTCAACAACAGCGGCAAGGTTAAGGTAACACGTACTGTTCGTGTGCATTTTAGTATCTCTACATATGCTGATTATGTTGATTGTGATGTGGTACCCATGCAAGCATGTTCATTATTACTTGGTAGACCATGGCAATTTGATAAAAATTCTGTACACCATGGTAGAAACAATCAGTATACTCTTGTTCATAAGGATAAACATATTACTTTGCTTCCTATGACTCCTGATTCTATTTTGAAAGATGATATTAATAGAGCTAGTAAAGCAAAACAGGAGAAAAATAAGAGTGAAAATCAGATTGTGGCAAAAGAATTTGATCAACAAATGAAGCCTAATAATAAACCATCTAGTGTTGCTTCTGAAATTAAATTGAAAAGTGCATGCTTACTTGCCACCAAATCTGATATTGATGATCTAGATTTCAGCAATTCTGTTTGCTATGCTTTTGTGTGCAAAGAGGCGTTATTTTCATTCGAGGACGTGCCTTCCTCTTTGCCTCCTGCGGTCACTAACATTTTGCAGGAGTTCGCTGACGTCTTTCCACAAGACGTGCCACCGGGATTACAACCTATTCGCGGGATTGAGCATCAGATTGACTTAATTCCCGGTGCTTCGTTGCCAAACCGTGCGCCATACCGTACCAATCCAGAGGAGACGAAGGAGATTATGCGTCAAGTACAGGAGTTGCTCGACAAAGGTTATATACGCGAATCCCTTAGTCCTTGTGCTGTTCCTGAGAATATGATGCTGCCTAAATTGGATACATTTGTTTTGCTTACAAATGAAGGGCCTAGCTTGGACAAGAAAGAGGAACCTTGGAGCAAGTTCAAGCATGGAGATGATGGCATGCACAAGGGGAACAAGAACGGAGTTACAAGTGATGATTTCAGGACTTTGAAGCCACCATAATGAGTGCAGGAAGCCTTGGACGAAATATACAAGATGTCACTTCATAAATTTCGTCCAGAGGCTATTATAGGTGCTGCGTCACCTTATTATTGGGCCAGGCCCATGTAATTTCGAAATACTTGAGTATAGGCTGTTTTTAGAGTCCGTATGTGTGGGGAAACAAGAGATAGGGTTGGTTTCGGACCCCTCCTTCAAGGGCCACGAAATCCCCTCCTCTTCCTCCATATATACAGCCCTTAGGGCACCGTTTAGACTTTGGGTTTTGTTTAGATTAAAAGTTCTCCATAGCTGCAACTTCGCGTACTTCGTTTGTGTTCAACGACCAGACCAAGACGTCACAGAACCCCACCTTGATCAATAAAGCTTTCATCTTATATTCGCAATATCCAGATTGCAAATCTTAGTTTCTTGCTTGTTCTTCGTTTGCTTGCAGGAGATAGACCCTCGTGGTCAGGTTGATTGTGCTCCGGCGTGGTCAATAACCTCTCGGAGTTGGTTTAGCGATTGCTAAGGCGCGACGTCCTCGCACGTTCGTAGTCGGATCGTCAAAGTCTACTCCACCAAAAACGATAGCTATCATCTCATCGAAAGATCGGGACACCCTCGCCTCTATCACAAGGCCTCCCAAGGAGCGGTCTCCCGAGGCTGCCTCCCGAGGAGCGGATACTTCTAGGCTCGCACCCCACCTCACGAGGCGCGGGGTGACGTGAGCCATGACGACCGAAGCCAGGAAGGCGCCAGCGGGCGCAGTCCAGGACTTTGGTACTAGAGGGACAAGGCCAGCATGCGGGTTCCCAAGGAACCCCTCAAAGGTTGCCATTCCGGTGTAACAAGACCAAGACCACGGGCTCAGCAAGACGGAGGTCATCACCGGGCCCACCTGCATGTCATGACTAGAAGCTTTGCAGGCGAAGACCACCTATAGTCAGGGTAGGCTATACTCCTGTCCCCCTTCAAATCTGGCCATTGTGGTAACCCTTCCCGCCTAGAGCCATGGGGGAAGAGGACGAGGCCAATATAAATATAGACTGGCGTCCACCGTAGAGGGATCGGATCGATCGATCCTTGAGCTCTCCCGAGGCAGCTCACACTTGTACTAGTTCATACTCATCCTCCTCGCGAGCGAATCCACCACAAATCAGGAGTAGGGTCTTACACCACAAGGTGGCCCAAACCTGGGTAAATGTCGTGTCCATCTCTTCTTCCCTCTCCCTCGAGCACGCCGGAGCAAAGCCGTGAGGCGGTGGGCAGCAAGTCGTAGCTAGGCAGAATCCTTCATGCACACCCCAGAGTTTGAACCATGTTTGGTTCCACGGAGCCCCGATTCCAACATTTGGCGCGCCAGGTAGAGGCATGTCGAAGTCCTTCTGCCTCGCTCCATCTTCGTCTCACCACCCCCATGGCCGATGCTCATCGTGTTCGCGCCGAGCGCCGGGCCGCCTGTGTCGCCAAGACGGCACCGGCGGGCCACGGCGCCCCTCGCCGCTCTGCTTCTCCCGCAGCCAATGCTGCCACCGACCCTGCCGCACATGAGCAGTAGGACTCTTCGCTGCCACCCTCCATGCAGTGTGATGGCCGCACTGCCTCATCCTCCCATGCTCGCCACGGACCGGCGAACGCGCAGGCTGCGCTTATCATGGCGCGCGAGCTGCTGCGCTACCGCCCCGCCAACAAAGGCTACAATGCCTGGCTGGGCCACATCACCGAGCTCTTCAATGCCGCTGGCGAGGCCCCAGCGCCCTCCCACTCGCTCCGTCCCCCGCCACCTCATGCGGGCGACTTGGCCCACGGCGCGCCTCCACCTCCTCCCCAGCGTAGCAATGACACCTAGCCAAGGTGCAACACTCGACCGCATGACCCGCCGCGTGGAGCGTCGACGCCGGCCTAGGACGAGGCCAGCTGTCAGGTTGTGCAGTAGCCGCAGTACGATGCGTGCGCGCTGCCAGCACCGCCGCATCAGCACCGAGATCGGGTCATTCTGGAGGCTGCGGCACGTGGGCGCCAAGACCGTACCCCTCCCACGCGGGCCATGCCTGTGAGCGCGACGGGCTGCCGCGCCTTCACTCGCGAGCTGCGCCGTGTTGTGTGGCCGGTCAAGTTCAAGCCAGATCTACCCCTGCGCTACGACGGCATCCCCGACCCTACGGAGCTCTTCCAGCTCTACACACTAAGCATTGAGGCTGTGAACAGCGATGACAAGGTCATGGCGAACTGGTTACCCATGGCCCTCAAGGACGGCGCGCGCTCCTAGCTCATGCACCTCTCGAAGGGGTCGATCTCCTCAGGTTGATCTCCTCGTGGGATGAGCTCCGCGAGCGGTTCATCGCCAACTTCTAAGGAAGTCGTGACCGCGCCCTCACAAGCAACAACCTGCGACGCGTTAAGCAGCATCCGAGCGAGACCCTCTGCAAGTACATTCAATGCTTCACCCAAGTTCGCCTCAAGATCCCGAAGGCCTCGGACAAAGCCATCATCTCCCCGTTCACCGAAGGCGTCACGGACGTCAGGATGAGCGAGGAGGTCGCCATCAATGATGACCTGTGCTCAGCATTGGAGCTATTCAATCTGGCCGACAAGTGTGCCAAGGCCGAAGAAGGCCACCTCTCCCTCCTCAAGCACACAGACATCGATCCCGAAGACAAGAAGGCCAAGGCCATGGAAGCGAAACGCAAGGGCCCCACCGTGCTGGCTGTAGAGCCTGATCTGAAGCGCTGCTGTGACCGTGATGAACCCACCGAGGATGCTCGCCCATTCTACGTCTTTCACAACGTGCACACCCACAACACCGATGACTGTTAGGAGCTCAGGGCGCTCCGGGACGAGCAGCTGGGCCGCCGCCCCGAGTGCAGTGACCGTGGCTTCGGCCGAGGAGGAGGCAGCAGCGGAGGCCGCTGGGACAACTGCAACCCTCGGCAGGGCTGGTGTGACCAGCCTCGAAAGGGTGGCTGGCGTGACCAGCCTCAAGATGGCACATGGCGCGATTAGCCTCACGGGGCCCATCCTCAGAGCAACGCTGGCCTTCCACCGCTACCACCGCCACCCTAGAGAAACGAAGACAACCAGAAAGACGAAGGGGCTGGGGGCTATCAGGAGCCTCGCGCGATTGCTTGCATCCTCGGCGGTGCTCAGGCACGCGCCTCGAACTGCATCTTCAAGCAGTTCTCTAGCGAGGTGAATGCAGCCCTCCTGAGGTTTGGAGCTGCGCGTCCCCTCAAGTGGTCGCAGTACGCCATCACTTTCGACTCCAAGCACCACCTCAGGTGTTCAGCCACTGCTGGTGCGCTCCCCATGCTGTGCACGCCCACCATCAGCAATGTCTCAGTCACCAAGACCCTCATCGATGGCAGCGCCGGCCTCAACGTCCTCTCTGTGGAGACCTTCAAGACGCTTTAAGTGCCTTATGACCAGCTCATGCCCACCAAGCCATTCTCTGGAGTGACCGACGGCTCCACCACTCCCCAAGCGCAGGTGCACCTCCCTGTCACCTTCGGCAAGCGCGACAACTACCACACTGAGCTCATCAACTTCGACGTGACCCACATCGGCCTCCCGTACAACGCCATCCTGGGATACCCTGCCCATGCCAAGTTCATGATGGCTACACACCATGGCTACAATTTCCTCAAGATGCCAGGGTGCAGTGGCGTCATCACTATCGCAGTGATGAGAAGGATGCGGTCTGCTCCCTTAAGCACGCCTACCGGGCCGCAGTGACTGAGAACTCAGATGGTGAAGGTGACCCCGCGAAGAAGAAGTAGCTCCTCCCCAAGAGCCATCCGGAGGCAAAGAAACCCGTCGGCGACTCGTCAGGCTCCGCGCCCACTGCCGGGGCGCCTCTCCCTCCCGCATAGGAAGGCGCGCCTGGCGCCTCCCTCAAGACGGGCTCAGGGGCTTCCATCTGGAGAGCATCTGACCTGACCAGTGCGACGAGGGAGGTGCTCGGGCACCACTTGGAGGCATGCTTTGATAGGGCCCCCCGCGAGCAAGGAGCACGAGAGTTCATCACCAAGGCGATCGAGGAACTTCAGCAAGCGCAAGCCATGTGTGGCGAGCGCCGCCCCGCGCGTCCCGCCAATGCAGCTGCCGCCCCCGACGCGGGTGGCGAGCTGCATGTCTGCGTAGACATTCCGGGCATCAATAGGGCCACTTCTCAAGACCTCTTCTGGCCATCGCGTGTCGACCGGAGCGGGGGCTTCCCCTTCAACTACATTCGCATGCCCTTTGGCCTGGTGAACACGGGTGCCATCTACCAGCAGCTCGTGCAACTCGTGTTAGCGTCTCATAAGGCCAGGCGCTTAGCGCTGGCGCCTCGTGAGGCCCCAACCAATCGTGCGCCACCCGGGCCTCAGGAGCCACCCGGCTCGTGAGGAGCGAACCTCCACGGCACGCTTCATCGGCTTCCTCGATGCTTCTGCAACATCATTGCCAGGTGACTTTTTGGTTTGTTCAATTGAGGGCGCCCCCCGGGCAGCATTATCCTTAGGCTGTTAGGGCCTTCCCCTGCAGCTGCATCATTTTGCTCATGTATCAGAACTGGCCATCCCTTGATAATATTCCTTGATGTTTTAACCTGCGTGTCCGATGCTTCGTCACCATGAATGTCGCCGCGCCCTCATGAACCTGCTCTCGACCGCCTCATGATTAAGGGCTGGCACGGCGTCTGTGCTTGGGTCCGTCCCTGCAGTGTTGTCAAATCCAAGCAACCGAGCTCTGTTTCGCGGGACAGCTCCCGCGCACGTCACCTCCTGGGGTCCTTGGTGCCTTGTCCTCGCATGAGCTCATAGAGGGTAGGTGAGTAAGGGCGCGTGGCTCGTTACGTACAACCGCAATGTTGGTGACTCGCCACCACGGGAGCTGCGCGCCGAGTGTTCTTCCTTAGATTGTTGCATGAGAAGACTTGGCACGACGTCTGTGCTCGGGTCCATCCGTGCAGCGTTGATAAACCCAAGCGACCGAGCTCTGTCTGGCGGGCCGGCCCCGTACACGTCACCTCCTATGGGTCCTTGATGTCTGGCCTTCTCATGCAATGGCCTCTGGACGCTCGTTCGATGTAGGTCGCCCTCCTAACCCAGGTTTCACAAGCACACTCAGCGCCGAAAAGCTGGGCGCAACCCACCATGAGGTAGGACCTCCAGAGGCCCGCACTGTCTCACGAGCATCCAGATACACCTCCTCAAAGTTCTGCCATGCCAGCCACGCGTACGAACGAAACAGAGATGTACACGCCCGGAGACTCTAACACAGAGCTCCCTACCCACACCCAGTGGAATCCCCGTGCTTAGCGCTGGCCGGTACGGTCACAATACGACCATGCCCACGCCCAGTGGAAGCCCCATCCTCAGCGCTGGCGGATACGATCGCAATACGACCATGCCCACGCCCACTGGAAGCCCCATGCTCAGCGCTGCCGGATATGGTCGCAATACGACCATGCCCACGCCCAGTGGAAGCCCCATGCTCCGCGCTGGTGGATAAACAACTTGGGGCGCCCAATGGGTTGCATCAACCTCAGGATGGCCTCTCGGCTCTTCAGCAATACTGCTCGTACCCTTCCCCTTGGCCTCACGCGAGTGGGGGCTGGACATGGTGCCTGTGCTCGGGTCAGTCCCACCAGCGCCAAAAAACCCAAGGAACCGGGCTCTGGCTCGCGTGCCTGCTCCCGCGCATGTCACCCCACCAAGGTCCTTGGTGTCTGGTCTCCTCACGTAACACCCAGGAGCAGGCTGACGAGAAAAAGGAAGGAAGGGCCCCGGGTTAACCTCGCCGTCGCCCACATTTCTTTCATGAGGGCCGCTTGCGCGTCAAGGGGGGCCCCTGAGCATCGCGACTCAGGAGCCTCACTAGTCCCATAGCCCGTCACTCCTTGGCTTTGTCCAGGCATCACGACCTGACATTCCAACGGCAGCCGAGGTATGAGCGGAGCTGTGCCATGCCGACGCAGAGCGCAAAAGCAAGCAGAAACGAAATTAAGCATGGGAAGGAAACTACGGAGTTCAAATAGTCATTACAAGCTTCAAGTTCATCTCAAATTTAAACAAAGTCTTACGCCTCCGTGAGGCATGATTAGTCTGCTGTAGGATGATAAAAAAAGGTTCAGGAGGAAGGCTCGTCGCCGCCATTGCCGCTGCCAGGCGCCTCGTCACTACTACAGGCAGAACTTCCCAAGCAGCGCGGCCACATGATCCTTCACGGCCTCCACCGTGGCGCTACGGGATTCCTCGATGACTGGGCCTATTACTACGCTGAAGTCAAAATCAGGGTCAAGGAGGAGAAGATGACTCAAGACGCAGATTGCCGCCACGGAGAAAAGGCCGCGGCACTCCTCGTCCTAGACGTCGTCCACCTTTTGGACTGCGCCCTCGAGCTCCTCGGTGAGCTTGGAGGAAAGCTCGGTGCAGCCTGCGATGGGGGTGGCTAGCGTAGCCTCGAACTTCTCCTTGTAGATGGACCTCAGCGTTTGGCGGTCCCTGAGCTCGAGTGATGAGAAAGCGGCGAGATCCACTACTGCTTTGGCGTTGGCGTCGGCCAGCATCTTCTCCCTGGTGTCCAGCCGAGCATTCACCTCACAGACATGCTTGGCATCGGCCTATTGGTCTTCGGTCACCTCCTGCTACAGCTTGCCTAGGCGCTCACACTCCGCGGCTTGCTCGGCGCCCACCTTCGTGTGGCACCCCGGCTAAGAGAAACCGGAACACCCAGTATTCCAGCCCAGAGATCAAGTTTTCTGGAATACGGCACTGCTTGACATAGAACAAATCAGCTCTTATTACAAAGGATAAGGGTACAAGGATCTGAGGTTACAAAGGATCACATCAGCACGGCGACACTATGCCTGCTAAGGTAGCTCTATGCTAGCAGCGGACCAACTCGTGGCAGCGTAATACTTCTAGCAGCGGAACAACGATGACGGGGGTGAACTCCACTCCGCAGGGACTCTGGCTAGGACACGATCTAGCTCGCATGGTCAGTAACCTCGACAAGCAATAAATGACGGCATCACCTGCAATCTGGCATGACACGCCAGGTCAGTACATTGAATGTACTTGCAAGCTCACAACAACCAAAAGCATCAAGGCAAGACAATAACATAGCATTAATAGGTTAAGTTATTAACAACTACTATGATGTGGAAGCAATAACTAAGCATGATATGAAACTACTAGAATAGTGTTGAACCCACATCTCAGATCACATGAACCATCTCACTCTTGGCTATCCGGCCAAGCAATACATCACCTCGATCACCTCGTGATCAATACCTCCACGTGATCACCGCGTGACCACATCACAAACTGAATGATCCTCCTCAAGATCATCCCAACATCATCATCGACATCCTGCCAAACTGTTGCTGCTCACATATCAACATATAAATCATCTATAAGTTATTCCGTCATGTGAGTGTTGATCCAACGGTGTGACCTAGTACGAACTGTGCCCATGATCGAGGATGCAGCTATCGATAGATTTAATACACTCTGCAGAGGTTAGCACATTGTACCCACATCACAGAACCCATGGCCTCGCGCTGCCATTCGGGTGGACCAACGGCGTTCTGACAAAACCAGTCTACTTCAATGACACTCCCCCGGCCACTCTGACCAACTCCCCTTTGGGCTCAGTCCTGGTTGGCCTCGATGTCACCTCATGACACCCAACGGCCATCATCGTGGCAAAAAGAAAAATGGTCCCAAACGTAGACAAAAGGCGCCTACAACAACTACGGGCACACAAGGTTATCACCGCCTACCGGGCCAGGGCAGCGCGCATACATAACCTTCATTAGTTGGAGCCACTGGCGAGAGGCATAACAATAGACCGCATTAGGGCCTTCCCATAAAGGGAAATGTGGGTGCACTTGAAAAGTCCGGTTCGGTGGCACCTGACCAACGAAATGATGGAATTTGTCCCGAAGGTATATCTCAGATAACTGATGCTCTAATATCATATCAACCTGTGATCCAAGTTAAAGCAATATCCAACAAATGATCCAGAACATACTATCATCATATCAAAATACTCCATGGACAACATATCACTACTATCATGATGAACCCAAGTATAATGATGCTACTAAACCAACAGCAAGAGCAAGATAGCTAACCATAGATCAACATGATAGCATCATATGCAAACTAATACTCTGAAGCATAATATCAAATACTATCATGAAAATAATCATAATAGCCACTAATAATCCAATGGCAACATGTCATCCTCATCTGCAAGCATTAGTCCTAGTAATCCAAACAACATCATGGCTGTAGCAAGATCAACATATTACTCCAAGAAATGCCATGAATAAGTCACATGTAGGTAAAGCAACTTTTAAGCAAGTTTAAATAAATAAACCATGTCATTGTCATTGCATTGCAATCATGCAAATGGAGGGTGTGGTTTGCCTGGGAGGGATGGATTCACTGGGAAGAAGTGCGAGGAGCTCGCGGAAAGAATTGCCGAAAAACGTTCTCTCTCGGAGGGGGCTGAATAAGGACAAGGGCATAATGGTCATTTTCAGAATGTTTCCACATGGTGAAAATGATACCTTTGGAACGGGCTCGACGAATAGAAAAAGTGGGCTTTGGAATCACCTGATTCGGAGTTACGGGTGTAAAGATACAGTGGTTTTTCTACCAGGGACCTTTCTGCAATTATTTTATTTACAAACAGGTCCTAGAGAGTTATTCCACTGATAAAGAGAAAGCGCACTTTAGAAAATATGCTTCCAGTAAAGGTAAGCGCATTTCTGACCGCGGCTCGGATTAATAGGCCCTCAGAAGAGGAAAACGTACCCGCGCAGAATACGCCTCCACTTAACAGGTTGGGCCCGGCAAGATGGGTCACTAACGTGCGGGGCCCAGCTGCAGAGGCTTCGTCCTCCTCCCGTGCACTCCTAGCACAGGCGAGGGGCAGAGCTCATCGGCGCGGCTGGCTGGCGAGGAGGCCTACGAAGAGAAGTGCGGTGGAGGGAATGGGTCGGGCGCGTCGAGCTGAACCTCCCTGTACCCGCGGGATCTTGAATGAAGATCTGAGGACATCGGCGTCGTCGTCTCGGCGGTGACTGGCTTCGGGCGCCGGCGGGAATCTGGGATTCTGGCCACCACCCGAGCAATGGAGGGGTGGAGGAGGATCGCCAGGGCACCAGGGGCTCGAAGGTGCACTCGGGAGGTGGTGGGAGGGGCCGAAGTGAGTGAGTGGTGGAGATGGCCGAGCGGCGAGGTGGTTGGCCGAAGATGAGGGAGAAAGCCCTGTTGGCTTGCTGGAGTGGTCATGGGCGCCGATTGGGAGTGAGAGAGGCTGAGTGGTGAGGAGAACCGAAGCCGGGGCAACTTAAATAGGCGAGGGGGCGAGGTGCCGAGCTGGCTGCCGCCGCGGACGCGTGGCCGGAGCCGCGGACGCATGGGCACACAGGCGAGCTTGGACGGTAGGCGACGGGAACGGAACAGGGGAGGTTCACGGAGCAGAGCAATGCCAAAGACACGAGGAGGAAGAGGACGGGGCAGGCAACAGGGGCGGTTGGGCATAGTGCGCCCGTGGGCGCGCGACCGCTAGCGCCGGCGAGGAAGCTGCCGGAGGGGGAACAGGGTCAGAGAGCGACGTGAGGGAATGGCGTGTCAGGTCGGCAACCACGGACGCGCAAACATTGCCGGGAAACTATGGGCCGACGAGACCCGACACTCAGAGCGCATTCTCCGCAGCTAGAGCACGTGACTGGACATGCCAGAGGTACAGTCACCACGCGACATGGCAATGAGAGGACCAGAGGGGCTGTCAAGTTATGTCTAGAGTGTTGTCTTTCCATCCTGGATACTGTGGGAAGAGATAGATTAGCAAAAGGAGCCAAGGAGAGATAGGAGGCTTCACCGGAAGTTTGCTGCATCAGATTAAACCATGTCAGTGAGATCAATAGGGAAGTGATTGGAGCCAAATTGCATGTCTAGCGGGTTTAGGACAAGAAGGACTGTGATATTGTGAAGTTTGGAAAGAAATGAACCACAAATTAATATAGTTGCTTTGCAACTGAAATTTTGGTCCAGAAACTTGATTTAGAAGGGGCACTCACATGGAGTAGCCACTTGAGCTTAAATTTGGCATGGGATGATGATATCGGCATAAGAAGATTCTGTAAAATTTTCATACCATTTGGACTTGCCAAAATGGTACTTCCTTCATAGCTATCCTCTCTGCCCAGAACTTGAAAAAATTCTAGAGGAATATTGGCTTGATGAATTGATCCCAAAATTGGTGGAGAGAGGTTATATGGCTATGAGAATGCTCTGGTAAATTTTCAGCCAAAATGAAGCAATATTAAATATACCTGCTTCACAACCTGAAAATATTGACAGCAGCAAAGATTTGATGGTGTGCTCATATAGTTAATTGGATGGGGCTGGAAATTGTTGGAGTGTGATGATATGAGCACACGAAGAGGCATGAAAAATTTCAACACAATTTGATAACCCTAGCTAGTACTTCCTTCACAAAGAATTCCTTCTGATAGAAACTTTGAAAAATTGCTAAGGAAGGTTCACTAGGCAAATGGAGCTGAATTTTATCATGAGGCAATGATTTGGATGTAAGAGCATGGCCAAAAAGTTTGGGAGCAATCAAGGAAAGATAGGTGGCACTTCCTTCAGAGAAGACCACTCTGGACAGAAATGAAGAATAATTATTGGGGAATTATTTTTGAACTAGACAAGGAATGTTTGGACATATTTGTGGCATATATGGTCCAAACAAATTATGAGAATTATTTGGGAATTTTGTGGAAGACAGAAATATAGGTTGCTTCACAACCTAGGGCAAATAGGGTTATTCCTTTAATAGAAAAAGGAATATTCCAAGAAATAGAATTTGAGGTTCAGCTAGAATGGAAAATGGCATGACCTGGGGAGAGATTTGGGGATGATAACCCACTTGAGAGAAGAAATGATGATGATCTCCCAGGTTTCAAGTCCACAAATCCACTCCAAAAAGGAATTCAGAGCAAAAATCAAATAATTCAAAAAGAAAAAGAAAGGGCCAAAAACCAGGGTGTTACAAACCTTCCCCCTTAAAGAAATCTCGTGCTCGAGATTTGGTTGTTCAGGGAACATGTATGAATATACCTTAAGGAAATTGTCTCCAACTCGGGTATCCTTTTCCTTTGTTCATTGTTCCCTCAGGAATTTCATATGATCTACTTACCTTGCTCTGTGGTGGTTTGCTTCACCTTTCCCAAATATGGACGGGTTTTTGCTCACATACCAAATCCTTATGCTGACATTGATTCTTTCATATCTGTGGTGATATCCAAGGGATCTGAGCATGAATTTCCTTTGGTCATGAAAACTTTTTACTTATGCCATTGGGTTGCTCAAACAAATACATGTCTTCCAGGTTCAACCAATGCTGAGAATCATGTCCATTCTCCTGACGACATCTGACTACCCGAAGGTGGTACCGACTTATCTTGATTTGATTCTTTGTCTCAAATAGGAGATACGTACCAAAGATTCGACTGTCCTCTGTCGTGAGCAATATAAAGGGGTGTGGACTTATAGATGTAACATACTTCAAACATTAACATCTTGAGACTGTCCTGACAAGGGTGCTGGCGGGAAGATACTTTTCATGATAGGCTGTCCATGTACTTGGTTCCACCATTGAGTATACCTGGTCTGAGCTGATTGTCTAGCTTTTGACTTACACATGCAGTCGGTATACCCATCCGTGGTAATAGGCTGTGAGATGCTTTAACACCGCCGCTGAAGTCAAACTACTGAGGTTGCACAGGAATCTTGGATCTGACAGAACAGACTTGGATGTGCCACACTAACCATTCTAAGTTGGTCAGCAGGATAGGAAGTCCTTGTAGAACAGAGTAGGCCTCTGAGGGTATGCCTTTGTGGTTCCATAAGGAATCATGGCCTCCAACTGACTTGGGTATCCGGACCCTGATGGTCGCGCAAAAATCATCATACCTTTGATGTCAGTCTCACCCTTTGATGGTCACGATTTTCTTTGTCAGGATATCTTACTGAAATAGCTTGGCCACAAATGTTCTTGATTCTTCGTACGACCATGGATGTGGTAAGTGCAATATTTTGGAATCATTCCTTATGCTTGTTTTCTGACATGGGTTAGCACATATATGACATATACTCGGGGTCTTGTAGCTATACAGAGCTCATTGTTGAGGTCATTCATACAAGATGGTGACAAGAGTTCGGGATATCACCTTGTCGGGTACGGGAATAATGACTTTGGTAGCCATTGTCCAGACTGTTGATTGTGTTGTCATCTCTAGAGCTTGTCGATCCTTGCATTACATGGGATGTATCTCTGCTTATCTTCATTTGCATGACTCATGAGGTTGAGGCTCCTTACCTTTCTTACGTATATCTGCATCATCATTGCTGTATCTTGTATGAGTGACTGATATGACTGGGGATACATGCTCACCATATATATAAGAATCATATGCACCCGAACACTCGATCCTTGCGGTAGGCATATGTCTTGACTAAATTGTTCTTCTGACAAAATTATTGCGAATCTGATCCTTGAGCTGCACTGTCATATTCTGCCAACTTGTTGTGGAAGACTGGGTATCTAGGACCGGAATCTGTCCATATATTGTATTGGGGAAAATCGAGGAGCCTTGCATCATAAGCTTCTTCCGATAGCGTGTGGTGGAAGACTGAGTTTCTCATATCCAAAGCTTCATACTGTGATATGCAGACTGAAAGCCATACACACCCACAATATTTTGCGGCTGGTTACTTGCATGAGAAAAATTGTTTGAATGTCTTCCTTGATCATAGCACATTCTAGCTTTCTTTCAGAGTATAACATATTTCAAGCAGCATTCATTGCTGAGCCAAAACTTTGTATATGATCCATACCTTTGACTAAAAATATACCGTTGATCTTGCACCTGACTTGTCTTCCTGGTGGCTGGATCATTACTGCGTGAGGATTAAGTGCATGCTATAAACTTAATGTGTTTAGCTGAGCTTCTTCCAAATATTTGAAATCCTTATTGCTTCTTCGAGTCCAGTGTCAGTTGATGAGCAACTTCCATAAGGGGAAATAAGGTAACACCGAGGTCCCAAAAGAAAGGAGCAAAAGAAACAACTCAACTAAACAAAAGCACATAAAAACAATCAACTCACACACAAACAGAGTCACATATTACTGCTAGTCACACAATGTGCATGCCTACTTAAGCACACAAATCTCGCGGAATCTCCGGTACTACGATTTAACATGATCTGACGGTGTGCACAAATTTGGATCAACGTGTGGAAAGGTTGGTGTAAACAAAGCTACACCAAGTGCTGGCTTAGCAAGGTAACATCCTTGACTAACTAGGAGGTGAGGACGTACTCAGTGACCATGTAGTAGGACACGAATGTCACGACCACATCATCATCAAGCAGACGGAAAGGATCCGTATTCGTCCACGGAATAGGATAGCGGGGAAAACCGAGTCTGCTGACATTGCCCTTTCTTGATGATTAAGATTGTTAAGGGTTGCCAACACAACAAGATAAAAGGCATGACTCGGGGCAGAAGCATGTCTACCACCGAAATGATAGGTGTGGCTGGAAAGGAGAAGTCGGCGTGATACCTGAGCACCATTCCTGCAAACAGTGTCAAGAACACTTGGCATCACTCTGCTAGGACAGAAATGACACCAAACACTGAAGAACGGGCTGAAAGGAAACTGGAGGGATGCAGAGGCTGAGCTGTAGTGGATCCGAACTGAAGCCAGCTACACTCACAAGATAAATCATTAGCAACAAATAATAATGCTATATGCATGCTATGCAACAAAAAAATGCAGCAACCAAATGCAACAAACAAGCCAGACTCTATACTACCAATTTCTACTGCTCGCGCTAACTAGGGCGTCCTTCAGCCAGACCTGCTCTGACACCAAGCTCTGTGGCACCCCGGCTCAGAGAAACCGGAACACCTCGTATTCCAGCCCAGAGATCAAGTTTTCTGGAATACGACACTGCTTGACAGAGAACAAATCAGCTCTTATTACAAAGAATAATGGTACAAGGATCTGATGTTACAAAGGATCACATCAGCACGGCGACACTACACCTACTAAGGTAGCTCTATGCTAGCAGTGGAACAACTCGTGGCAGCGGAATACTTCTAGCAGCTATACAACGACGATGGTGGTGAACTCCACTCCGCAGGGACTCTGGATGGGACACGATCTAGCTCGCACGATCAGTAACCTCAGCAAGCAATCAATCACGGCATCACCTGCAATCTGGCATGACACGCCAGGTCAGTACATTGAATGTACTTGCAAGCTCACAACAACCAAAAGCATCAAGGCAAGACAATAACATATCATTAACAGGTTAAGTTATTAACAACTACTATGATGGGGAAGCAATAACTAAGCATGATATGAAACTACTAGAATACTTACGAACCCACATCTCGGATCACAGGAACCATCTCACTCTTGGCTATCCGGCCAAGCATTACATCACCTCGATCACCTCGTGATCAATACCTCCACGTGATCACCGCGTGACCACATCACAAACTGAATGATCCTCCTCAAGATAATCCCAACATCATCCTCGGCATCCTGCCAAACTGTTGCTGCTCACATATCAACATATAAATCATCTATAAGTCATTCCGTCATGTGAGTGTTAATCGAACGGTGTGACCTAGTACAAACTGTGCCCATGACCGAGGACGCGGCTATCGATAGATTAAATACACTCTGCAGAGGTTAGCACACTTTACCCACATCACAGAACCCATGGCCTCGTGCTCCCATTCGTGTGGACCAAGGGTGTTCCGACAAAACCAGTCTACTACAATGACACTCTCCCGGACACTCCGACCAACTCCCCTTTGGGCTCAGTCCTGGGTGGCCTCGATGTCACCTCATGACACCCAACGGCCACCGTCGTGTCAAAAACAAAAACGGTCCCAAACGGGGACAAAAGGCGCCTACAACAACTATGGGCACACAAGGTTATCACCGCCTACCGGGCCAGGGCAGCGCGCGTACATAACCTTCCCTAGTTGGAGGCACCGGCGAGGGGCATAACAATAGACCGCATTAGGGCCTTCCCATAAAGGCAAATGTGGCTGCACTGGAAAAGCCCGGTTCGGTGGCACCTGACCAACGAAATGACGGAATTTGTCCCCAAGGTAGATCTGAGATAACTGATGCTCTAATATCATATCAACCTGTGATCCAAGTTAAAGCAATATCCAACAACTGATCTAGAACATACTATCATCATATCAAAATACTCCGAGGACAACATATTGCTACTATCATGATGAACCCGAGTATAATGATGCTACTAAACCAACATCAAGAGCAAGATAGCTAACCATAGATCAACATGATAGCATCATATCCAAAGTAATACTCTGAAGCATAATATCAAATACTATCATGAAACTAATCAAAATAGCCACTAATAATCCAATGGCAACATGTCATCCTCATCTGCAAGCATTAGTCCTAGTAATCCAAACAACATCATGGCAGTAGCAAGATCAACATATTACTCCAAGAAATGCCATGAATAAGTCACATGTAGCTAAAGCAACTTTTAAGCAAGTTTAAATAAATAAACCATGTCATTGCATTGCAGTCATGCTAGTGGAGGGTGTGGCTTGCCTGGGAGGGATGGATTCACCGGGAAGAAGTGCGAGGAGCTCGCGGAAAGAATCGCCGGAAAACGTTCTCTCTCGGAGGGGGCTGAATAACGGCAAGGGCATAATGTTCATTTTTAGAATATTTCCACATGATGAAAATGATACCTTCGGAACGGGCTCGATGAATAGAAAAAGCGGGCTTTGGAATCACCTGATTCGGAGTTACGGGTGTAAAGATACAGTGGTTTTTCTGCCAGGGACCTTTCTGCAATTAGTTTATTTACATACGGGTCCTAGACAGTTATTCCACTGATAAAGAGAAAGCGCACTTTTGAAAAGACGCTTCCAGTAAAGGAAAGCGCATTTCTCACCGCAGCTCCAGAGGAATACGCCTTCAGAAGAGGAAAACGTATCCAGGCAGAATACGCCTCCACTTAACGGGCTGGGCCCGGCCAGATGGGTCACTAACGCGTGGGGCCCAGCTGCAGAGGCTTCATCCTCCTCCCGCGTGCTCCTAGCAGAGGTGAGGGGTGGAGCTCACCGGCGTAGCTGGCTGGTGAGAAGGCCTCTGGAGAGAAGGGCGACGGAGGGAACGGGTCGGGCGCGCCGAGCTAAACCTCCCTGTACCCGCGAGATCTTGAACGGAGATCTGAGGACGTTGGCGTCGTCGCCTCGGCGGTGACTGGCTTCGGGCGCCGGCTCGAATCGGGGATTCTGGCCACCACCCGAGCAATGGAGGGGTGGAGGAGGATCGCCAGGGTACCAGGGGCTCATAGGTGCACTCGGGAGGTGCTGGGAGGGGCCGAAGTGAGTGGGTGGTGGAGATGGCCGAGCGGCGAGGTGGTTGGCCGGAGAGGAGGGAGAAAGCCTCGTGGGCTTGCTGGAGTGGTCATGGGCACCGATTGGGAGTGAGAGAGGCCGAGTGGCGAGGAGAACCGAGGCCGGGCAGCTTAAATAGGCGAGGGGGCGAGGTGCCAAGCTCGCTGCCACCGCGGACGCGTGGCTGGAGCCGCGAACGCGTGGGAAAGCAGGCGAGCTCGGAAAGTAGGTGACGGGAGCAGAACAGGGGAGGTTCACGGAGCATAGCAACGCCAAAGACACGAGGAGGAAGAGGACTGGGCACGCAACAGGGGTGGTTGGGCATAGTGCACCCGTGGGCATGCGGCCGTTAGCGCTGGTGAGGAAGCTGCCGGAGGGGGAACAGGGTCAGAGAGCGACGTGAGGGAAGGGCGAGTCAGGTCGGCAACCACGAACGCGCAAACATCACCGGGAAACTGCGGGCCGACGAGAGCCGATGCTCGGAGAGCGCGTGACTGGACATGCCAGAGGCGCAATCACCACGCGACATGGCAATGAGAGGTCCAGAGGGGCTGTCAAGTTATGTCTAGAGTGTTGTCTTTCTATCCTGGATACTGTTGGAAGAGATAGATCAGCAAAAGAAGGCAAGGAGAAATGGGAGGCTTCACTGGAAGTTTGCTCCATCAGATTAAACCATGCCACTGAGATCAATAGGGAAGTGCTTGGAGCCAAATTGGATGTCTAGCAGGTTTAGGACAAGAAGGACTATGATCCTGTGAAGTTTGGAAAGAAATGGACCACAAATTAATATAGTTGCTTTGCATCTGAAATTTTGGTCCAGAAACTTGATTTTGTAGGGGCATTCACATGGAGTAGCCACTTGAGCTGAAATTCGGCATGGGATGATGATATGGGCATAAGAAGATTCAGTAAAATTTTAATTCCATTTGGACTTGCCAAAATGGTAATTCCTTCACTGCTATCCTCTCTGCCTAGAAACTTCAAAAAATTCTAGAGGAATATTTGCTTGATGAATTGATACCAAAATTGGTGGAGGGAGGTTTTATGGCCGTGGGAATGCTGTGGTAAATTTTCAGCCAAAATGAAGCAATATAAAATATACTTGCTTCACAACCTGAAAATACTGACAGAAGCAAAGATTTGATGGTATGCTCACATAGTAAATTGGATAGGGCTGAAAATTGGAGGAGTGTGATGATATGAGCACATGAAGAGGCATGCATAATTTCAACTCAATTTGACAACCCTAGCTAGTACTTCCTTCACAAAGGCTTCCTTCTGACAGAAACTTTGAAAAAATTCTGAGGAAGGTTCACTAGGCAAATGGAGCTGAATTTTGTCATGAGGCAATGATTTGGATGTAAGAGCCTGCACAATAAGTTTGGGAGCAATCAAGAAAAGATAGGTGGCACTTCCTTCACAGAAGACCACTCTGGACAGAAATGAAGAATAATTATTGGGGAATTACTTTTGTACTGGACAAACAATGTATGGACATATTTGTGGCTTATATGATCCAAAAATATTATGAGAATTATTTGGGAATTTTATGGAAGACAGAAATATAGGCGTCTTCCTCCTTGCATGGGCGACTTCCTCCTTGCTCTTTGCAATGGCTTCCTCGGCCTGGCTCCACGCCTCCATGGTTGGTCCATCAACCTGGACCCATGCTGAGGCGAGCCCCAGATGCTCCCTGGCGAGGCATCTATCGGCATCTCGGAGGTCCACCGTGAACCGGTCGAGCGCGGCGTAAGCATCATCCAGGGCCCCGTGCCTGATCAGGGCACCGCAGTTCACAAGCGCGAGGACCTGACATGGGAGCGGCACCGGCGCGCTAATTGGGACTGTGGCCGATGAGGCCTCCGTACGATCTGCTCGGGGCACTAGGGGCTCCGGGTCCTTCCCCGCGCTTGACTTCCGTGGGACGGCAAGGGCGACTACCGCCTCAGCCTGCTGAGTCACGGGGGTCTGCATAGCTTGAGGCTGCGCCGCTACGCGCCCTGAGTCGGATTCGGCCAGCGGAGGGTGGGGCATCGCCCCTGGCCCATGACCAGAGCTGTCGCGACCACGGTAGGGAGCGCCGCACGATGAAGCACCGGGAGGAGATGGCACGCCCGCATGCCCTGGTGCAGTGGTGCCCATGCACCCAAGAGATGTGCTGGATCAGTGTTGCACGCCACCGCGCCCGCCGAAGCTGCGGCCGAGCGTCAAGGCCACCTTCAGGACGATGGGCACATTCGCAATGGCTGTCGTCTTCTTATTCTTCTTCTTCTCCGCGCCATCACCCCTACTCGACACAGCGGAAGGCCATATGAACATACAGACTCCGAGCGCGCAGTCAAAAGGTAATGCAAGGATACTTACTCGTCTGGCGCGGTCTACTCCCACTTCTTCTCCTCTTCGGAGGCTAATGTGCCCCCATCATTCTTCAGCGTGGCCCTGGCTTCGCCCTGGGGGCTGTCGGGGTGATCCTCTGCAGGCCCCGTGATGACGCCGCTGTCCGCGGGGGGGAGGGGATCCCCCTGAGGGACCATGGCTGGTGAAGCTGCGGCTGCCTCGACGGAGACCGCCCCGGCCACTGGCTGCGCGTCCGGCGGGGCAAGGCCCACTTCCTTGACCGCCTCGATGGGGCGTGGAGAGCCTTCTGGAGGGGGTACTACCGTCCCCTTGCTTGGGGCCGCCCCGCCAGGCTCCCGCGCGGTCGGGGGTGCGGAGTCCGCCCTACTGGGTGCCCTGATGGGACCTTGGGAATACACGACCCGAAGCTCATCAGGGTAATCGTCGTCATCAAGGCCGAGGAGGAGCCGGCGCTGTGATGGTGGAGACTCCCTCCCGAGGTCGTCCTCCTCCATCCCATCCGAGTCCTCGTCGCCGCTGCTGTCACCAGGGGACAGCACCACGGGCGAATCAGGGTGGTCACTCGGCTCAAGCCCCCACTCATTGAAGGTGGGTATGGCCGCGACCAGCTCCTCCTTGCCGTCGCAGGTGTACAGCGGGGCGACGGCCTCGAGGATGTCCCCTGGGATGATGCCGAGTAGGGTGAACAAGGCCACATCCAGCTCCGCGCCTGTCAGGGCGGGGGCATGCAGCTTCATCGCGTCCCCGCACCGACGTACTCCCACAAGGGCTTCGTGTGTGATTGGAGCGGCGCGAGGCGCTGTGCCAGGAACTCCTTCACGATCATCGCCCTCGTCAGCAACTTCACCTTTGATGAGGACATCAATACCATTGTTACACCCACAGCACCTACTGCTACATACACTGGACCAATTACTAGAGCTCGCGCACGCCAATTAAATTATCAGGTACTTTCGTTTCTTGGTAATGATTCTAATGTTCATGAGAATATGATGCTGCCTAAATTGGATACATTTGTCTTACTTACAAATGAAGGGCCTGGCATGGATAAGAGGGATGAACACTGGAGCAAGACCAGGCATGGAGATGATGGCATGCGCAAGGGGAACAAGAACGGAGTTACAAGTGATGATTTCAGGACATTGAAGCCACCTTAATGCGTGCATGAAGCCTTGGACGAAATATACAAGATGCCAATTCATAAATTTCGTCCAGAGGCTATTATAGGTGCTGCGTCACCTTATTATTGGGCCAGGCCCATGTAATTTCGAAATACTTAAGTATAGGCTGTTTTTAGAGTCCGTATGTGTGGGAAAACAAGAGTTAGGGTTGGTTTCGGATCCCTCCTCCAAGGGCCACGAAATTCCCCCCTTCTTCCTCCATATATACAGCCCTTAGGGCGTCGTTTAGACTTGGGTTTTGTTTAGATTAAAAGTTCGCCATAGCTGCAACTTCGCGTACTTCGTTTGTGTTCAACGACCAGACCAAGACGTCACAGAACCCCACCTTGATCAATAAAGCTTTCATCTTATATTCGCAATATCCAGATTGCAAATCTTAGTTTCTTGCTTGTTCTTCGTTTGCTTGCAGGAGATAGACCCTCGTGGTCAGGTTGATTGTGCTCCGGCGTGGTCAATAACCTCTCGGAGTTGGTTTAGCGATTGCTAATGCGCGACGTCCTCGCACGTTCGTAGTCGGATCGTCAAAGTCTACTCCACCAAAAACGATAGCTATCAGCTCATCGAAAGATCGGGACACCCTCGCCTCTATCAAAAACTACGTACCAGGACCAGGTCGTCCACACGCAAATAATCGCAATGGTAGGGCTGCATTCCCAGCACAGCGCGTTCCCCTTGAGCCTGGTCAAACTTCTGGTGCCGCTGCACCTACTGTTGATGCTTCTATGGCTCCTGCTGCCGCTGAGGAGGATGATTATGCGGGCGATTACGAGGATGAGGCTGATCAAAATCAAAACTGATGAGGACATCAATACCATTGTTACACCCACA
The DNA here is from genome assembly GCA_011799875.1 of Thinopyrum elongatum. NCBI lineage: Eukaryota > Viridiplantae > Streptophyta > Magnoliopsida > Poales > Poaceae > Thinopyrum > Thinopyrum elongatum. The sequence goes on from CM022301.1 coordinate 189,700,695, forward strand.
GCCCCTGCTTCTATACATACTGGACCAATTACTAGAGCTCGTGCACGCCAATTAAAATATCAGGTACTTTCGTTTCTTGGTAATGATTCTGAAGTTCATAAGAATATGATGCTGCCTAAATTGGATACATTTGTTTTGCTTACAAATGAAGGGCCTAGCTTGGACAAGAAAGAGGAACCTTGGAGCAAGTTCAAGCATGGAGATGATGGCATGCACAAGGGGAACAAGAACGGAGTTACAAGTGATGATTTCAGGACTTTGAAGCCACCATAATGAGTGCAGGAAGCCTTGGACGAAATATACAAGATGTCACTTCATAAATTTCGTCCAGAGGCTATTATAGGTGCTGCGTCACCTTATTATTGGGCCAGGCCCATGTAATTTCGAAATACTTGAGTATAGGCTGTTTTTAGAGTCCGTATGTGTGGGGAAACAAGAGATAGGGTTGGTTTCGGACCCCTCCTTCAAGGGCCACGAAATCCCCTCCTCTTCCTCCAAATATACAGCCCTTAGGGCACCGTTTAGACTTTGTGATGAGGACATCAATACCATTGTTACACCCACAGCCCCTGCTTCTATACATACTGGACCAATTACTAGAGCTCGCGCACGTCAATTAAAATATCAGGTACTTTCGTTTCTTGGTAATGATTCTAAAGTTCATGAGAATATGATGCTGCCTAAATTGGATACATTTGTTTTGCTTACAAATGAAGGGCCTAGCTTGGACAAGAAAGAGGAACCTTGGAGCAAGTTCAAGCATGGAGATGATGGCATGCACAAGGGGAACAAGAACGGAGTTACAAGTGATGATTTCAGGATTTTGAAGCCACCATAATGAGTGCAGGAAGCCTTGGACGATATATACAAGATGTCACTTCATAAATTTCGTCCAGAGGCTATTATAGGTGCTGCGTCACCTTATTATTGGGCCAGGCCCATGTAATTTCGAAATACTTGAGTATAGGCTGTTTTTATAGTCCGTATGTGTGGGGAAACAAGAGATAGGGTTGGTTTCGGACCCCTCCTTCAAGGGCCACGAAATCCCCTCCTCTTCCTCCATATATACAGCCCTTAGGGCACCGTTTAGACTTTGGGTTTTGTTTAGATTAAAAGTTCGCCATAGCTGCAACTTCGCGTACTTCGTTTGTGTTCAACGACCAGACCAAGACGTCACAGAACCCCACCTTGATCAATAAAGCTTTCATCTTATATTCGCAATATCCAGATTGCAAATCTTAGTTTCTTGCTTGTTCTTCGTTTGCTTGCAGGAGATAGACCCTCGTGGTCAGGTTGATTGTGCTCCGGCGTGGTCAATAACCTCTCGGAGTTGGTTTAGCGATTGCTAATGCGCGACGTCCTCGCACGTTCGTAGTCGGATCGTCAAAGTCTACTCCACCAAAAACGATAGCTATCAGCTCATCGAAAGATCGGGACACCCTCGCCTCTATCAAAAACTACGTACCAGGACCAGGTCGTCCACACGCAAATAATCGCAATGGTAGGGCTGCATTCCCAGCACAGCGCGTTCCCCTTGAGCCTGGTCAAACTTCTGGTGCCGCTGCACCTACTGTTGATGCTTCTATGGCTACTGCTGCCGCTGAGGAGGACGATTATGCGGGCGATTACGAGGATGAGGTTGATCAAAATCAGAACTACATGCAACCACCACCACCAGGTCGTCCACATGCAAATAATCGCAATGGTAGGGCTGCATTACCAACTCAGGTACGAGATCGCCCATCTTCCTAAACTGAAATTGAATATTCCACCATTTGATGGTAGATATGTTCCTGATATATATCTTACTTGGGAGTTAGAAACTGAACAACGTTTTACATGTTTACAATATCCCGAGGAGAGACGTGTTGCTGCTGCTGTTTGTGCTTTTACTAGTTTTGCATGTGTATGGTGGTCTGAACATTGTAGATTATATCCTATTCCAACTACTTGGGCTACTTTGAAAACTGCTATGCGTACTCGTTGGGTTCCACCATATTATCAACGTGAATTACTTCAAAAATTGCAGCGATTAAGACAAGGAAAAAATTCTGTAGAAGAATATTATCAGGAATTACAAACTGGCATGATTAGATGTGGTATTGTTGAGAAGAATGAAGCTATGCTTGCACGTTTTATGGGTGGATTAAATAGAGAGATTCAAACCATTCTAGAGTATAAGGAGTATAATAATATCACTCGTTTATTCCATCTTGCTTGAAAAGCTGAACGTGAAGTGCAGGATCGACAGGCATTGGCGCGGACTAACTTTTCTGCAGGTCGACCTTCATCGTGGACACCGCGTGCATCCTCTACTTCCACACATTCTATTGCACCGACACCTCCATCTGCTGCCACCTCCAGCCGTGATACAAGGAAGCAGGCACAACCACCACTATCTGCCAAGAGCACACCTACCGGGCCTGCACAGAGTTCTTCTTCTTCCATGGCATCAACAGGGCATACAAGTGATATTATTTGTCGTCGTTGTAAAGGAAGAGGTCATTATGCGAGAGAATGCAAATCTCAGCGTGTGATGATTGCTACCGAGGATGGTGGGTATGAGTCCGCTAGTGACTATGATGAGGAGACTTTGGCTCTCATTACACGTGAAGAACACGGTGGAGATGATTCTGAACAAGAGACGCAATACATGGCTCCTGAAGACGCTGACAGGTATGAATGTTTAGTTGCTCAACGTGTTTTGAGTGTGCAGGTCACAAAAGCTGAGCAAAATCAGAGGCATAATTTGTTCCATACAAAGGGAGTTGTGAAGGAACGTTCTGTTCGCGTCATCATAGATGGAGGGAGCTGCAACAACTTGGCTAGCATGGAGATGGTGGAGAAGCTCTCTCTCACCACAAGACCACATCCACATCCTTACTATATCCAATGGATCAACAACAGCGGCAAGGTTAAGGTAACACGTACTGTTCGTGTGCATTTTAGTGTCTCTACGTATGCTGATTTTGTTGATTGTGATGTGGTACCCATGCAAGCATGTTCCTTATTACTTGCTAGACCATGGCAATTTGATAAAAGTTATGTACACCATGGTAGAAACAATCAGTATACTCTTGTTCATAAGGATAAACATATTACTTTGCTTCCTATGTCTCCTGATTCTATTTTGAAAGATGATATTAATAGAGCTAGTAAGGCAAAACAGGAGCAAAATAAGAGTGAAAATCAGATTGTGGCAAAAGAATTTGAGCAACAAATGAATCCTCATAATAAACCATCTAGTGTTGCTTCTGAAATTAAATTGAAAAGTGCATGTTTACTTGCCACCAAATCTGATATTGATGATCTAGATTTCAGCAAATCTGTTTGCTATGCTTTTGTGTGCAAAGAGGCATTATTTTCATTCGAGGACATGCCTTCCTCTTTGCCTCCTGCTGTTACTAACATTTTGCAGGAGTTCGCCGACGTCTTTCCACAAGATGTGCCTCCGGGATTACCACCTATTCGAGGGATTGAGCATCAGATTGACTTAATTCCCGGTGCATCGCTACCCAACCGTGCACCATACCGTACTAATCCAGAGGAGACGAAGGAGATTATGCGTCAAGTCCAGGAGTTGCTCGACAAAGGTTATATACGCGAATCACTTAGTCCTTGTGCTGTTCCTATTATTCTAGTGCCGAAAAAGGATGGTACATCGCGTATGTGTGTTGATTGTAGAGGCATTAATAATATTACTATTCGTTATCGTCATCCTATTCCTAGACTAGATGATATGCTTGATGAATTGAGTGGCTCTACAATATTCTCCAAAGTTGATTTGCGTAGTGGATACCATCAAATTCGTATGAAATTGGGGGATGAATGGAAAACAGCATTTAAAACAAAGTTTGGATTATATGAGTGGTTAGTCATGCCTTTTGGGTTAACTAATGCACCTAGTACTTTCATGAGATTAATGAACAAAGTTTTACGTGCTTTCATTGGACGATTTGTGGTAGTCTATTTTGATGATATACTGATTTATAGCAGATCTTTGGAGGAACATTTGGAACATTTACGTGCTGTTTTTATTGCTTTACGTGATGCACGTTTGTTTGGTAACCTTGGGAAGTGCACCTTTTGCACCGACCGAGTATCTTTTCTTGGCTATGTTGTTACTCCACAGGGAATTAAAGTTGATAAAGCCAAGATTGAAGCTATTGAGAGTTGGCCACAGCCCAAAACGGTCACTCAAGTGAGGAGTTTTCTTGGACTCGCTGGTTTCTATAGGCGTTTTGTGAGAGATTTCAGCACCATTGCTGCACCTCTCAATGAGCTTACAAAGAAGGATGTGCCTTTTGTTTGGGGTACCTCACAGGAAGAAGCCTTCACGGTATTGAAAGATAAGTTGACACATGCTCCTTTACTCCAACTTCCTGATTTTAATAAGACTTTTGAGCTTGAATGTGATGCTAGTGGAATTGGATTAGGAGGTGTTTTATTACAAGATGGCAAACCTGTTGCATACTTTTCCGAAAAATTGAGTGGGCCTAGTCTGAACTATTCTACTTATGATAAAGAATTATATGCTCTTGTTCGGACCTTAGAAACATGGCAACATTATTTATGGCCCAAAGAATTTGTTATACATTCTGATCATGAATCTTTGAAACACATTAAAAGTCAAGCAAAACTGAACTGTAGACATGCTAAATGGGTTGAATTTATTGAGACTTTCCCTTATGTCATTAAACACAAGAAGGGTAAAGAAAATGTTATTGCTGATGCATTGTCTCGTCGTTATACTATGCTTTCACAACTTGTGATAGAGGCAGGGGTGTCCCGATCTTTCGATGAGATGATAGCTATCGTTTTTGGTGGAGTAGACTTTGACGATCCGACTACGAACGTGCGAGGACGTCGCGCCTTAGCAATCGCTAAACCAACTCCGAGAGGTTATTGACCACGCCGGAGCACAATCAACCTGACCACGAGGGTCTATCTCCTGCAAGCAAACGAAGAACAAGCAAGAAACTAAGATTTGCAATCTGGATATTGCGAATATAAGATGAAAGCTTTATTGATCAAGGTGGGGTTCTGTGACGTCTTGGTCTGGTCGTTGAACACAAACGAAGTACGCGAAGTTACAGCTATGGCGAACTTTTAATCTAAACAAAACCCAAAGTCTAAACGGTGCCCTAAGGGCTGTATATATGGAGGAAGAGGAGGGGATTTCGTGGCCCTTGAAGGAGGGGTCCGAAACCAACCCTATCTCTTGTTTCCCCACACATACGGACTCTAAAAACAGCCTATACTCAAGTATTTCGAAATTACATGGGCCTGGCCCAATAATAAGGTGACGTAGCACCTATAATAGCCTCTGGACGAAATTTATGAAGTGACATCTTGTATATTTCGTCCAAGGCTTCCTGCACTCATTATGGTGGCTTCAAAGTCCTGAAATCATCACTTGTAACTCCGTTCTTGTTCCCCTTGTGCATGCCATCATCTCCATGCTTGAACTTGCTCCAAGGTTCCTCTTTCTTGTCCAAGCTAGGCCCTTCATTTGTAAGCAAAACAAATGTATCCAATTTAGGCAGCATCATATTCTTATGAACTTTAGAATCATTACCAAGAAACGAAAGTACCTGATATTTTAATTGGCGTGCGCGAGTTCTAGTAATTGGTCCAGTATGTATAGAAGCAGGGGCTGTGGGTGTAACAATGGTATTGATGTCCTCATCATCCTCCCCTTCTTGAAATGAAGTCGTCCTCGACGGAAGCTCATCTTCCTCACCCAAATAAGGCTTCGGATCTGCAATGTTAAAAGTGGGACTAACCCCAAAATCTGCAGGCAGCTCAAGTTTATATGCATTATCATTTATTTTCTCTAACACCTTAAAAGGACCATCAGCACGTGGCATTAGCTTTGATTTGCGCAAATCAGGAAATCTATCCTTACGCAAATGTAACCAAACAAGATCTCCAGGTGCAAACACAACATGTTTTCTACCCTTATCTCCAGCAAGTTTATATTTAGCATTCATACGCTCAATGTTCTCCTTAGTTAACTCATGCATTTTTAAGATCAATTTAGCACGTTGTTTAGCATCAAAATTAACCTTCTCCGAAGATGGAAGAGGCAACAAATCAATTGGTGCACGAGGAAGGAAACCATACACAATTTCAAAAGGACACATCTTAGTAGTAGAATGCAATGAACGATTATAAGCAAATTCAATATGAGGCAAGCATTCTTCCCACATTTTCTTGTTATTCTTCAAAACAGCCCTAAGCATAGTAGACAATGTTCTATTGACTACTTCAGTTTGTCCATCAGTTTGGGGGATGAATGGAAAACAGCATTTAAAACAAAGTTTGGATTATATGAGTGGTTAGTCATGCCTTTTGGGTTAACTAATGCACCTAGTACTTTCATGAGATTAATGAACGAAGTTTTACGTGCTTTCATTGGACGATTTGTGGTAGTCTATTTTGATGATATACTGATTTATAGCAGATCTTTGGAGGAACATTTGGAACATTTACGTGCTGTTTTTATTGCTTTACGTGATGCACGTTTGTTTGGTAACCTTGGGAAGTGCACCTTTTGCACCGACCGAGTATCTTTTCTTGGCTATGTTGTTACTCCACAGGGAATTGAAGTTGATAAAGCCAAGATTGAAGCTATTGAGAGTTGGCCACAGCCCAAAACGGTCACTCAAGTGAGGAGTTTTCTTGGACTCGCTGGTTTCTATAGGCGTTTTGTCAGAGATTTCAGCACCATTGCTGCACCTCTCAATGAGCTTACAAAGAAGGATGTGCCTTTTGTTTGGGGTACCTCACAGGAAGAAGCCTTCACGGTATTGAAAGATAAGTTGACACATGCTCCTTTACTCCAACTTCCTGATTTTAATAAGACTTTTGAGCTTGAATGTGATGCTAGTGGAATTGGATTAGGAGGTGTTTTATTACAAGATGGCAAACCTGTTGCATACTTTTCTGAAAAATTGAGTGGGCCTAGTCTGAACTATTCTACTTATGATAAAGAATTATATGCTCTTGTTCGGACCTTAGAAACATGGCAACATTATTTATGGCCCAAAGAATTTGTTATACATTCTGATCATGAATCTTTGAAACACATTAAAAGTCAAGCAAAACTGAACCGTAGACATGCTAAATGGGTTGAATTTATTGAGACTTTCCCTTATGTCATTAAACACAAGAAGGGTAAAGAAAATGTTATTGCTGATGCATTGTCTCATCGTTATACTATGCTTTCACAACTTGACTTTAAAATATTTGGTTTGGAGACCATCAAAGATCAATATGTGCATGATGCTGAATTTAAAGATGTATTGCAGAATTGTAAGGAAGGGAGAACATGGAACAAGTTCGTCGTTAACGATGGATTTGTGTTTCGTGCTAACAAGCTATGCATTCCAGCTAGCTCTGTTCGTCTTTTGTTGTTGGAGGAGGCGCATGGAGGAGGATTAATGGGACACTTTGGCGTGAAGAAGACGGAGGATATACTTGCTACACATTTCTTTTGGCCAATGATGAGACGGGATGTTGAGCGTTTTGTTGCCCACTGCACTACATGTCAAAAAGCTAAGTCATGACTCAATCCTCATGGTTTATATATGCCTTTGCCTGTACCTAGTGTTCCTTGGGAGGATATATCTATGGACTTTATTTTAGGTTTACCTCGAACAAAGAAGGGGAGGGATAGCATATTTGTTGTCGTGGATAGGTTCTCGAAAATGGCACACTTTATACCATGTCATAAAAGCGATGATGCTGTTAATGTTGCTGATTTGTTCTTTCGTGAAATTATACGCTTGCATGGTGTGCCAAATACTATTGTTTCAGATCGTGATACTAAATTTCTTAGCCACTTTTGGAGATGTTTATGGGCTAAGTTGGGGACTAAACTGCTTTTTAGTACTACATGTCACCCCCAAACTGATGGACAAACTGAAGTAGTCAATAGAACATTGTCTACTATGCTTAGGGCCGTTTTGAAGAATAACAAGAAAATGTGGGAAGAATGCTTGCCTCATATTGAATTTGCTTATAATCGTTCATTGCATTCTACTACTAAGATGTGTCCTTTTGAAATTGTGTATGGTTTCCTTCCTCGTGCACCAATTGATTTGTTGCCTCTTCCATCTTCGGAGAAGGTTAATTTTGATGCTAAACAACATGCTGAATTGATCTTAAAAATGCATGAGTTAACTAAGGAGAACATTGAGCGTATGAATGCTAAATATAAACTTGCTGGAGATAAGGGTAGAAAACATGTTGTGTTTGCACCTGGAGATCTTGTTTGGTTACATTTGCGTAAGGATAGATTTCCTGATTTGCGCAAATCAAAGCTAATGCCACGTGCTGATGGTCCTTTTAAGGTGTTAGAGAAAATAAATGATAATGCATATAAACTTGAGCTGCCTGCAGATTTTGGGGTTAGTCCCACTTTTAACATTGCAAATCTGAAGCCTTATTTGGGTGAGGAAGATGAGCTTCCGTCGAGGACGACTTCATTTCAAGAAGGGGAGGATGATGAGGACATCAATACCATTGTTACACCCACAGCCCCTGCTTCTATACATACTGGACCAATTACTAGAGCTCGCGCACGCCAATTAAATTATCAGGTACTTTCGTTTCTTGGTAATGATTCTAAAGTTCATGAGAATATGATGCTGCCTAAATTGGATACATTTGTTTTGCTTACAAATGAAGGCCCTAGCTTGGACAAGAAAGAGGAACCTTGGAGCAAGTTCAAGCATGGAGATGATGGCATGCACAAGGGGAACAAGAACGGAGTTACAAGTGATGATTTCAGGACTTTGAAGCCACCATAATGAGTGCAGGAAGCCTTGGACGAAATATATAAGATGTCACTTCATAAATTTCGTCCAGAGGCTATTATAGGTGCTGCGTCACCTTATTATTGGGCCAGGCCCATGTAATTTCGAAATACTTGAGTATAGGCTGTTTTTAGAGTCCGTATGTGTGGGGAAACAAGAGATAGGGTTGGTTTCGGACCCCTCCTTCAAGGGCCACGAAATCCCCTCCTCTTCCTCCATATATACAGCCCTTAGGGCACCGTTTAGACTTTGGGTTTTGTTTAGATTAAAAGTTCGCCATAGCTGCAACTTCGCGTACTTCGTTTGTGTTCACCGACCAGACCAAGACGTCACAGAACCCCACCTTGATCAATAAAGCTTTCATCTTATATTCGCAATATCCAGATTGCAAATCTTAGTTTCTTGCTTGTTCTTCGTTTGCTTGCAGGAGATAGACCCTCGTGGTCAGGTTGATTGTGCTCCGGCGTGGTCAATAACCTCTCGGAGTTGGTTTAGCGATTGCTAAGGCGCGACGTCCTCGCACGTTCGTAGTCGGATCGTCAAAGTCTACTCCACCAAAAACGATAGCTATCATCTCATCGAAAGATCGGGACACCCTCGCCTCTATCACCCATGAAAAGCCTGTTAATGGTCTGTTCGCATATAGCCCATTTTACGGCCCGGTAACTCACGGCCCGTTATGGCGTTCCCGAAATCGGCCCAACAGCGTCATGTGGGCCGTCCAGTATAATACCAGCCCGTTTCATTTTTGGCCCATGTATGGCCCATGACGTCTTTCGGCTCATATGAGGCCTTTCGTATCTTTGGGCCCTTTAATGGCCCGCGGTGACTCTGGCCCATAATAAACAGTAAATTTCTGTATACCCATTAACGGCCAATGATTCACATGGGCCGTTTCTGATGAGGACATGACTACCTTGGATACGACCAAAAATATTGCATACATGTATATTTGTGAGGTGATTTCTAATGCAAACTATGCAATAATTTATGTATGTCATCCAGGACAAAAATACTTCACAAACTTTTGTGTCATGTCTAAATGCAGGTGTATGGGACATTTGTACAATCCACATATGAAGATAAGGGGAAAAGAGATGTTTAGGTGCTGTTCAAAAAGTCCTCTCACGTCACTTTTGGGCCAAGAGAAGATAGAGTCCAAGTCTCTCACGTTCCTGATTCAGATTCGGACTGCACAGACATACCTGACTCAAAACGCCAAGAACTATTTCATACGGACTCCGAATTGGGTGATTCTTTTTTTGTTGGAAAGTAGATTTCGTGCTCTTTCCAACCCAGTTGGATTCACCTTCAAATTCGTCCGGAGCGTTGAGTTCTCGATGAAACAATCTGACGCTGCAACAGAATCCGAGTCAAACTACAAGTCCAAAGGTGTTGCATCACCTCCACTTGGGCCCATGAGCCTTGTACGACCTAGGGTTAGTTTTAGGCTGCCTTGGGACGTCCTGCCACCTCCTTGGCCACCACCCCTTGCTCCTATATAAGTAGATCCATCTAGTAGCTTTTTCCTTGGGATTTGTTTAGTTAAAAGTTAGCCATTGCAACTTCGTGTACTTCGTTTGTGTCCAACGACCAGACCAAGACCGCTTTCGGATCCCCACCATTATCAATACTTCATCTATATTCGCAATATTCAGATTGCTTTACCATATTCTTGCTTGTTCTTCGATTGTGTGCAGGAATAGACCTTCGTGGTCAGGCTGATCGTGCTTCCAGCATCATCAGTAACCTCAGGAGATTGGTTTAGCGATTGCTAAGGCGCAACGTCGTGCACGTTTGTAGTCGGATCGTCAAAGTCGGCTCCACCAAATCGATAGTTACCATCTCATCGAAAGATCGGGACACCCTCGCCTCTATCAAGTGGTATCAGTTTTCAGGTTGCTCGGTGAGAATTTCCAGTTTTCCCTAGATTAGATTTATTTTCTTACCTATTGTTCAAGAAAAAGCCACAAAAAAAAGTTAGATCTATTCATCCTTTGTCCAAGCCAGTCTGAGCCTTTGCAATTTTCTTTTCATTGTTTGCATTATTGAATTATCGGTTGCATCGTCGTGTTCAGTTGCTGGTCTTAGTATCTAGTTCGTTTAGAGTTTCGAGTTCTGTTCACATTAGTCACGCCGCCGCTGCATCGTTATTCCTTCCGCTGTCCACCATCCCATCCATCACTTTCCACATCGTGCTACCCACTGTTCATTGTCATAATCATAGTTGAGGTCGTTCACAACTGTGCTTGATCCAATCTACATCTTATCTAGTTTGTTTTGGAAAGAGAGAAAAAAAAAAGTAAAAAAAAAAGAGAAAAAAAGCGATGATGCTGTTAATGTTGCTGATTTGTTCTTTCGTGAAATTATACGCTTGCATGGTGTGCCAAATACTATTGTTTCAGATCGTGATACTAAATTTCTTAGCCACTTTTGGAGATGTTTATGGGCTAAGTTGGGGACTAAACTGCTTTTTAGTACTACATGTCACCCCCAAACTGATGGACAAACTGAAGTAGTCAATAGAACATTGTCTACTATGCTTAGGACTGTTTTGAAGAATAACAAGAAAATGTGGGAAGAATGCTTGCCTCATATTGAATTTGCTTATAATCGTTCATTGCATTCTACTACTAAGATGTGTCCTTTTGAAATTGTGTATGGTTTCCTTCCTCGTGCACCAATTGATTTGTTGCCTCTTCCATCTTCGGAGAAGGTTAATTTTGATGCTAAACAACGTGCTGAATTGATCTTAAAAAGGCATGAGTTAACTAAGGAGAACATTGAGCGTATGAATGCTAAATATAAACTTGCTGGAGATAAGGGTAGAAAACATGTTGTGTTTGCACCTGGAGATCTTGTTTGGTTACATTTGCGTAAGGATAGATTTCCTGATTTGCGCAAATCAAAGCTAATGCCACGTGCTGATGGTCCTTTTAAGGTGTTAGAGAAAATAAATGATAATGCATATAAACTTGAGCTGCCTGCAGATTTTGGGGTTAGTCCCACTTTTAACATTGCAGATCCGAAGCCTTATTTGGGTGAGGAAGATGAGCTTCCGTCGAGGACGACTTCATTTCAAGAAGGGGAGGATGATGAGGACATCAATACCATTGTTACACCCACAGCCCCTGCTTCTATACATACTGGACCAATTACTAGAACTCGCGCACGCCAATTAAAATATCAGGTACTTTCGTTTCTTGGTAATGATTCTAAAGTTCATAAGAATATGATGCTGCCTAAATTGGATACATTTGTTTTGCTTACAAATGAAGGGCCTAGCTTGGACAAGAAAGAGGAACCTTGGAGCAAGTTCAAGCATGGAGATGATGGCATGCACAAGGGGAACAAGAACGGAGTTACAAGTGATGATTTCAGGACTTTGAAGCCACCATAATGAGTGCAGGAAGCCTTGGACGAAATATACAAGATGTCACTTCATAAATTTCGTCCAGAGGCTATTATAGGTGCTACGTCACCTTATTATTGGGCCAGGCCCATGTAATTTCGAAATACTTGAGTATAGGCTGTTTTTAGAGTCCGTATGTGTGGGGAAACAAGAGATAGGGTTGGTTTCGGACCCCTCCTTCAAGGGCCACGAAATCCCCTCCTCTTCCTCCATATATACAGCCCTTAGGGCACCGTTTAGACTTTGGGTTTTGTTTAGATTAAAAGTTCGCCATAGCTGCAACTTCGCGTACTTCGTTTGTGTTCAACGACCAGACCAAGACGTCACAGAACCCCACCTTGATCAATAAAGCTTTCATCTTATATTCGCAATATCCAGATTGCAAATCTTAGTTTCCTGCTTGTTCTTCGTTTGCTTGCAGGAGATAGACCCTCGTGGTTAGGTTGATTGTGCTCCGGCGTGGTCAATAACCTCTCGGAGTTGGTTTAGCGATTGCTAAGGCGCGACGTCCTCGCACGTTCGTAGTCGGATCGTCAAAGTCTACTCCACCAAAAACGATAGCTATCATCTCATCGAAAGATCGGGACACCCTCGCCTCTATCAAAAACTACGTACCAGCACCAGGTCGTCCACACGCAAAGAATCGCAATGGTAAGGCTGCATTCCTAGCTCAGGTAAGAGATCATGACCATCTTCGGAGACCCCCGGGCAGTTTTTAGGACAAAATTTTGGCAGTCAAAAATATTTTTTCCCTATCCTATTTTTAGGTCCCAGGGAGCGTTTTGAGACACTCGCCATCATAGTGATTTTTTGTCGCACTTTTTCATCGTCGCTGCCCTGATTTCCGAAAAAAAATTGTTAAAAAAAATTTCATGCCAATCCTGATAGTTTGACTTGGGAAGAGTTTTGAGACACTCGCCATTATACTGATTTTTTTTGCAAAAAAAAAAGGACTGCAAAAAAAACAAATTTTTTTTAGAGTGTGCTCTTCCCTTGTTTATGTGCCGCGCCGTGATTTTGTTAGTGTTCTAGGCTCGCGTCTCTAGTACGGTCTAGCCTAGGACCAGCACAGTACCGTCGTTGAGCGTTTATTCAACTTTGCATCTCTGAATTGATTATTGCTGACCCTTTTTGCTACCATATCATAAGCCTTCCCAGCACCACATACATCTACGTCGTGCGTTTGACACCACCTGGCAATCGCTCTGTCCAATCTTTAAGAGTTTTGACTACAACGGTTGCCGATCACCACCTGAACTGGTAAGCATTTGAGATTCGCTTGACGGTTTTGTGATACACCACCACCACCACTTCCCAGTAGTCTGCAGGATCATATTCTTGTGTGTTTCTATTGCTGCTAACCATGGCAGGATCACAAGCCGATGAGACTGATTGGGAGAACATGACGAACAAACAGCTACATGATAAATTTCAGCAAATGATGAGTGGACAGGTGCAAGATGTGCTAAACAGATTTGAAGAGGCCATGGAGAAGATAGACGGAATTGAGAAGACGTTCGAAACAAAGCTCGATAACAAGTTTAATGAATTGCTCGCGCGTCTTCCACAACCACCGCCGGCTGCACCTGTCGCACCTCTACAACAACAACAACGTCGCCTTGCAAATCAAGTGGGACGAGCACAGCGCGTTCCCCTTGAGCCTGGTCAAACTTCTGGTGCCGCTGCACCTACTGTTGATGCTTCTATGGCTCCTGCTGCCGCTGAGGAGGACGATTATGCGGGCGATTACGAGGATGAGGTTGATCAAAATCAGAACTACGTGCAACTACCACCACCAGGTCGTCCACATGCAAATAATCGCAATGGTAGGGCTGCATTACCAGCTCAGGTACGAGATCATGACCATCTTCCTAAACTGAAATTGAATATTCCACCATTTGAGGGTAGATATGTTCCTGATATATATCTTACTTGGGAGTTAGAAACTGAACAACGTTTTACATGTTTACAATATCCCGAGGAGAGACGTGTTGCTGCTGCTGTTTGTGCTTTTACTAGTTTTGCATGTGTATGGTGGTCTGAACATTGTAGATTATATCCTATTCCAACTACTTGGGCTGCTTTGAAAACTGCTATGCGTACTCGTTGGGTTCCACCATATTATCAACGTGAATTACTTCAAAAATTGCAGCGCTTAAGACAAGGAAAAAATTCTGTAGAAGAATATTATCAGGAATTACAAACTGGCATGATTAGATGTGGTTTTGTTGAGGAGAATGAAGCTATGCTTGCACGTTTTATGGGTGGATTAAATAGAGAGATTCAGACCATTCTAGAGTATAAGGAGTATAATAATATCACTCGTTTATTCCATCTTGCTTGTAAAGCTGAACGTGAAGTGCAGGATCGACAGGCATTGGCGCGGACTAACTTTTATGCAGGTCGACCTTCATCGTGGACACCGCGTGCGTCCTCTACTTCCACACATTCTATTGCACCGACACCTCCATCAGCTGCCACCTCCAGTCGTGATACAAGGAAGCAGGCACAACCACCACTGTCTGCCAAGAGCACACCTACCGGGCCTGCACAGAGTTCTTCTTCTTCCATGGCATCAACAGGGCATACAAGTGATATTATTTGTCGTCGTTGTAAGGGAAGAGGTCATTATGCGAGAGAATGCAAATCTCAGCGTGTGATGATTGCTACCGAGGATGGTGGGTATGAGTCCGCTAGTGACTATGATGAGGAGACTTTGGCTCTCATTACACGTGAAGAACACGGTGGGGATGATTCTGAACAAGAGACGCAATACATGGCTCCTGAAGACGCTGACAGGTATGAATGTTTAGTTGCTCAACGTGTTTTCAGTGTGCAGGTCACAAAAGCTGAGCAAAATCAGAGGCATAATTTGTTCCATACAAAGGGAGTTGTGAAGGAACGTTCTGTTCGCGTCATCATAGATGGAGGGAGCTGCAACAACTTGGCTAGCATGGAGATGGTGGAGAAGCTCTCTCTCACCACAAGACCACATCCACATCCTTACTATATCCAATGGTTCAACAACAGCGGCAAGGTTAAGGTAACACGTACTGTTCGTGTGCATTTTAGTATCTCTACGTATGCTGATTTTGTTGATTGTGATGTGGTACCCATGCAAGCATGTTCCTTATTACTTGGTAGACCATGGCAGTTTGATAAAAGTTCTGTACACCATGGTAGAAACAATCAGTATACTCTTGTTCATAAGGATAAACATATTACTTTGCTTCCAATGTCTCCTGATTCTATTTTGAAAGATGATATTAATAGAGCTAGTAAGGCAAAACAGGAGCAAAATAAGAGTGAAAATCAGATTGTGGCAAAAGAATTTGAGCAACAAATGAATCCTCATAATAAACCATCTAGTGTTGCTTCTGAAATTAAATTGAAAAGTGCATGTTTACTTGCCACCAAATCTGATATTGATGATCTAGATTTCAGCAAATCTGTTTGCTATGCTTTTGTGTGCAAAGAGGCATTATTTTCATTCGAGGACATGCCTTCCTCTTTGCCTCCTGCTGTTACTAACATTTTGCAGGAGTTCGCCGACGTCTTTCCACAAGATGTGCCTCCGGGATTACCACCTATTCGAGGGATTGAGCATCAGATTGACTTAATTCCCGGTGCATCGCTACCCAACCGTGCACCATACCGTACTAATCCAGAGGAGACGAAGGAGATTATGCGTCAAGTCCAGGAATTGCTCGACAAAGGTTATATACGCGAATCCCTTAGTCCTTGTGCTGTTCCTATTATTCTAGTGCCGAAAAAGGATGGTACATCGCGTATGTGTGTTGATTGTAGAGGCATTAATAATATTACTATTCGTTATCGTCATCCTATTCCTAGACTAGATGATATGCTTGATGAATTGAGTGGCTCTACAATATTCTCCAAAGTTGATTTGCGTAGTGGATACCATCAAATTCGTATGAAATTGGGGGATGAATGGAAAACAGCATTTAAAACAAAGTTTGGATTATATGAGTGGTTAGTCATGCCTTTTGGGTTAACTAATGCACCTAGTACTTTCATGAGATTAATGAACGAAGTTTTACGTGCTTTCATTGGACGATTTGTGGTAGTCTATTTTGATGATATACTGATTTATAGCAGATCTTTGGAGGAACATTTGGAACATTTACGTGCTGTTTTTATTGCTTTACGTGATGCACGTTTGTTTGGTAACCTTGGGAAGTGCACCTTTTGCACCGACCGAGTATCTTTTCTTGGCTATGTGGTTACTCCACAGGGAATTGAAGTTGATAAAGCCAAGATTGAAGCTATTGAGAGTTGGCCACAGCCCAAAACGGTCACTCAAGTGAGGAGTTTTCTTGGACTCGCTGGTTTCTATAAGCGTTTTGTGAGAGATTTCAGCACCATTGCTGCACCTCTCAATGAGCTTACAAAGAAGGATGTGCCTTTTGTTTGGGGTACCTCACAGGAAGAAGCCTTCACGGTATTGAAAGATAAGTTGACACATGCTCCTTTACTCCAACTTCCTGATTTTAATAAGACTTTTGAGCTTGAATGTGATGCTAGTGGAATTGGATTAGGAGGTGTTTTATTACAAGATGGCAAACCTGTTGCATACTTTTCTGAAAAATTGAGTGGGCCTAGTCTGAACTATTCTACTTATGATAAAGAATTATATGCTCTTGTTCGGACCTTAGAAACATGGCAACATTATTTATGGCCCAAAGAATTTGTTATACATTCTGATCATGAATCTTTGAAACACATTAAAAGTCAAGCAAAACTGAACCGTAGACATGCTAAATGGGTTGAATTTATTGAGACTTTCCCTTATGTCATTAAACACAAGAAGGGTAAAGCAAATGTTATTGCTGATGCATTGTCTCGTCGTTATACTATGCTTTCACAACTTGACTTTAAAATATTTGGTTTGGAGACCATCAAAGATCAATATGTGCATGATGCTGAATTTAAAGATGTATTGCAGAATTGTAAGGAAGGGAGAACATGGAACAAGTTCGTCGTTAACGATGGATTTGTGTTTCGTGCTAACAAGCTATGCATTCCAGCTAGCTCCGTTCATCTGTTGTTGTTGCAGGAGGCGCATGGAGGAGGATTAATGGGACACTTTGGCGTGAAGAAGACGGAGGATATACTTGCTACACATTTCTTTTGGCCAAAGATGAGACGGGATGTTGAGCGTTTTGTTGCTCGCTGCACTACATGTCAAAAAGCTAAGTCACGACTCAATCCTCATGGTTTATATATGCCTTTGCCTGTACCTAGTGTTCCTTGGGAGGATATATCTATGGACTTTGTTTTAGGTTTACCTCGAACAAAGAAGGGGAGGGATAGCATATTTGTTGTCGTGGATAGGTTCTCGAAAATGGCACACTTTATACCATGTCATAAAAGCGATGATGCTGTTAATGTTGCTGATTTGTTCTTTCGTGAAATTATACGCTTGCATGGTGTGCCAAATACTATTGTTTCAGATCGTGATACTAAATTTCTTAGCCACTTTTGGAGATGTTTATGGGCTAAGTTGGGGACTAAACTGCTTTTTAGTACTACATGTCACCCCCAAACTGATGGAGAAACTGAAGTAGTCAATAGAACATTGTCTACTATGCTTAGGGCTGTTTTGAAGAATAACAAGAAAATGTGGGAAGAATGCTTGCCTCATATTGAATTTGCTTATAATCGTTCATTGCATTCTACTACTAAGATGTGTCCTTTTGAAATTGTGTATGGTTTCCTTCCTCGTGCACCAATTGATTTGTTGCCTCTTCCATCTTCGGAGAAGGTTAATTTTGATGCTAAACAACGTGCTGAGTTGATCTTAAAAATGCATGAGTTAACTAAGGAGAACATTGAGCGTATGAATGCTAAATATAAACTTGCTGGAGATAAGGGTAGAAAACATGTTGTGTTTGCACCTGGAGATCTTGTTTGGTTACATTTGCGTAAGGATAGATTTCCTGATTTGCGCAAATCAAAGCTAATGCCACGTGCTGATGGTCCTTTTAAGGTGTTAGAGAAAATAAATGATAATGCATATAAACTTGAGCTGCCTGCAGATTTTGGGGTTAGTCCCACTTTTAACATTGCAGATCCGAAGCCTTATTTGGGTGAGGAAGATGAGCTTCCGTCGAGGACGACTTCATTTCAAGAAGGGGAGGATGATGAGGACATCAATACCATTGTTACACCCACAGCCCCTGCTTCTATACATACTGGACCAATTACTAGAACTCGCGCACGCCAATTAAAATATCAGGTACTTTCGTTTCTTGGTAATGATTCTAAAGTTCATAAGAATATGATGCTGCCTAAATTGGATACATTTGTTTTGCTTACAAATGAAGGGCCTAGCTTGGACAAGAAAGAGGAACCTTGGAGCAAGTTCAAGCATGGAGATGATGGCATGCACAAGGGGAACAAGAACGGAGTTACAAGTGATGATTTCAGGACTTTGAAGCCACCATAATGAGTGCAGGAAGCCTTGGACGAAATATACAAGATGTCACTTCATAAATTTCGTCCAGAGGCTATTATAGGTGCTACGTCACCTTATTATTGGGCCAGGCCCATGTAATTTCGAAATACTTGAGTATAGGCTGTTTTTAGAGTCCGTATGTGTGGGGAAACAAGAGATAGGGTTGGTTTCGGACCCCTCCTTCAAGGGCCACGAAATCCCCTCCTCTTCCTCCATATATACAGCCCTTAGGGCACCGTTTAGACTTTGGGTTTTGTTTAGATTAAAAGTTCGCCATAGCTGTAACTTCGCGTACTTCGTTTGTGTTCAACGACCAGACCAAGACGTCACAGAACCCCACCTTGATCAATAAAGCTTTCATCTTATATTCGCAATATCCAGATTGCAAATCTTAGTTTCTTGCTTGTTCTTCGTTTGCTTGCAGGAGATAGACCCTCGTGGTCAGGTTGATTGTGCTCCGGCGTGGTCAATAACCTCTCGGAGTTGGTTTAGCGATTGCTAAGGCGCGACGTCCTCGCACGTTCGTAGTCGGATCGTTAAAGTCTACTCCACCAAAAACGATAGCTATCATCTCATCGAAAGATCGGGACACCCTCGCCTCTATCAAGTGGTATCAGATTCCCAGGTTGCTCGGTGAGATTTACAGTTTTTCGTAGTTTAGATCGAGTCTGTTCTTCATACCTACAGTCCAGGAAAAAGCCAAAAAAAAATTTAGGGTTAGTTCATCATAAGCCTTCCCAGCTCCACATACATCTACATCGTGCGTTTGACACCACCTGGCAATCGCTCTGTCCAAGCTCTGAGAGTTTTGACTACAAAGGTTGCCGATCACCACCTGCTGCTGGGTAAGAACTGGTAAGAATTTGAGATTTGCTTGACGGATTTGTGACACCACACCACACCACCACCACTTTCTAGTAGTCTGTAGGATCATATTCTTGTGTGTTTCTATTGCTGCTAACCATGGCAGGATCACAAGCCGACGAGATTGACTGGGAGAACATGACGAACAAGGAGTTGCATGATAAATTTCAGCAAATGATGAGTGGCCAGGTGGGAGATGTGCTAAACAGATTTGAAGAGGCCATGGAGAAGATAGATGGCATGGAGAAGTCGTTCGAGACAAAGCTGGATAACAAGTTTAATGAATTGCTCCCGCGTCTTCCCCAACCACCACCGGCTGCACCTGTCGCACCTCTGCAACGACAACAACAACGCCCCCTTCCAAATCAGTTCGGACGAGCGAAGCGTGTTCCTCTTGAGGATGGCCAAACTTCTGGTGCTGCTGTACCTACTGTTGATGCTTCTTTGGCTCCTGCTCCTGCTGCTGCTGGTGCCGAGGAGGAGGATGATTACGCGGGCGATTATGAGGATGAGGTTGATCAAAATCATAACTACGTGCAACCACCAGCACCAGGTCGTCCACATGCAAATAATCGCAATGGTAGGTCTGCACCACCACTTCAGGTACGAGATCATGACCATCTTCCTAAATTAAAATTGAATATTCCACCATTCGAGGGTAGATATGTTCCTGATATATATCTTACTTGGGAGTTAGAAACTGAACAACGTTTTACATGTTTACAATATCCCGAGGAACGACGTGTTGCTGCAGCTGTTTGTGCTTTCACTAGTTTTGCATGTGTATGGTGGTCTGAACATTGTAGATTATATCCTATTCCAGCTACGTGGGCTGCTTTGAAAACTGCTATGCGTACTCGTTGGGTTCCACCATATTATCAACGTGAATTACTTCAAAAATTGCAGCGCTTAAGACAAGGAAAAAATTCTGTAGAAGAATATTATCAGGAATTACAAACTGGCATGATTAGATGTGGTATTGTTGAGGAGAATGAAGCTATGCTTGCACGTTTCATGGGTGGATTAAATAGAGAGATTCAGACCATTCTAGAGTATAAGGAGTATAATAATATCACTCGTTTATTCCATCTTGCTTGTAAAGCTGAACGTGAAGTGCAGGATCGACAGGCATTGGCGCGAACTAATTTTTCTGCAGGTCGATCTTCATCATGGACACACATACGGACTCTAAAAACAGCCTATACTCAAGTATTTCGAAATTACATGGGCCTGGCCCAATAATAAGGTGACGCAGCACCTATAATAGCCTCTGGACGAAATTTATGAAGTGACATCTTGTATATTTCGTCCAAGGCTTCCTGCACTCATTATGGTGGCTTCAAAGTCCTGAAATCATCACTTGTAACTCCGTTCTTGTTCCCCTTGTGCATGCCATCATCTCCATGCTTGAACTTGCTCCAAGGTTCCTCTTTCTTGTCCAAGCTAGGCCCTTCATTTGTAAGCAAAACAAATGTATCCAATTTAGGCAGCATCATATTCTCATGAACTTTAGAATCATTACCAAGAAACGAAAGTACCTGATATTTTAATTGGCGTGCGCGAGCTCTAGTAATTGGTCCAGTATGTATAGAAGCAGGGGCTGTGGGTGTAACAATGGTATTGATGTCCTCATCAATAAGCCTTCCCAGCTCCACATACATCTACATCGTGCGTTTGACACCACCTGGCAATCGCTCTATCCAAGCTTTGTGAGTTTTGACTACAAAGGTTGCCGATCACCACCTGCTGCTGGGTAAGAACTGGTAAGAATTTGAGTTTTGCTTGACGGATTTGTGACACCACACCACACCACCACCACTTTCTAGTAGTCTGTAGGATCATATTCTTGTGTGTTTCTATTGCTGCTAACCATGGCAGGATCACAAGCCGACGAGATTGACTGGGAGAACATGACGAACAAGGAGTTGCATGATAAATTTCAGCAAATGATGAGTGGCCAGGTGGGAGATGTGCTAAACAGATTTGAAGAGGCCATGGAGAAGATAGATGGCATGGAGAAGTCGTTCGAGACAAAGCTGGATAACAAGTTTAATGAATTGCTCACGCGTCTTCCCCAACCACCACCGGCTGCACCTGTCGCACCTCTGCAACGACAACAACAACGCCCCCTTCCAAATCAGTTCGGACGAGCGAAGCGTGTTCCTCTTGAGGATGGCCAAACTTCTGGTGCTGCTGTACCTACTGTTGATGCTTCTTTGGCTCCTGCTCCTTCTGCTGCTGGTGCCGAGGAGGAGGATGATTACGCGCGCGATTATGAGGATGAGGTTGATCAAAATCATAACTACGTGCAACCACCAGCACCAGGTCGTCCACATGCAAATAATCGCAATGGTAGGTCTGCACCACCACTTCAGGTACGAGATCATGACCATCTTCCTAAATTAAAATTGAATATTCCACCATTCGAGGGTAGATATGTTCCTGATATATATCTTACTTGGGAGTTAGAAACTGAACAACGTTTTACATGTTTACAATATCCCGAGGAACGACGTGTTGCTGCTGCTGTTTGTGCTTTCACTAGTTTTGCATGTGTATGGTGGTCTGAACATTGTAGATTATATCCTATTCCAGCTACGTGGGCTGCTTTGAAAACTGCTATGCGTACTCGTTGGGTTCCACCATATTATCAACGTGAATTACTTCAAAAATTGCAGCGCTTAAGACAAGGAAAAAATTCTGTATAAGAATATTATCAGGAATTACAAACTGGCATGATTAGATGTGGTATTGTTGAGGAGAATGAAGCTATGCTTGCACGTTTCATGGGTGGATTAAATAGAGAGATTCAGACCATTCTAGAGTATAAGGAGTATAATAATATCACTCGTTTATTCCATCTTGCTTGTAAAGCTGAACGTGAAGTGCAGGATCGACAGGCATTGGCGCGAACTAATTTTTCTGCAGGTCGATCTTCATCATGGACACCGCGTGCCTCCTCTACTCCCACACGTCCAACTGCGGCACCACTGACTTCAGCCGCCAATTCCAACCGAGATATAAGAAAACAGGCACCACCACCACCATCTGCCAAGAGTACACCTTCTGGGCCTGCCCAGAGCTCTTCTTCATCTATGGCATCAACAGGGCACACACATGATATTATTTGTCGTCGTTGTGAGGGAAGAGGTCATTATGCGAGAGAATGCCAATCTCCGCGTGTTATGATTGCTACTGAGGATGGTGGGTATGAGTCCGCTAGTGACTATGATGAGGAGACTTTGGCTCTTATTACAAGTGAAGAACACGGTGGAGATGATTCTGATCATGAGACGCAATACATGGCTCCTGAAGACGCTGACAGGTATGAATGTTTAGTTGCTCAACGTGTTTTGAGTGTGCAGGTCACACAAGCTGAGCAAAATCAGAGGCATAATTTGTTCCATACAAAGGGAGTTGTGAAGGAACGTTCTGTTCGCGTCATCATAGATGGAGGGAGCTGCAACAACTTGGCTAGCATGGAGATGGTGGAGAAGCTATCTCTCACCACAAGCCCACATCCACATCCTTACTATATCCAATGGTTCAACAACAGCGGCAAGGTTAAGGTAACACGTACTGTTCGTGTGCATTTTAGTATCTCTACATATGCTGATTATGTTGATTGTGATGTGGTACCCATGCAAGCATGTTCATTATTACTTGGTAGACCATGGCAATTTGATAAAAATTCTGTACACCATGGTAGAAACAATCAGTATACTCTTGTTCATAAGGATAAACATATTACTTTGCTTCCTATGACTCCTGATTCTATTTTGAAAGATGATATTAATAGAGCTAGTAAAGCAAAACAGGAGAAAAATAAGAGTGAAAATCAGATTGTGGCAAAAGAATTTGAGCAACAAATGAAGCCTAATAATAAACCATCTAGTGTTGCTTCTGAAATTAAATTGAAAAGTGCATGCTTACTTGCCACCTGATAGAGGCGAGGGTGTCCCGATCTTTCGATGAGATGATAGCTATCGTTTTTGGTGGAGTAGACTTTGACGATCCGACTACGAACGTGCGAGGACGTCGCGCCTTAGCAATCGCTAAACCAACTCCGAGAGGTTATTGACCACGCCGGAGCACAATCAACCTGACCACGAGGGTCTATCTCCTGCAAGCAAACGAAGAACAAGCAAGAAACTAAGATTTGCAATCTGGATATTGCGAATATAAGATGAAAGCTTTATTGATCAAGGTGGGGTTCTGTGACGTCTTGGTCTGTTCGTTGAACACAAACGAAGTACGCGAAGTTGCAGCTATGGCGAACTTTTAATCTAAACAAAACCCAAAGTCTAAACGGTGCCCTAAGGGCTGTATATATGGAGGAAGAGGAGGGGATTTCGTGGCCCTTGAAGGAGGGGTCCGAAACCAACCCTATCTCTTGTTTCCCCACACATACGGACTCTAAAAACAGCCTATACTCAAGTATTTCGAAATTACATGGGCCTGGCCCAATAATAAGGTGACGCAGCACCTATAATAGCCTCTGGACGAAATTTATGAAGTGACATCTTGTATATTTCGTCCAAGGCTTCCTGCACTCATTATGGTGGCTTCAAAGTCCTGAAATCATCACTTGTAACTCCGTTCTTGTTCCCCTTGTGCATGCCATCATCTCCATGCTTGAACTTGCTCCAAGGTTCCTCTTTCTTGTCCAAGCTAGGCCCTTCATTTGTAAGCAAAACAAATGTATCCAATTTAGGCAGCATCATATTCTCATGAACTTTAGAATCATTACCAAGAAACGAAAGTACCTGATATTTTAATTGACGTGCGCGAGCTCTAGTAATTGGTCCAGTATGTATAGAAGCAGGGGCTGTGGGTGTAACAATGGTATTGATGTCCTCATCACTGCTGGTGCCGAGGAGGAGGATGATTACGCGGGCGATTATGAGGATGAGGTTGATCAAAATCATAACTACGTGCAACCACCAGCACCAGGTCGTCCACATGCAAATAATCGCAATGGTAGGTCTGCACCACCACTTCAGGTACGAGATCATGACCATCTTCCTAAATTAAAATTGAATATTCCACCATTCGAGGGTAGATATGTTCCTGATATATATCTTACTTGGGAGTTAGAAACTGAACAACGTTTTACATGTTTACAATATC
Source organism: Thinopyrum elongatum (assembly GCA_011799875.1). Lineage (NCBI taxonomy): Eukaryota > Viridiplantae > Streptophyta > Magnoliopsida > Poales > Poaceae > Thinopyrum > Thinopyrum elongatum. The sequence continues at coordinate 189,725,401 of CM022301.1, forward strand.
CCGAGGAACGACGTGTTGCTGCTGCTGTTTGTGCTTTCACTAGTTTTGCATGTGTATGGTGGTCTGAACATTGTAGATTATATCCTATTCCAGCTACGTGGGCTGCTTTGAAAACTGCTATGCGTACTCGTTGGGTTCCACCATATTCTCAACGTGAATTACTTCAAAAATTGCAGCGCTTAAGACAAGGAAAAAATTCTGTAGAAGAATATTATCAGGAATTACAAACTGGCATGATTAGATGTGGTATTGTTGAGGAGAATGAAGCTATGCTTGCACGTTTCATGGGTGGATTAAATAGAGAGATTCAGACCATTCTAGAGTATAAGGAGTATAATAATATCACTCGTTTATTCCATCTTGCTTGTAAAGCTGAACGTGAAGTGCAGGATCGACAGGCATTGGCGCGAACTAATTTTTCTGCAGGTCGATCTTCATCATGGACACCGCGTGCCTCCTCTACTCCCACACGTCCTACTGCGGCACCACTGACTTCAGCCGCCAATTCCAACCGAGATACAAGAAAAAAGCACCACCACCACCATCTGCCAAGAGTACACCTTCTGGGCCTGCCCAGAGCTCTTCTTCATCTATGGCATCAACAGGGCACACACATGATATTATTTGTCGTCGTTGTAAGGGAAGAGGTCATTATGCGAGAGAATGCCAATCTCCGCGTGTTATGATTGCTACTGAGGATGGTGGGTATGAGTCCGCTAGTGACTATGATCAGGAGACTTTGGCTCTTATTACAAGTGAAGAACACGGTGGAGATGATTCTGATCATGAGACGCAATACATGGCTCCTGAAGACGCTGACAGGTATGAATGTTTAGTTGCTCAACGTGTTTTGAGTGTGCAGGTCACACAAGCTGAGCAAAATCAGAAGCATAATTTGTTCCATACAAAGGGAGTTGTGAAGGAACGTTCTGTTCGCGTCATCATAGATGGAGGGAGCTGCAACAACTTGGCTAGCATGGAGATGGTGGAGAAGCTATCTCTCACCACAAGACCACATCCACATCCTTACTATATCCAATGGTTCAACAACAGCAGCAAGGTTAAGGTAACACGTACTGTTCGTGTGCATTTTAGTATCTCTACATATGCTGATTATGTTGATTGTGATGTGGTACCCATGCAAGCATGTTCATTATTACTTGGTAGACCATGGCAATTTGATAAAAATTCTGTACACCATGGTAGAAACAATCAGTATACTCTTGTTCATAAGGATAAACATATTACTTTGCTTCCTATGACTTCTGATTCTATTTTGAAAGATGATATTAATAGAGCTAGTAAAGCAAAACAGGAGAAAAATAAGAGTGAAAATCAGATTGTGGCAAAAGAATTTGAGCAACAAATGAAGCCTAATAATAAACCATCTAGTGTTGCTTCTGAAATTAAATTGAAAAGTGCATGCTTACTTGCCACCAAATCTGATATTGATGATCTAGATTTCAGCAATTCTGTTTGCTATGCTTTTGTGTGCAAAGAGGCGTTATTTTCATTCGAGGACGTGCCTTCCTCTTTGCCTCCTGCGGTCACTAACATTTTGCAGGAGTTCGCTGACGTCTTTCCACAAGACGTGCCACCGGGATTACCACCTATTCGCGGGATTGAGCATCAGATTGACTTAATTCCCGGTGCTTCATTGCCAAACCGTGCGCCATACCGTACCAATCCAGAGGAGACGAAGGAGATTATGCATCAAGTACAGAAGTTGCTCGACAAAGGTTATATACGCGAATCCCTTAGTCCTTGTGCTGTTCCTATTATTCTAGTGCCGAAAAAGGATGGTACATCGCGTATGTGTGTTGATTGTAGAGGCATTAATAATATTACTATTCGTTATCGTCATCCTATTCCTAGACTAGATGATATGCTTGATGAATTGAGTGGCTCTACAATATTCTCCAAAGTTGATTTGCGTAGTGGATACCATCAAATTCGTATGAAATTGGGGGATGAATGGAAAACAGCATTTAAAACAAAGTTTGGATTATATGAGTGGTTAGTCATGCCTTTTGGGTTAACTAATGCACCTAGTACTTTCATGAGATTAATGAACGAAGTTTTACGTGCTTTCATTGGACGATTTGTGGTAGTCTATTTTGATGATATACTGATTTATAGCAGATCTTTGGAGGAACATTTGGAACATTTACGTGCTGTTTTTATTGCTTTACGTGATGCACGTTTGTTTGGTAACCTTGGGAAGTGCACCTTTTGCACCGACCGAGTATCTTTTCTTGGCTATGTTGTTACTCCACAGGGAATTGAAGTTTATAAACCAAGATTGAAGCTATTGAGAGTTGGCCACAGCCCAAAACGGTCACACAAGTGAGGAGTTTTCTTGGACTCGCTGGTTTCCATAGGCGTTTTGTGAGAGATTTCAGCACCATTGCTGCACCTCTCAATGAGCTTACAAAGAAGGATGTGCCTTTTGTTTGGGGTACCTCACAGGAAGAAGCCTTCACGGTATTGAAAGATAAGTAGACACATGCTCCTTTACTCCAACTTCCTGATTTTAATAAGACTTTTGAGCTTGAATGTGATGCTAGTGGAATTGGATTAGGAGGTGTTTTATTACAAGATGGAAAACCTGTTGCATACTTTTCTGAAAAATTGAGTGGGCCTAGTCTGAACTATGCTAGTTATGATAAAGAATTATGTGCTCTTGTTCGGACCTTAGAAACATGGCAACATTATTTATGGCCCAAAGAATTTCTTATACATTCTGATCATGAATCTTTGAAACACATTAAAAGTCAAGCAAAACTGAATCGTAGACATGCTTAATGGGTTGAATTTATTGAGACTTTCCCTTATGTCATTAAACACAAGAAGGGTAAAGAAAATGTTATTGCTGATGCATTGTCTCGTCGTTATACTATGCTTTCACAACTTGACTTTAAAATATTTGGTTTGGAGACCATCAAAGATCAATATGTGCATGATGCTGAATTTAAAGATGTATTGCAGAATTGTAAGGAAGGGAGAACATGGAACAAGTTCGTCGTTAACGATGGATTTGTGTTTCGTGCTAACAAGCTATGCATTCCAGCTAGCTCTGTTCGTCTTTTGTTGTTGCAGGAGGTGCATGGAGGAGGATTAATGGGACACTTTGGCGTGAAGAAGACGGAGGATATACTTGCTACACATTTCTTTTGGCCAAAGATGAGACGGGATGTTGAGCGTTTTGTTGCTCGCTGCACTACATGTCAAAAAGCTAAGTCACGACTCAATCCTCATGGTTTATATATGCCTTTGCCTGTACCTAGTGTTCCTTGGGAGGATATATCTATGGAATTTGTTTTAGGTTTACCTCGAACAAAGAAGGGGAGGGATAGCATATTTGTTGTCGTGGATAGGTTCTCGAAAATGGCACACTTTATACCATGTCATAAAAGCGATGATGCTGTTAATGTTGCTGATTTGTTCTTTCGTGAAATTATACGCTTGCATGGTGTGCCATATACTATTGTTTCAGATCGTGATACTAAATTTCTTAGCCACTTTTGGAGATGTTTATGGGCTAAGTTGGGGACTAAACTACTTTTTAGTACTACATGTCACCCCCAAACTGATGGACAAACTGAAGTAGTCAATAGAACATTGTCTACTATGCTTAGGGCTGTTTTGAAGAATCACAAGAAAATGTGGGAAGAATGCTTGCCTCATATTGAATTTGCTTATAATCGTTCATTGCATTCTACTACTAAGATGTGTCCTTTTGAAATTGTGTATGGTTTCCTTCCTCGTGCACCAATTGATTTGTTGCCTCTTCCATCTTCGGAGAAGGTTAATTTTGATGCTAAACAACGTGCTGAATTGATCTTAAAAATGCATGAGTTAACTAAGGAGAACATTGAGCGTATGAATGCTAAATATAAACTTGCTGGAGATAAGGGTAGAAAACATGTTGTGTTTGCACCTGGAGATCTTGTTTGGTTACATTTGCGTAAGGATAGATTTCCTGATTTGCGCAAATCAAAGCTAATGCCACGTGCTGATGGTCCTTTTAAGGTGCTAGAGAAAATAAATGATAATGCATATAAACTTGAGCTGCCTGCAGATTTTGGGGTTAGTCCCACTTTTAACATTGCAGATCTGAAGCCTTATTTGGGTGAGGAAGATGAGCTTCCGTCGAGGACGACTTCATTTCAAGAAGGGGAGGATGATGAGGACATCAATACCATTGTTACACCCACAGCCCCTGCTTCTATACATACTGGACCAATTACTAGAGCTCGCGCACGCCAATTAAAATATCAGGTACTTTCGTTTCTTGGTAATGATTCTAAAGTTCATGAGAATATGATGCTGCCTAAATTGGATACATTTGTTTTGCTTACAAATGAAGGGCCTAGCTTGGACAAGAAAGAGGAACCTTGGAGCAAGTTCAAGCATGGAGATGATGGCATGCACAAGGGGAACAAGAACGGAGTTACAAGTGATGGTTTCAGGACTTTGAAGCCACCATAATGAGTGCAGGAAGCCTTGGACGAAATATACAAGATGTCACTTCATAAATTTCGTCCAGAGGCTATTATAGGTGCTGCGTCACCTTATTATTGGGCCAGGCCCATGTACTTTCGAAATACTTGAGTATAGGCTATTTTTAGAGTCCGTATGTGTGGGGAAACAAGAGATAGGGTTGGTTTCGGACCCCTCCTTCAAGGGCCACAAAATCCCCTCCTCTTCCTCCATATATACAGCCCTTAGGGCACCGTTTAGACTTTGGGTTTTGTTTAGATTAAAAGTTCGCCATAGCTGCAACTTCGCGTACTTCGTTTGTGTTCAACGACCAGACCAAGACGTCACAGAACCCCACCTTGATCAATAAAGCTTTCATCTTATATTCGCAATATCCAGATTGCAAATCTTAGTTTCTTGCTTGTTCTTTGTTTGCTTGCAGGAGATAGACCCTCGTGGTCAGGTTGATTGTGCTCCGGCGTGGTCAATAACCTCTCGGAGTTGGTTTAGCGATTGCTAAGGCGCGACGTCCTCGCATGTTCGTAGTCGGATCGTCAAAGTCTACTCCACCAAAAACGATAGCTATCATCTCATCGAAAGATCGGGACATCCTCGCCTCTATCATAAACTTGCTGGAGATAAGGGTAGAAAACGTGTTGTCTTTGCCCCTGGAGATCTTGTTTGGTTACATTTGCGTAAGGATAGATTTCCTGATTTGCGCAAATCAAAGCTAATGCCACGTGCTGATGGTCCATTTGAAGTGTTAGAGAAAATAAATGATAATGCATATAAACTTGAGCTACCTGCAGATTTTGGGGTTAGTCCCACTTTTAATATTGCATATTTGAAGCCTTATTTGGGGAGGAAGATGAGCTTCCGTCGAGGACGACTTCATTTCAAGAAGGGGAGGATGATGAGGACATCAATACCATTGTTACACCCACAGCACCTACTGCTACATACACTGGACCAATTACTAGAGCTCGCGCACGCCAATTAAATTATCAGGTACTTTCGTTTCTTGGTAATGATTCTAATGTTCATGAGAATATGATGCTGCCTAAATTGGATACATTTGTCTTACTTACAAATGAAGGGCCTGGCATGGATAAGAGGGATGAACACTGGAGCAAGACCAGGCATGGAGATGATGGCATGCGCAAGGGGAACAAGAATGGAGTTACAAGTGATGATTTCAGGACATTGAAGCCACCTTAATGCGTGCATGAAGCCTTGGACGAAATATACAAGATGCCAATTCATAAATTTTGTCCAGAGGCTATTATAGGTGCTGCGTCACCTTATTATTGGGCCAGGCCCATGTAATTTCGAAATACTTAAGTATAGGCTGTTTTTAGAGTCCGTATGTGTGGGAAAACAAGAGTTAGGGTTGGTTTCGGATCCCTCCTCCAAGGGCCACGAAATTCCCCCCTTCTTCCTCCATATATACAGCGCTTAGGGCGTCGTTTAGACTTGGGTTTTGTTTAGATAAAAAGTTTGCCATAGCTGCAACTTCGCGTACTTCGTTTGTGTTCAGCGACCAGACCAAGACGTCACAGAACCCCACCTCGATCAATAAAGCTTTCATCTTATATTCGCAATATCCAGATTGCAAACCTTAGTTTCTTGGTTGTTCTTCGTTTGCTTGCAGGAGATAGACCCTCGTGGTCAGGTTGATTGTGCTCCGGCGTGGTCAATAACCTCTCGGAGTTGGTTTAGCGATTGCTAAGGCGCGACGTCCTCGCACGTTCATAGTCGGATCGTCAAAGTCTACTCCACCAAAAACGATAGCTATCATCTCATCGACAGATCGGGACACCCTCGCCTCTATCAACCTTCATGTCCGAGGCTATCTTCTTCAGGACGGGTTTTGCTCGGGGGTCAGTGAGCTTCGTGGAGCCCCATTCTGCGGACTGCTCGGGCGGCACCGCTGGAGGCACCAAGAGCGGGTCGGTATCGCGAGCATCCAGCAAAGACCCAACGATGCCGGAAGCCTTCCACCATCTTCTCGGCTTTGAGGAGCGTGTTTTTGCTGAGCATGTCAACAAAGGAGACGCACCCGGATCGCTGGGCCCGGGCGGTGAACCGCAGGTTGAAGAAGTGGCGGAAGAGCGCCACCGAGGGCTTCATGCCCACAAAAGCCTCGCAGTAGAAGGCGAAGACGGACAAGAGCAGAATGGAGTTGGGCTTGAGGTAAAGGGCATGGATCTGGTAGTGCTCGAGGATGGCGTAGAAGAACTCGGAGAAGGGCGGGACCAGCCTAGCGAAGATGCTGTGGAGGAAGAAGGGGTAGAAGGACTCCGCCAGGCTGCTCTGCGCCATGGAGTTGGGCCAGATCTGGGTCTCACCCCGCTCGTTCATGTTGCCGGCTATCAGCGAGAGCACCAGATTAAGGTCCTCCTCCTTAGCGATGGAGGAGGCTAAGAGCGCCGGTGCGAGGGAGGAGCTCGCGACCGGGGCTGTGGACTTCGCTTTCCTGGCGGGTGCCATTCGTGAAATAACTGGCGCTGGCGGGGAAGAAGGAAAGGCGACGCTCTATATGGATCTGGAGGAGCCTCAATTGAGAGAAAGGGGATCGCAATAGGATGAGGAAGAAGCAAGGTGGGAGAGCAATGATGGCCCCGCGGTGCGCGCTAGGCTTTTTGTCAGCCTGGGCAGTTGCCGAGGCAACATAGGGAAGTGGGGGCGTCCATGCCCCGTCATGCGACACGCATCGAGCCTGGCTCGCATGCAGTTAGGGCTCACGTCGCTTCCCCCTATCCTCTTCGCCTTCGCTCTGATGATATGCAGAGTATGCATCCAGAAAAGAGAGCAACCCACATCCTGAAGTAAAATCCACGATTTGGTCGATGCGTGGCAAGGGAAATGGGTCCTTTGGGCATGCCTTGTTCAAATCCGTGAAATCTATGCAAAGCCTCCATTTTCCATTACCCTTGCACACAACCACTAGGTCTGCTAACCATGTTGGATGCAGTACTCCTCTGACCAAACCAGCTGCTTCAAGTTTCTTGATTTCCTCGGCAATAAACTGCTGCCGCTCCAAGGCCTGCTTCCGAATCTTCTGCTTGACGGGTTGGGCATGTTGGCGGATAGCAAGGTGGTGCTCGATTACCTCCCTGGGAACACCGGGGATATCAGATGGTTGCCAGACAAACACATCGATATTCGCCCGGAGGAAGTTAACGAACGTGCTTTCCTATTTGTCATCAAGGGTGGCGCTGATAGTGAAAGTACCATTAGTGCCAGCCAGCCCTGCCGTGACCTTTTTCACTTAGGGTGGAGCAGCCTTGGATCTCTTGCTGTTGGAACTCTCTGGCATGTCATCAACGGGCGCGGCACATTCCACAGTGGTACGCTTCCCAGATTCCTTGCCAGTGCCTCTGCTATGCTTTTCCTTGGCGGGAACTATGGCTTCCGCGACCTCTGCCGGGACCGCGTCCCGGTACATTTTATCCATGCAAATAATTGCGTCTTTCTTGTCCAACGGAACGGAAATGACACCCATCGGCCCTGGCATCTTCAAGGTGTTGTAGGCATAGTGGGATGCTGCCATGAATTTGGCCAGGACCGGGCGCCCAAGGATCCCGTTGTACGGCAGGGGGAGGTCAACCACATCAAACACAACTTTCTCAGTCCTGTAGTTCAACTCTCCTCCAAATGTCACTGGCAACGTAACCTATCCCTTCGGACGGCTCTTGCCTGGATTGACTCCTTGAAACGTGCCTATGGCCTTAAGTTCTTCCTCTGCTATCTCGAGTTTGTCGATAACCTTTGGGGAAATCAGATTCAACCCGGCCCTGCTGTCAACCAGCATCTTTGTGACCTTGAGGTTGCGGATTGTTGTTGAGACCAACAACGACAAGCACCCTACCGCAGTAATGCGGTCGGGGTGGTCCTCTTCATCAAAGATGATGGGCATGCGTGACCACTTGAGCGGCTTCCGAGAATCTGCCACTGGCTCCACGGCATTGACTTCACGCGCCCACTGTTTAAGTTGGCGGTGAGAGGAGTGCAAAGATGCACCCCCGTCAATGCACAGGGCGTTAGTGGCCTTCTATAATTCCTGCTCACTGGTTTCTTCTTCATTCCCTCCATCACTCTCATTACTGCAATCCTCCTTCTCTCGGCCTTTAGCGGGTTTCCCTTGGTTCCGAGCAGCCTTGCCGGGGCGATTTGCTTCACCACCCCGGCCCTTCCCGCCAGCACCATTCTGACCTTTTTCCTTCTCACGCTTCTCATACTCAGCCTTCTGCCTCTTGATGAGCTGCTCAACCTGATGACATTCCTGGAGATCATGGCCCTTGGTCCGATGAATCTTATAGTACGGTCCATCACTTTTCCTAGCTTTCTCGGCAGCGCCCGCCTCCCGGCAGTCAGTGCATGCGGTAGCTTCCTTGCCGTGGGCTTCAGCCTTGGCCTTCTTGCCGGTACTAGGCGTGCCTGACCCCTCAACAGTCATCACAGTCTTATCCTTGCGCTTCTTGTTGTGCTTCTTGTTCTTCTTCTTCTTACTGATGGTTTCGTCGTCATCTTCTGAGTCGATGTCGACGCAATCTTCCTCTCCAGGAAGTTTCGTCCACTCCTCCACCCGAGAACATATGTCCACCAAAGTGTAGAGCTCCTTCATAGTCTTGGGCAACCGAACGTTCATCTTGGAACGTATCCTGTGGTTGCGCACGTTGGATTGGAAGGTATCTATCACGGCAGCTGGGTGGATATCTGGGATATTTCTATGGACTCGGCTGAATCTCTGTAAGTACTTCCGTAGAGTTTCTCCCTCTTTCTGCTGGAGAAGCTGCAAGTCGCTGGGCCGCCCTGGTTCTTGATGGCCGCCCGTGAAGGCACCAATGAACTCATGGCACAGTTCAGCCCAGGTCGAAATGGAGTTCTCCGGCAGGTGCATCAGCCAAGACCTCACATTTGACTTGAGGGCCAAAGGGAAGTAGTTGGCGAACACCTTCTCATCTCTTCCCTCGGTAGCTTGAACAGCGATGGTGTAGATGCTCAAGAACTCTGCCGGGTTTAGTCTCCCATCATACTTCTCGGGTATCTCTGGCTTGAACGTGCGAGTGGACGGCCAACGGACTTGCCGCAGCTCATGGGTGAAGGCAGGGCACCCAACTTCGAAAGGCAGGCACCCGCCATCTCCGAACGCGGGCTCGTCGACATTGGGGCCATTGCACCCATTGGACCGGCGGGGGTTGTCGCGGCGCCGCTCGTCGATGACACGCGCGCCTTCCCTTCGCTGATGAGGACATCAATACCATTGTTACACCCACAGCCCCTGCTTCTATACAAACTGGACCAATTACTAGAGCTCGCGCACGCCAATTAAAATATCAGGTACTTTCGTTTCTTGGTAATGATTCTAAAGTTCATGAGAATATGATGCTGCCTAAATTGGATACATTTGTTTTGCTTACAAATGAAGGGCCTAGCTTGGACAAGAAAGAGGAACCTTGGAGCAAGTTCAAGCATGGAGATAATGGCATGCACAAGGGGAACAAGAACGGAGTTACAAGTGATGATTTCAAGACTTTGAAGCCACCATAATGAGTGTAGGAAGCCTTGGACGAAATATACAAGATGTCACTTCATAAATTTCGTCCAGAGGCTATTATAGGTGCTGCGTCACCTTATTATTGGGCCAGGCCCATGTAATTTCGAAATACTTGAGTATAGGCTGTTTTTAGAGTCCGTATGTGTGGGGAAACAAGAGATAGGGTTGGTTTCGGACCCCTCCTTCAAGGGCCACGAAATCCCCTCCTCTTCCTCCATATATATAGCCCTTAGGGCACCGTTTAGACTTTGGGTTTTATTTAGATTAAAAGTTCGCCATAGCTGCAACTTCGCGTACTTCGTTTGTGTTCAACGACCAGACCAAGACATCACAGAACCCCACCTTGATCAATAAAGCTTTCATCTTATATTCGCAATATCCAGATTGCAAATCTTAGTTTCTTGCTTGTTCTTCATTTGCTTGCAGGAAAAAGACCCTCGTGGTCAGGTTGATTGTGCTCTGGCGTGGTCAATAACCTCTCGGAGTTGGTTTAGCGATTGCTAAGGCGCGACGTCCTCGCACGTTCGTAGTCGGATCGTCAAAGTCTACTCCACCAAAAACGATAGCTATCATCTCATCGAAAGATCGGGACACCCTCGCCTCTATCAAGTGGTATCAGATTTCCATGTTGCTCGGTGAGATTTTACAGTTTTTCATAGTTTAGATCGAGTCTGTTCTTCATACCTACAGTCCACAAAAAAGCCAAAAAAAAAATTAGGGTTAGTTCATCATATCCGAACCAATCTGAGCCTTTGCATAATCTTTTTAGGGTTTTTGCTTTGTTGAATTTGCGGTTGCATCGTCGTGTCTAGTTGCTGGTCTTAGCGTCTAGTCCTTAGAGTTTCGAGTTTTGTCACAGTTTGTCACACCGCCGCCGCACCATATACCACCACCGCTGCCATATACCACCACCGCTGCCATATACCATCACCGCAGCCATATTCTACCACCATATATCCACCACCAATCCGAGTTCTTTTTATATTAGATTTGTTTTCGAGACCCATCTATTTTCCGATTTGTGTTTCCTTGCCTGAGTAGGATTTGGAAAAAAAAAATTGGCAGTCAAAAATATTTTTTCCCTATCCTATTTTTAGGTCCCAGGGAGCGTTTTGCGACACTCGCCATCATAGTGATTTTTTGTCGCACTTTTTCATCGTCGCTGCCCTGATTTCCGAAAAAAAAATTGTCAAAAAAAATTTCATGCCAGTCCTGATAGTTTGACTTGGGAAGAGTTTTGAGACACTCGCCATTATAGTGATTTTTTTTGCAAAAAATAAAAAAGGAGCGCAAAAAAAAAGAGAGCAAAAAAAAAAACTTAATTTTTTTTAGAGTGTGCTCTTCCCTTGTTTCTGTGCCGTGCCGTGATTTTGGTAGTGTTCTAGGCTCGCGTCTCTAGTACGGTCTAGCCTAGGACCAGCACAGTACCGTCGTTGAGCGTTTATTCAACTTTGCATCTCTGAATTGATTATTGCTGACCCTTTTGCTACCATATCATAAGCCTTCCCAGCACCACATACATCTACGTCGTGCGTTTGACACGACCTGGCAATCGCTCTGTCCAATCTTTAAGAGTTTTGACTACAACGGTTGCCGATCACCACCTGCTGCTGGGTAAGAACTGGTAAGCATTTGAGATTCACTTGACGGTTTTGTGATACACCACCACCACCACTTCCCAGTAGTCTGTAGGATCATATTCTTGTGTGTTTCTATTGCTGCTAACCATGGCAGGATCACAAGCCGATGAGACTGATTGGGAGAACATGACGAACAAACAGCTACATGATAAATTTCAGCAAATGATGAGTGGACAGGTGCAAGATGTGCTAAACAGATTTGAAGAGGCCATGGAGAAGATAGACGGAATTGAGAAGACGTTCGAAACAAAGCTCGATAACAAGTATGGTTTATATATGCCTTTGCCTGTACCTAGTGTTCCTTGGGAGGATATATCTATGGACTTTGTTTTAGGTTTACCTCGAACAAAGAAGGGGAGTGATAGCATATTTGTTGTCGTGGATAGGTTCTCAAAAATGGCACACTTTATACCATGTCATAAAAGCGATGACGCTGTTAATGTTGCTGATTTGTTCTTTCGTGAAATTATACGCTTGCATGGTGTGGCAAATACTATTGTTTCAGATCGTGATACTAAATTTCTTAGCCACTTTTGGAGATGTTTATGGGCTAAGTTGGGGACTAAACTGCTTTTTAGTACTACATGTCACCCCCAAACTGATGGACAAACTGAAGTAGTCAATAGAACATTGTCTACTATGCTTAGGGCTGTTTTGAAGAATAACAAGAAAATGTGGGAAGAATGCTTGCCTCATATTGAATTTGCTTATAATCGTTCATTGCATTCTACTACTAAGATGTGTCCTTTTGAAATTGTGTATGGTTTCCTTCCTCGTGCACCAATTGATTTGTTGCCTCTTCCATCTTCGGAGAAGGTTAATTTTGATGCTAAACAACGTGCTGAATTGATCTTAAAAATGCATGAGTTAACTAAGGAGAACATTGAGCGTATGAATGCTAAATATAAACTTGCTGGAGATAAGGGTAGAAAACATGTTGTGTTTGCACCTGGAGATCTTGTTTCGTTACATTTGCGTAAGGATAGATTTCCTGATTTGCGCAAATCAAAGCTAATGCCACGTGCTGATGGTCCTTTTAAGGTGTTAGAGAAAATAAATGATAATGCATATAAACTTGAGCTGCCTGCAGATTTTGGGGTTAGTCCCACTTTTAACATTGCAGATCTGAAGCCTTATTTGGGTGAGGAAGATGAGCTTCCGTTGAGGACGACTTCATTTCAAGAAGGGGAGGATGATGAGGACATCAATACCATTGTTACACCCACAGCCCCTGCTTCTATACATACTGGACCAATTACTAGAGCTCGCGCACGCCAATTAAAATATCAGGTACTTTTGTTTCTTGGTAATGATTCTAAAGTTCATGAGAATATGATGCTGCCTAAATTGGATACATTTGTTTTGCTTACAAATGAAGGGCCTAGCTTGGACAAGAAAGAGGAACCTTGGAGCAAGTTCAAGCATGGAGATGATGGCATGCACAAGGGGAACAAGAACGGAGTTACAAGTGATGATTTCAGGACTTTGAAGCCACCATAATGAGTGCAGGAAGCCTTGGACGAAATATACAAGATGTCACTTCATAAATTTCGCCCAGAGGCTATTATAGGTGCTGTGTCACCTTATTATTGGGCCAGGCCCATGTAATTTCGAAATACTTGAGTATAGGCTGTTTTTAGAGTCCGTATGTGTGGGGAAACAAGAGATAGGGTTGGTTTCGGACCCCTCCTTCAAGGGCCACGAAATCCCCTCCTCTTCCTCCATATATACAGCCCTTAGGGCACCGTTTAGACTTTGGGTTTTGTTTAGATTAAAAGTTCGCCATAGCTGCAACTTCGCGTACTTCGTTTGTGTTCAACGACCAGACCAAGACGTCACAGAACCCCACCTTGATCAATAAAGCTTTCATCTTATATTCGCAATATCCAGATTGCAAATCTTAGTTTCTTGCTTGTTCTTCGTTTGCTTGCTGGAAAAAGACCCTCATGGTCAGGTTGATTGTGCTCCGGCGTGGTCAATAACCTCTCGGAGTTGGTTTAGCGATTGCTAAGGTGCGACGTCCTCGCACGTTCGTAGTCGGATCGTCAAAGTCTACTCCACCAAAAATGATAGCTATCATCTCATCGAAAGATCGGGACACCCTCGCCTCTATCATTCGCCTGCCCTCCTGGGCACGCTGTCGGCCTTGGCGCACTCGAGGGTCTGATGAGACCATCGAGACGTTATCATATGCTTGGTTTTGCGGCTCCCGAGCGGCTTGCCGTGGTGGGGATTGCACCGTGAGGGTGGCCCCTCCCACACGACCAGCCGCACGAGCCGTCGTTGCTGCCTGGGAAGGCCGTGGCTGTCCGGCCCGCTGTGATCCTTCCGCTTCGGCAAAACCAATCAGACTTTGGATGGTGGCTCGCCACTCATCCATCTGGTCTGCCGCCGGTGGAAATCTCAATAGCAGTTGGGCTCGCACCATGGCCTCGGAGGCAGTGCTTGGCATAGGTGATGACGATGTAGATCGTAGTGTCGCTCAGCTCCTGATGTTGCCGGTGGCGACCGCGCCGCACCCCTGCTGCTGTGAACCAGCCGTTTAGACGGCATGGTGATGCGGCGGAGGCACCTGAGGGCCAGCGGTTCCGTTGGGCACGGTAGCTGGGTCAGCCCGCCCCGGGGGTGGCGCGTACCCCGCGGCCGCGCCCGCAGTGGGGGCGGCCGGAGGGTTGCGATTCGCCCCAGAACGGGCATCATGACTGCGGATGTGCCCGTTGGCGAGGAGAAGGAGTTCACATGGAATGATCCCTCCATCCGTACCTCATGGAGCATGGCCGTCGGGATGTTGCTCATGCTGTCTTTCCCCGGTACCTCCCGTTCCTGCTTCGGCCGTGGGGGAGGTGGTGACGGTGCCGCCTGCGCCGACCACATCCCCCGCAGCATCCACACCCTCGCGAGCCCCCGCCTTCCCCATGACGTCGGCGGTCGCGGGCGGCGGAGCCTTCGAGGTGGACGGGTGATTTGCAGCTCCGGGCTTCCTCTTGGGTGCCAAAGTCGATAATGCCATCGGCGACGAAAATGTCGACGAAGATGACGCGCAGCGTACGCTCTCGATTTCGCGCAAGTGATCCCCCTACCTGGCGCGCCAAAGATGTCGTGGGAAACCACGGCCACCTATGGGGCCATAAGCCCCTTTTGGTTCGGCGGGGGGATGGGCACGTTGCCCAAAGAGCGGAGAAGCGTCGCGCAGCACGACAGAGTTCACACGGGCAGTCTTTACCCAGGTTCGGGCCGCCGTGAGGCATAAAACCCAACTCCTGCTTTGGTGGATTGATGGTGGATAATGGTGGTTGACGTAGCACACTCGCCCGGCAAGGTCGCTCTGGGGGCGAGAGCGGCTATGTGCGTATGAATATGCGAGGGTCCAACCCTTTCTACGGTTGCCATGGCCTCCTTTTATAGATTAAGGGGTCACCACAGTGGCAAATCAGTCTTTGCGTACTGATTAGATAGCTAACAGTGCTATCATATCTAACTCTGCAGGCTGACAAAGTGCATTAAATACGCCGCTCAGTATCACATCACAGCCCGCCCGGCAGGGCCTGCCGGGTTGTTTTGCCAGCTTCGCGCCTGCTCATTTGACACGTCTCAGGACGGGTGTCATATGGAGGTGTTTGCTGTAGGAAGTGGCTACCATGTGGCAAGATGCAGCCACTTAGTCACCTTGGAGCTCGACACCGCTTTGATTAATGACTTGCGTCGCTTGTGAGGTGGAGCGGTGGTGTAGCTTGCCTCCGCCAGCCCCGGCAGGCCTGTCGGGACGATCTGGGAGCTTGCTTTCGGGGCAAAACACAACCCTGCTGGGCTCGCCTACCCGGCAAGGTAGGTCCTTCCCTTAGCGATGCCTTGTTCCTCTAGCTCACCTTGGCCTTCTCGGCTTGCACTTGGATCCTTCAAAGGAATTGATCCTCCTTGTTTGGTCTGATCTTAGTCTTGTAATCTTGTCTCTGGCCGGTGCACAGTCCGTGCAATGGACCCAGGGTCTGTTGCACCGACAACCGTGTGCGATGCTAGTGCGCTATGAAATCACCACCTGCGCAAGATAAAGGCGGGTAGTTTATTTAGATTGAATTCCACGTTTGCGTCTGAAAATCAGGACGAACCGTGTGCCGTAGACCAGCTAGCTAGAAATCTAAAAACAAACTACCTGCCTTGAGCGTTGCAAAAATCGGCGGTTACGCCGCTTTTCCTTATTATCATACACGCATATTCTTATTGGACCATGTGCGATCTTGGGTACTCCCGCCCTGCATCAATTCCTTTAACCAATTTTTAATAGCTGTCGTACTTCAACCGTCGCACCCACTCCTCCAGCACCGACCTTATAGTAAAATTGCAGTAGCCGAGGCATATGACCCATCGCCCTCCCTCGTCCACCAACATCTCCACCCACCATTACTAAAATTTTCAGTTGCCACGGCGTATCCTCAAACACCACCCCGCCCACCCCCCCTCCACAGTCCCCCCACCCGGCCCCCCTCCCCCCTCGAACACTAGCTCGCCGCCGCCGCCAACCCCTGCTGGTCTGCCCGTTCCTCCTAGCTTTGATAATAAAGTTCAGGTTACCCAGCGATTCCCATACCGTCGCCCCACTCCCCTGAGTTTTTAGATGAGGCCTGCGGTGTCCCTCCCCACCAGATCCACATCCCCTGCTCCAGAATGTCGCACCCTAAGCCCGACCACGTATCCCGGGGAGCCCGATGAGCGTTCGGCCAAGAAGAGGTTTATCATGGCCTCTCCGTCAGACGTTGGTGAGGTGGCCCCCATTCGCCCCGACCTGTCGATCCCGGAGCAACGCCTCGCCGCAGAAGCCGGTGAAGATGTTGACTACGTTGCCATGCCGAAGGCTTCACGTCAGCGGGCTAGCATATTACTGTATCTCAGGAAAGCTGGCTATGACATCAAGCTCGTCAACAGCGACGGCTTCATGCGGGCCATGTCACAGGTTAAGTGGTCCATCCCCAACCCCTCTGGTTCAACCGTCGTCGATCTCTTCGACGGCCCTGCCGCTGATCTCCTCCGCCACGCGGTCAAGGATCTGCGATCCTTGTACGGCATCGAGCCCATTTTGTCATTTCTGAAGGACACGTTCTACGGCGGCTTCTTGGGATTCTCAATTGCGAAGTCAGATCTCATCAACCACGACCACGAGGAGGGCACCCACAAAGGTTCTTCCAAGGTGAAACAACCCATCTGTGACATCAGAGAGTGCACCATGGGTCTGTGCTCTTCCAACTGGAAGGATCCCGTCCATGACATGTGAGGCAACATCCTATCAGCAAATCTTACCTTTTCAAGCTTGCCAACCCGTACCCTTTTATTGTACTAGCTTTTGCCATGCGGTGTTTTAACTGTGCCGTGTTTAATTATTTCAGTTATGCAAAAATGTAATGTTCAATAGGGCTATGTGATGTTTAAGTATGAATTGTCCACTTCAATTTCATGAGTGGCTATATTTGGTTGTTTATAGTGAGTAGATGCCTTGTTTATCTGTATTTGGTTGTTAGGTTGGTTGTAGTGAGCATTTGTCCAGTTATCGAGTAGATGCCTTGTTTATCTGTATTTGGTTGTTAGGTTGGTTGCAGTGAGCATTTGTCCAGTTATCAAGCAAATGCCTTGTTTATCTGTATTTGGTTGTTAAGTTGGTTGCAGTGAGCATTTGTCCAGTTTTCAAGCAGATGCCTTGTTAATCTGTATTTGCTTGTTAGGTTGGTTGCAGTGAGCATTTGTCTAGTTTTCAAGCATATGCCCTTGTTTATCTAAATTTGCTTGTTAGGTTGGTTGCAGTGAGCATTTGTCAAGTTTTCAAGCATATGCCCTGTTTATCTGTATTTGCTTGTTAGGTTGGTTGCAGTGAGACTCTGTTCAGTTTTCAATGGCTATATTTGGTTGTTATACTGATCATTTATGCCTTGTTTATTTCAGTCATTCACAATGTGATGTTCATTATGGGCAAATCGGAACTGTGCCGCTCGATTGCATCAATACCAGTTTGAACGGCTATATTTGGTTCCAGTTATGCCTGGTGTAGTTAACACATGCCCTTTATTTCAGTTTTACACATTTATCCAGTGTGATGTTTAAGCATGACCTATGTTCTATGAAGAAGGACATTGCTCGATACGTTGCTGAATGTGAAATTTGCCATCACGTTAAAGCAGAACATCAGAAGCCTGCTGGAATTCTGCAACCGTTACCTATTCATTTATGGAAATAGGATAAAGTGCAAATGGATTTCATTACTGGCCTTCCCAAGTCACAGAAGGGTCACGATGCTATTCTTGTCATCGTCGACCAACTCTCTAAGGTTGCACACTTTTTGCCTGTCAAGGAGACTATCACTGCTAGTCAGTTAGCAGAATTGTATATCTCCAGAATTGTTTCACTCCACAGTATTCCGAAAGAGATCAGTTCGGACCGTGGCGGTCTTTTCACCTCAAAGTTCTGGGAAAGTTTCCAAGAAGCTATGGGAACCCATATTACCTGGAGTTCAGCTTATCACCCCCCAATCCCAAGGCCAAGTCGAGTGAGTCAATCAAGTTCTTGAAGACATGCTTCAGTCTTGTGTTATATCTTTCGGCAAGAAGTGGGAAGAATATCTTCCTTATGCCGAATTATCATATAACAACAGCTATCAAGCCAGCTTGAAAATGGCCCCCTTCGAAGTACTTTATGGATGTAAGTGTTGAACCCCTCTGAATTGGTCAGAAACTAGAGAACGACCACTTGTGGGTTCAGACATTATCCAACACGCCGAAGAACAAGTCCGTATCGTTCGAGAAAATCCGAAGGTGGCACAGGACCGTCAGAAGAGCAATTATGATCGCAAGCGATGGGGCTTGACCTATCAACCTGGTGATCAAGCCTATCTTCTTGTCACTGCTATGAAGGGCACTCACTGCTTTGGAATCAAGGGCAAGTTAGCTCCACGCTACATTGGTCCTTTCCGCATTGTTGCAAGACGTGGTCAGGTGGCATATAAATTGGAGTTGCCGCCGCAATTCTCTCATATCCACGACGTCTTCCATGTGTCGCAACTTCGACGTTACTTCAAGGAGTCTCCGCACCGAGCAGTGGATCACGAGATGCTTGAATTGCATGATGATCTTTCTTATAATGAGCATCCGATCCGCATTCTCCATCACGCTGAATGTCGAACCCGTCAGAAGACGACCAAGTTCCTGAAAGTAAAGTGGTCGAATCCTACTGAAGATGAAGCCACTTGGGAATGCGAGGATTATCTTCGGGAAGAATACCCAGACCTCTTTTCTTCTACCTCCTGAATTCTCGGGACGAGAATTTCTTTTAGAGGAGGAGAATTGTAACACCCCTATGTAATGGTGCTACAGTAATCCATCATGATGATGCTGAGCTACTGTGATTTGCAATGATAATCATGTTGGGGTAATATCTCATTTCAAATTCCTTCTCTGAATTTTATTCAAATTCAAAGTGAAACTCCAAGTTGCTCAAAACTTGCTAGAAAAATGTTCATCATTTAGCAAATATTCCAAAACAATTTGTTGTTAAGGAAAACAACATCACCATCAAGTCAAAGTGGGCCAAAGCATTTAAAACAGTGCCAAAAGAAGCATTTTAAATGCCTTTCCATTTTTGAAAAATTCAAATGGATTCAAAACCTGCCCAAACTTTTTGTGGCACAACAAAATATTCCACTGTATTTATGTGACCAAGTTTCACATTTGTGCAAATGCATTTGGTAGCTGGAAAAATTGCAAAAAGAGCCTGTAAAAGAAAACAGAGAAAGAAATAAAAAGAAAAGAAAAAGGCCTGGACTGACTGGGCCTTAGGGCACAGTGGCAGGCCCAGCCAGCCCAGCCTGCCCCGCGCACAGTCGTGGTCCTCCTCGGGCAGGTGTCACCTATCGCGCGCGCCCGAGCCACTAATCGCCGCGCGTCGCTCATCCTGCGGCTCCCCGGCGCCCATAAGACCTCCCCTGAGCGCCACTCCCCTCCCCCCGAAACCCTAGCTACCCATTCGCCCCCAATTCACCTCGCCTCTCTCTGCCTCGCTCTCACTCGAAGGTCACCGTCGCCATTGCCGTCGATCCCGCGGCCACCGTCGTCCCCATGCCGTCGAGTCCGAGCGCTCCGCCGTTGACTGCTACGCCTCCTCGAGCCGCTCATTGGAGCCGAGAGCCACCACAACGACCTCTCCGAGCTCGTCTTCCCCACACGGCTGTCTTCATCTCCGGCTCCGATTCGTCGCCGTTGATCTCCCCGAGCCCACTGTTGCACATCTGCAGGACCACTGTGAGCTGCTGCTTCTTCTCCCCCTCTCACTGTTCTCTTCCTCTAACCATAGTCGTCGCCTCGCTTGTGCCCGAGCGCATCGCCGTGGAGCTTGACGCCGGCGAGCCTCCGACGATCAAATGGTCCTGTGCTGCTGCCCATTTTGCTTGCCACACCGCGTAGAGCCTCTCCAGCCGCTTTATTCGCTCGCTAGCATGTCATAGCGTCGAACCCGTAGCACACCCGAGAGCCCCGCCGCCGACGTGCTCATCACCGTCAGCTCGGGCCTCTCCAGCTCCAACCACCGCCACCACGAGATGCGCCGTGGAGTGCTCGTTCGATAGAACCAAACCACGGCCCAAACGGTGCCCTACAGAGAGATTCCGGGCTCGCCGGAGTTGTTTGCCGTCGCGCGGCCTCGCCGGAGCTCTCCGGTGGCCGGTGCTGACTCAGCACCGACGTGGCACCGCGGGCCCCTCCCCATGAGCCACTGACCACGGGCCCCACTGGGCTC
Organism: Thinopyrum elongatum; assembly: GCA_011799875.1. Lineage (NCBI taxonomy): Eukaryota > Viridiplantae > Streptophyta > Magnoliopsida > Poales > Poaceae > Thinopyrum > Thinopyrum elongatum. Next base: position 189,745,852 of record CM022301.1, read on the forward strand.
ATTGACCCGGTCAACTGCTGACTGGGCCGACCCCAGCAGTTGACATGTGGGTCCACCCCACTGTTTATCTAATTAAGGAGGATTAAATTAGTTCAACTAATTAACTAAATTGAGTAGACACTGACAGTGGGCCCCTGTTAGATAATTAGGTAATTAGATTAAATTCAAAACTCTATTAACTTCACTGTCTATGACAGGTGGGGCCCACTGGTCAGTTTGACCAGTCAACTGGTCTGTTGACTGTTGACATCACCTCTACGTCATGCTGACATCACCTTTTACTATTCTGGATAATGTTGATTTAAATTAATTAAATAAATCCAAAAAATGATTCAAACTTTAGAAAATCATAGAAATTAAACCGTAGCTCAGATCGAAAAACTTTATATATGAAAGTTGCTCAGAACAACGAGACGAATCAAATCATGCCATCTGTTTCCGTGTCGGGACCCTCTACGGAGGTGAACCCACAACTTTTAGCCTGTTTCCAGTGGATGAATAGTGCATATATACCGGTTAATAAATCCAACTTTAATCCTAAAATAACTAAAATGATTTATACATGTATTTAGGCAACCCTGCACTGCATGTTAGCATAGCATGCTCTGTGTTGCATATGTTTGCTATGTATTTATTTGTTTCCTCCCCCTCTTCTCTCTCGGTAGACCCCGGTACCGACGCAGTTCCCGAGACCAACGCAGCTCAGGAGCCCGACGACACCGTTGATGACCTTGCCTTTGCCGCCGAGCAACCAGGCAAGCACCCCCCCTTTGAACATGCCGATATCGCCTATTCTTTCTCTCTTATGCTTGCATTAGAAATTGCTGCTGCTACTATTTATCCTATTTCTGATGCATAGCCTGATTTTGTAACCTGCTATTGGTACCTACCTGTTTATCCTAAACTGCTTAGTATAGGCTGGATAGAGACCCACTAGAGACCGCACTTTGTCCCAGTTGCCCCCGCTGGATTATCAGATGACTCAATCAATGTGATCGACAACCAGGCCCCGGCACCGCACATCACCCCCCTAGTTGTACGACACTGCAACGTTACTATCGAGTGCCGAGGGTGATAACTCGTTTAGCACTTCTGATGTTAACTCTGTAGAGTAGCTATTCGGTCGTGGTCCTCGAGGGTGATTCCTCCTTCACCACTCCCGATAACGATGCCGTCGTACAACACCTCAAGTGTGAACCTCGAGGGTGATTCCTCCTAAGTTCACCTTGACGACTACATTAGGTGGAATCCATCGAGGGTGATTCCTCATGTTTCCCCCTGGTGTTTGGACACATGGTTACTTTGACTTAACACAGAATAATGATGACATCGGGTCGGCCCTGAGGGGTACCCGCAAGTGATGTGGAGTTGGGTTGACATGGAGGGTACCCGAGAGATAAATACGAGGCGTAGTCGGGCATTCTTAGCCCTTGCCGCAAGTCCTTGAGTTGGGGCGACGGGGTCACATCGATCGTGAGTCTTTGCTCGTTACCGCAAACCCCCAATACACTAACGATTTGGATATTTGATCCGAGTGGGCCTCTGGCCCGATAGCACTAACCATCACGTGGGATAAGTTATGGGCACTCTGCGTCGTATGCTTCAGCTGAAGCTTAATGGATGTCAGCGACTGGGCGGCACACGTTGGGTTGGACTGGAAATGCAACCGCGCTTGTATTAAGGGGTTGCTAGGTCTGCTCACTAGCGGTGCACGTCACGTGCAGGAGTTCCCGGGGCGATGGCCCAAGACCCCTAGTGATAGAAGCGAGGGTGTCCCGATCTTTCGATGAGATGATAGCTATCATTTTTGGTGGAGTAGACTTTGACGATCCGACTACGAACGTGCGAGGACGTCGCGCCTTAGCAATCGCTAAACCAACTCCGAGAGGTTATTGACCACGCCGGAGCACAATCAACCTGACCACGAGGGTCTATCTCCTGCAAGCAAACGAAGAACAAGCAAGAAACTAAGATTTGCAATCTGGATATTGCGAATATAAGATGAAAGCTTTATTGATCAAGGTGGGGTTCTGTGACGTCTTGGTCTGGTCGTTGAACACAAACGAAGTACGCGAAGTTGCAGCTATGGCGAACTTTTAATCTAAACAAAACCCAAAGTCTAAACGGTGCCCTAAGGGCTGTATATATGGAGGAAGAGGAGGGGATTTCGTGGCCCTTGAAGGAGGGGTCCGAAACCAACCCTATCTCTTGTTTCCCCACACATACGGACTCTAAAAACAGCCCATACTCAAGTATTTCGAAATTACATGGGCCTGGCCCAATAATAAGGTGACGCAGCACCTATAATAGCCTCTGGACGAAATTTATGAAGTGACATCTTGTATATTTCGTCCAAGGCTTCCTGCACTCATTATGGTGGCTTCAAAGTCCTGAAATCATCACTTGTAACTCCGTTCTTGTTCCCCTTGTGCATGCCATCATCTCCATGCTTGAACTTGCTCCAAGGTTCCTCTTTCTTGTCCAAGCTAGGCCCTTCATTTGTAAGCAAAACAAATGTATCCAATTTAGGCAGCATCATATTCTCATGAACTTTAGAATCATTACCAAGAAACGAAAGTACCTGATATTTTAATTGACGTGCGCGAGCTCTAGTAATTGGTCCAGTATGTATAGAAGCAGGGGCTGTGGGTGTAACAATGGTATTGATGTCCTCATCATTAATGAACAAAGTTTTACATGCTTTCATTGGACGATTTTTGGTAGTTTACTTTGATGATATATTGATTTATAGCAGATCTTTGGAGGAACATTTGGAACATTTACGTGTTGTTTTTATTGCTCTACGTGATGCACGTTTGTTTGGTAACCTTGGGAAGTGCACGTTTTGCACCGACCGAGTATCTTTTCTTGGCTATGTTGTTACTCCACAGGGAATTGAAGTTGATAAAGCCAAGATTGAAGCTATTGAGAGTTGGCCGCAGCCCAAAACGGTCACACAAGTGAGGAGTTTCCTTGGCCTCGCTGGTTTCTATAGGCGTTTTGTGAGAGATTTTAGTACCATTGCTGCACCTCTCAACGAGCTTACAAAGAAGGATGTGCCTTTTGTTTGGGGTACCGCACAGGAAGAAGCCTTCACGGTGTTGAAAGATAAGTTAACACATGCTCCTTTACTCCAACTTCCTGATTTTAATAAGACTTTTGAGCTTGAATGTGATGCTAGTGGAATTGGATTAGGAGGTGTGTTATTACAAGATGGCAAACCTGTTGCATACTTTTCTGAAAAATTGAGTGGGCCTAGTCTGAATTACTCTACTTATGATAAGGAATTATATGCTCTTGTTCGGACTTTGGAAACATGGCAACATTATTTATGGCCCAAAGAATTTTTTATTCATTCTGATCATGAATCTTTGAAACATATTAAAAGTCAAGCCAAACTGAACCGTAGACATGCTAAATGGGTTGAATTCATTGAGACTTTCCCATATGTCATTAAACACAAGAAGGGTAAAGAAAATGTTATTGCTGATGCATTGTCTCGTCGTTATACTATGCTTTCACAACTTGACTTTAAAATATTTGGTTTGGAGACCATCAAAGATCAATATGTGCATGATGCTGAATTTAAAGATGTATTGCAGAATTGTAAAGAAGGGAGAACATGGAACAAGTTCGTCGTTAACGATGGATTTGTGTTTCGTCCTAACAAGCTATGCATTCCAGCTAGCTCCGTTCGTCTTTTGTTGTTGCAGGAGGCGCATGGAGGAGGATTAATGGGACACTTTGGCGTGAAGAAGACGGAGGATATACTTGCTACACATTTCTTTTGGCCAAAGATGAGACGGGATGTTGAGCGTTTTGTTGCTCGCTGCACTACATGTCAAAAAGCTAAGTCACGACTCAATCCTCATGGTTTATATATGCCTTTGCCTGTACCTAGTGTTCCTTGGGAGGATATATCTATGGACTTTGTTTTAGGTTTACCTCGAACAAAGAAGGGGAGGGATAGCATATTTGTTGTCGTGGATAGGTTCTCGAAAATGGCACACTTTATACCATGTCATAAAAGCGATGATGCTGTTAATGTTGCTGATTTGTTCTTTCGTGAAATTATACGCTTGCATGGTGTGCCAAATTCTATTGTTTCAGATCGTGATACTAAATTTCTTAGCCACTTTTGGAGATGTTTATGGGCTAAGTTGGGGACTAAACTGCTTTTTAGTACTACATGTCACCCCCAAACTGATGGACAAACTGAAGTAGTCAATAGAACATTGTCTACTATGCTTAGGGCTGTTTTGAAGAATAACAAGAAAATGTGGGAAGAATGCTTGCCTCATATTGAATTTGCTTATAATCGTTCATTGCATTCTACTACTAAGATGTGTCCTTTTGAAATTGTGTATGGTTTCCTTCCTCGTGCACCAATTGATTTGTTGCCTCTTCCATCTTCGGAGAAGGTTAATTTTGATGCTAAACAACGTGCTGAATTGATCTTAAAAATGCATGAGTTAACTAAGGAGAACATTGAGCGTATGAATGCTAAATATAAACTTGCTGGAGATAAGGGTAGAAAACATGTTGTGTTTGCACCTGGAGATCTTGTTTGGTTACATTTGCGTAAGGATAGATTTCCTGATTTGCGCAAATCAAAGCTAATGTGATAGAGGCGAGGGTGTCCCGATCTTTCGATGAGATGATAGCTATCGATTTGGTGGAGTCGACTTTGACGATCCGACTACGAACGTGCGAGGACGTCGCGCCTTAGCAATCGCTAAACCAACTCCGAGAGGTTATTGACCACGCCGGAGCACAATCAACCTGACCACGAGGGTCTATCTCCTGCAAGCAAACGAAGAACAAGCAAGAAACTAAGATTTGCAATCTGGATATTGCGAATATAAGATGAAAGCTTTATTGATCAAGGTGGGGTTCTGTGACGTCTTGGTCTGGTCGTTGAACACAAACGAAGTACGCGAAGTTGCAGCTATGGCGAACTTTTAATCTAAACAAAACCCAAAGTCTAAACGGTGCCCTAAGGGCTGTATATATGGAGGAAGAGGAGGGGATTTCGTGGCCCTTGAAGGAGGGGTCCGAAACCAACCCTATCTCTTGTTTCCCCACACATACGGACTCTAAAAACAGCCTATACTCAAGTATTTCGAAATTACATGGGCCTGGCCCAATAATAAGGTGACGTAGCACCCATAATAGCCTCTGGACGAAATTTATGAAGTGACATCTTGTATATTTCGTCCAAGGCTTCCTGCACTCATTATGGTGGCTTCAAAGTCCTGAAATCATCACTTGTAACTCCGTTCTTGTTCCCCTTGTGCATGCCATCATCTCCATGCTTGAACTTGCTCCAAGGTTCCTCTTTCTTGTCCAAGCTAGGCCCTTCATTTGTAAGCAAAACAAATGTATCCAATTTAGGCAGCATCATATTCTCATGAACTTTAGAATCATTACCAAGAAACGAAAGTACCTGATATTTTAATTGGCGTGCGCGAGCTCTAGTAATTGGTCCAGTATGTATAGAAGCAGGGGCTGTGGGTGTAACAATGGTATTGATGTCCTCATCATCCTCCCCTTCTTGAAATGAAGTCGTCCTCGACGGAAGCTCATCTTCCTCACCCAAATAAGGCTTCAGATCTACAATGTTAAAAGTGGGACTAACCCCAAAATCTGCAGGCAGCTCAAGTTTATACGCATTATCATTTATTTTCTCTAACACCTTAAAAGGACCATCAGCACATGGCATTAGCTTTGATTTGCGCAAATCAGGAAATCTATCCTTACGCAAATGTAACCAAACAAGATCTCCAGGTGCAAACACAACATGTTTTCTACCCTTATCTCTAGCAAGTTTATATTTAGCATTCATACGCTCAATGTTCTCCTTAGTTAACTCATGCATTTTTAAGATCAATTCAGCACGTTGTTTAGCATCAAAATTAACCTTCTCCGAAGATGGAAGAGGCAACAAATCAATTGGTGCACGAGGAAGGAAACCATACACAATTTCAAAAGGACACATCTTAATAGTAGAATGCAATGAACGATTATAAGCAAATTCAATATGAGGCAAGCATTCTTCCCACATTTTCTTGTTATTCTTCAAAACAGCCCTAAGCATAGTAGACAAAGTTCTATTGACTACTTCAGTTTGTCCATCAGTTTGGGGGTGACATGTAGTACTAAAAAGCAGTTTAGTCCCCAACTTAGCCCATAAACATCTCCAAAAGTGGCTAAGAAATTTAGTATCACGATCTGAAACAATAGTATTTGGCACACCATGCAAGCATATAATTTCGCGAAAGAACAAATCAGCAACATTAACAGCATCATCGCTTTTACGAGAACCTATCCACGACAACAAATATGCTATCCCAACCCTTCTTTGTTCGAGATAAACCTAAAACAAAGTCCATAGATATATCCTCCCGCGGAACACTAGGTACAGGCAAAGGCATATATAAACCATGAGGATTGAGTCGTGACTTAGCTTTTTGACATGTAGTGCAGCGAGCAACAAAACGCTCAACATCCCGTCTCATCTTTGGCCAAAAGAAATGTGTAGCAAGTATATCCTCCGTCTTCTTCACGCCAAAGTGTCCCATTAATCCTCCTCCATGCGCCTCCTGCAACAACAAAAGACGAACAGAGCTAGCTGGAATGCATAGCTTGTTAGCACGAAACACAAATCCATCGTTAACGATGAACTTGTTCCATGTTCTCCCTTCCTTACAATTCTGCAATACATCTTTAAATTCAGCATCATGCACATATTGATCTTTGATGGTCTCCAAACCAAATATTTTAAAGTCAAGTTGTGAAAGCATAGTATAACTATGAGACAATGCATCAGCAATAACATTTTCTTTACCCTTCTTGTGTTTAATGACATAAGGGAAAGTCTCAATAAATTCAACCCATTTAGCATGTCTATGGTTCAGTTTTGCTTGACTTTTAATGTGTTTCAAAGATTCATGATCAGAATGTATAACAAATTCTTTGGGCCATAAATAATGTTGCCATGTTTCTAAGGTCCGAACAAGAGCATATAATTCTTTATCATAAGTAGAATAGTTCAGACTAGGCCGACTCAATTTTTCAGAAAAGTATGCAACAGGTTTGCCATCTTGTAATAAAACACCTCCTAATCCAATTCCACTAGCATCACATTCAAGCTCAAAAGTCTTATTAAAATCAGGAAGTTGGAGTAAAGGAGCATGTGTCAACTTATCTTTCAATACCGTGAAGGCTTCTTCCTGTGAGGTACCCCAAACAAAAGGCACATCCTTCTTTGTAAGCTCATTGAGAGGTGCAGCAATGGTGCTGAAATCTCTCACAAAACGCCTATAGAAACCAGCGAGTCCAAGAAAACTCCTCACTTGAGTGACCGTTTTGGGCTGTGGCCAACTCTCAATAGCTTCAATCTTGGCTTTATCAAATTCAATTCCCTGTGGAGTAACAACATAGCCAAGAAAAGATACTCGGTCGGTGCAAAAGGTGCACTTCCCAAGGTTACCAAACAAACGTGCATCACGTAAAGCAATAAAAATAGCACGTAAATGTTCCAAATGTTCCTCCAAAGATCTGCTATAAATCAGTATATCATCAAAATAGACTACCACAAATCGTCCAATGAAAGCACGTAAAACTTCGTTCATTAATCTCATGAAAGTACTAGGTGCATTAGTTAACCCAAAAGGCATGACTAACCACTCATATAATCCAAACTTTGTTTTAAATGCTGTTTTCCATTCATCCCCCAATTTCATACGAATTTGATGGTATCCACTACGCAAATCAACTTTGGAGAATATTGTAGAGCCACTCAATTCATCAAGCATATCATCTAGTCTAGGAATAGGATGACGATAACGGATAGTAATATTATTAATGCCTCTACAATCAACACACATACGCGATGTACCATCCTTTTTCGGCACTAGAATAATAGGAACAGCACAAGGACTAAGGGATTCGCGTATATAACCTTTGTCGAGCAACTCCTGGACTTGACGCATAATCTCCTTCGTCTCCTCTGGATTAGTACGGTATGGTGCACGGTTGGGTAGCGATGCACCGGGAATTAAGTCAATCTGATGCTCAATCCCTCGAATAGGTGGTAATCCCGGAGGCACATCTTGTGGAAAGACGTCGGTGAACTCCTGCAAAATGTTAGTAACAGCAGGAGGCAAAGAGGAAGGCATGTCCTCGAATGAAAATAATGCCTCTTTGCACACAAAAGCATAGCAAACAGATTTGCTGAAATCTAGATCATCAATATCAGATTTGGTGGCAAGTAAACATGCACTTTTCAATTTAATTTCAGAAGCAACACTAGATGGTTTATTATGAGGATTCATTTGTTGCTCAAATTCTTTTGCCACAATCTAATTTTCACTCTTATTTTGCTCCTGTTTTGCCTTACTAGCTCTATTAATATCATCTTTCAAAATAGAATCAGGAGACATAGGAAGCAAAGTAATATGTTTATCCTTATGAACAAGAGTATACTGATTGTTTCTACCATGGTGTACAGAACTTTTATCAAATTGCCATGGTCTACCAAGTAATAAGGAACATGCTTGCATGGGTACCACATCACAATCAACAAAATCAGCATACGTAGAGATACTAAAATGCACACGAACAATACGTGTTACCTTAACCTTGCCGCTGTTGTTGAACCATTGGATATAGTAAGGATGTGGATGTGGTCTTGTGGTGAGAGAGAGCTTCTCCACCATCTCCATGCTAGCCAAGTTGTTGCAGCTCCCTCCATCTATGATGACATGAACAGAACGTTCCTTCACAACTCCCTTTGTATGGAACAAATTATGCCTCTGATTTTGCTCAGCTTTTGTGACCTGCACACTCAAAACACGTTGAGCAACTAAACATTCATACCTGTCAGCGTCTTCAGGAGCCATGTATTGCGTCTCTTGTTCAGAATCATCTCCACCGTGTTCTTCACGTGTAATGAGAGCCAAAGTCTCCTCATCATAGTCACTAGCGGACTCATACCCACCATCCTCGGTAGCAATCATCACACGCTGAGATTTGCATTCTCTCGCATAATGACCTCTTCCCTTACAACGACGACAAATAATATCACTTGTATGCCCTGTTGATGCCATGGAAGAAGAAGAACTCTGTGCAGGCCCGGTAGGTGTGCTCTTGGCAGATAGTGGTGGTTGTGCCTGCTTCCTTGTATCACGGTTGGAGGTGGCAGCTGATGGAGGTGTCGGTGCAATAGAATGTGTGGAAGTAGAGGATGCACGCGGTGTCCACGATGAAGGTCGACCTGCAGAAAAGTTAGTCCGCGCCAATGCCTGTCGATCCTGCACTTCACGTTCAGCTTTACAAGCAAGATGGAATAAACGAGTTATAATATTATACTCCTTATACTCTAGAATGGTCTGAATCTCTCTATTTAATCCACCCTTAAAACGTGCAAGCATAGCTTCATTCTCCTCAACAATACCACATCTAATCATGCCAGTTTGTAATTCCTGATAATATTCTTCTACAGAATTTTTTCCTTGTCTTAAGCGCTGCAATTTTTGAAGTAATTCACGTTGATAATATGGTGGAACCCAACGAGTACGCATAGCAGTTTTCAAAGCAGCCCAAGTAGTTGGAATAGGATATAATCTACAATGTTCAGACCACCATACACATGCAAAACTAGTAAAAGCACAAACAGCAGCAGCAACACGTCTCTCCTCGGGATATTGTAAACATGTAAAACGTTGTTCAGTTTCTAACTCCCAAGTAAGATATATATCAGGAACATATCTACCCTCAAATGGTGGAATATTCAATTTCAGTTTAGGAAGATGGTCATGATCTCGTACCTGAGCTGGTAAATGCAGCCCTACCATTGCGATTATTTGCATGTGGACGACCTGGTGGTGGTGGTTGCACGTAGTTCTGATTTTGATCGACCTCATCCTCATAATCGCCCGCATAATCGTCCTCCTCAGCGGCAGCAGGAGCCATAGAAGCATCAACAGTAGGTGCAGCGGCACCAGAAGTTTGACCAGGCTCAAGGGGAACGCGCTGTGCTCGTCCCACTTGATTTGGAAGGCGACGTTGTTGTAGTTGTAGAGGTGCGACAGGTGCAGCCGGCGGTGGTTGTGGAAGACGCGCGAGCAATTCATTAAACTTGTTATCGAGCTTTGTTTCGAATGTCTTCTCAATTCCGTCTATCTTCTCCATGGCCTCTTCAAATCTGTTTAGCACATCTTGCAGCTGTCCACTCATCATTTGCTGAAATTTATCATGTAGCTGTTTGTTCGTCATGTTCTCCCAATCAGTCTCATCGGTTTGTGATCCTGCCATGGTTAGTAGCAATAGAAACACACAAGAATATGATCCTATAGACTACTGGGAAGTGGTGGTGGTGGTGTATCACAAAACCCTCAAGCGAATCTCAAATGCTTACCAGTTCTTACCCAGCAGCAGGTGGTGATCGGCAACCGTTGTAGTCAAAACTCTTAAAGATTGGACAGAGCGATTGCCAGGTGGTGTCAAACGCACGACGTAGATGTATGTGGTGCTGGGAAGGCTTATGATATGGTAGCAAAAAGGGTCAGCAATAATCAATTCAGAGATGCAAAGTTGAATAAACGCTCAACGACGGTACTGTGCTGGTCCTAGGCTAGACCGTACTAGAGACGCGAGCCTAGAACACTAACAAAATCACGGCGCGGCACATAAACAAGGGAAGAGCACACTCTAAAAAAAATTCGTTTTTTTTTGCGCTCCTTTTTTTTTTGCAAAAAAAATCACTATAATGGCGAGTGTCTCAAAACTCTTCCCAAGTCAAACTATCAGGATTGGCATGAAATTTTTTTTTGACAATTTTTTTTTTCAAAAATCAGGGCAGCGACGACGAAAAAGTGCGACAAAAAATCACTATGATGGCGAGTGTCTCAAAACGCTCCCTGGGACCTAAAAATAGGATAGGGAAAAAATATTTTTGACTGCCAAAATTTTGGCCTAAAAACTGCCCGGGGGTCTCCAGACTCTTTTTTTTTTCGAATCCTACTCAGGCAAGGAAACACGAATCGGAAAATAGATGGGTCTCGAAAACAAATCTAATATAAAAAGAACTCGGATTGGTGGTGGATATATGGTGGTAGAATATGGCTGCGGTGATGGTATATGGCAGCGGTGGTAGGATATGGCAGCGGTGGTGGTATATGGCAGCGGTGGTGGTATATGGTGCGGCGGCGGCGTAACAAACTGTGACAGAACTCGAAACTCTAAGGACTAGACGCTAAGACCAGCAACTAGACACGACAATGCAACCGCAAATTCAACAAAGCAAAAACCCTAACAAGATTATGCAAAGGCTCAGATTGGTTCGGATATGATGAACTAACCCTAATTTTTTTTTTGGCTTTTTCGTGGACTGTAGGTATGAAGAACAGACTCGATCTAAACTACGAAAAACTGTAAAATCTCACTGAGCAACCTGGAAATCTGATACCACATGATAGAAGCGAGGGTGTCCCGATCTTTCGATGAGATGATAGCTATCGTTTTTGGTGGAGTAGACTTTGACGATCCGACTACGAACGTGCGAGGACGTCGCGCCTTAGCAATCGCTAAACCAACTCCGAGAGGTTATTGACCACGCCGGAGCACAATCAACCTGACCACGAGGGTCTATCTCCTGCAAGCAAACGAAGAACAAGCAAGAAACTAAGATTTGCAATCTGGATATTGCGAATATAAGATGAAAGCTTTATTGATCAAGGTGGGGTTCTGTGACGTCTTGGTCTGGTCGTTGAACACAAACGAAGTACGCGAAGTTGCAGCTATGGCGAACTTTTAATCTAAACAAAACCCAAAGTCTAAACGGTGCCCTAAGGGCTGTATATATGGAGGAAGAGGAGGGGATTTCGTGGCCCTTGAAGGAGGGGTCCGAAACCAACCCTATCTCTTGTTTCCCCACACATACGGACTCTAAAAACAGCCTATACTCAAGTATTTCGAAATTACATGGGCCTGGCCCAATAATAAGGTGACGCAGCACCTATAATAGCCTCTGGACGAAATTTATGAAGTGACATCTTGTATATTTTGTCCAAGGCTTCCTGCACTCATTATGGTTGCTTCAAAGTCCTGAAATCATCACTTGTAACTCCGTTCTTGTTCCCCTTGTGCATGCCATCATCTCCATGCTTGAACTTGCTCCAAGGTTCCTCTTTCTTGTCCAAGCTAGGCCCTTCATTTGTAAGCAAAACAAATGTATCCAATTTAGGCAGCATCATATTCTCATGAACTTTAGAATCATTACCAAGAAACGAAAGTACCTGATATTTTAATTGGCGTGCGCGAGCTCTAGTAATTGGTCCAGTATGTATAGAAGCAGGGGCTGTGGGTGTAACAATGGTATTGATGTCCTCATCACCTAGGGGCATAGATTATTCCGGTGTGCTGACCTCTCTGTTAAGCTTAGGTTGGTTTGCGGCGTATCGTTTGGCCGAGGCCGGGCAAGACCCAGAAAAGTGTGTCGGGCCGGAGTTAATCGAGCGTGGTGGGTAAGTTCGTGCACCCCTGCAGGGAAGAACTAATCTATGCATAGCCAATCCTCGGTAACGGACGCTCGGAGTTGTATCCCAATCGATACAACTAGAACGTAATGGTGAGAAATGGATACTAGGGCTCTGGGATTGCTTTCTCGCAGGGAGTTGAGAAAGGATCTCTGGCCGAGGTTGATACGGATTACTGCCACTACTTTATACTATACTAATCTACACTTTTCTAATGCTGCAAGACCGCTGAAGATGCTAGTCTTCGATAGGACTAGGCCTTCTCTCTATTCTAGCATTTCTGCAGCCCAGTCCACATATACAGCCTTTCTTTGATAATGTTGCATATGTAGTGTAGATCCTTTGCTTGCTGAGTACTTCGGATGAGTACTCACGGTTGCTTTGCTTCCTCTTTTTCCCCATATCCGTTTGATGCAACCAGATGACGGAGCCCCTGAGACAGCTACCCCCGCCGGCGACTACTATTACCACCCCGAGGGTGGTTACTACTACGAGCTAGCCAACGACCAGGAGTAGGATCGGAGGGTCCCAGGCAGGAGCCCTGCGCCTTTTCGATCATAGTGTTTTCTTTTGCCTCGCCTTTTTAAAGGCCTATTTGTCTTTCTTTTATATCTGTACTCAGATATGTGATGCTTCCGCTGACGCTTGTAAGCGAGCTTATGTATTCGAGCCCTCGAGGCCCCTGGCTGTAATATAAAGCTTGTATGACTTTATTTATGTTTTAGAGTTGTGTTGTGATTCCTTCAAGTGAGTCCTTAAGCTTGATCGTGTGCATTTGCGTGTATGATTAGTGCACGATTAGGCTGGGGGTGTCACACCACCAAAGTTGTGCATTGCGTATTTAAAGTTTTAAACATCACACCCTATATTCCTACATATATTTGGCCACTTCAAGGTGGTTCTTGACTTCTGGCCCCTCTCATCGATCTTCGACGACGCGCCCAACCGTGGGCCCGCGCGGTCAAAGTTGTGCATTGGAACTTTGAACATCACAGACCACCCTTTTCACTCACATATATTTGGGCCACATGTTAGTGTGGCTGTCTTCTGACCCTCGCTAATGTTTTTTTGCTGCAAAGACTCGGATGACACTCAGCGGACATGGGTGTACTGGCTTAACCGTGTGCGATGCAATTGCGCTGTGAATCACCATGACTGCGCAAGCGCGAGCAAAGGTGGAGGTACTGGCTTAACCGTTGTCGTGGGAAACCACGGCCACCTATGGGGCCATGAGCCCCTTTTAGTTCGGCGGGGGGATGGGCACGTTGCACAAAGAGCGGAGAAGCGTCGCGCAGCACGACAGAGTTCACACGGGCAGTCTTTACCCAGGTTTGGGCCGCTGTGAAGCATAAAACTCTACTCCTGCTTTGGTGGATTGATGGTGGATAATGGGGGTGGATGTAGCACACTCGCCCGGCAAGGTCGCTCTGGGAGCGAGAGTGGCTATGTGCGTATGAATATGCAAGGGTCCAACCCTTTCTATGGTTGCCATGGGCCTCCTTTTATAGATTAAGGGGTCACCACAGTGGCAAATCTGTCTGCGTACTGATTAGATAGCTAACAGTGCTATCATATCTAACTCTACAGGCTGACAGAGCACATTAAATGCGCCGCTCAGTGTCACATCACAGCCTGCCCGGCAGGCCCTGCCGGGCTATTTTGCCAGCTTCGCGCCTGCTCGTTTGACACGTCTCAGGACGGGTGTCATATGGAGGTGTTTGCTATAGGAAGTGGCTGCCATGTGGCAAGATGCAGCCACTTAGTCACCTTGGAGCTCGACACAACTTTGATTAATGACTTGCGTCGCTTGTGAGGTGGAGCGGTGGAGTGGTCTACCTCCGCCAGCCCTGGCAGGCCTGCCGGGACGATCTGGGAGCTTGCTTCCAGGGCAAAACCCAACCCTACCGGGCTCGCCTGCCCGGCAAGGTAGGTCCTTCCCTTAGCGATGCCTTGTTCCTCTGGCTCACCTTAGCCTTCTCAACTTGCACTTGGATCCTTCAAAGGAATTGATCCTCCTTGTTTGGTCTAATCTTAGTCTTGTAATCTTGTCTCTGGCCTGTGCACAGTCCGTGCAATTGACCCAGGGTCTGTTGCACCGACAGGAGCCACCGGGCCTGGCACGAATGCGCCGCTGGGCGTCGTCGGGGTAAGCCCTAACCAGTGCACAGGCAGAAATGTAAGGGTGGCTCCGCCCTTTGAGATCTTCTTTGCTTCTTCATTAACCTGAACTCGGGTCAGTTTCCGGTTTTTCCGCGCGTCGTGCAACGCTAATTGTGGTGGGGCCATTCTTGTTGATAGAGGCGGGGGTGTCCCGATCTTTCGATGAGATGATAGCTATCGATTTGGTGGAGTCGACTTTGACGATCCGACTACAAACGTGCACGACGTTGCGCCTTAGCAATCGCTAAACCAATCTCCCGAGGTTACTGACGATACTGAAAGCACGATCAGCCTGACCACGAAGGTCTATTCCTGCACGCAATCGAAGAACAAGCAAGAATATGATAATGCAATCTGAATATTGCGAATATAGATGAAGTATTGATAGAGGTGGGGATCCGAAAGCGGTCTTGGTCTGGTCGTTGGACACAAACGAAGTACACGAAGTTGCAATGGCTAACTTTTAACTAAACAAATCCCAAGCAAAAAGCTACTAGATGGATCTACTTATATAGGAGCAAGGGGTGCCGGCCAAGGAGGTGGGAGGACGTCCCAAGGCAGCCTAAAACTAACCCTAGGTCGTACAAGGCTCATGGGCCCAAGTGGAGGTGATGCAACACCTTTGGACTTGTAGTTTGACTCGGATTCTGCTACAACGTCAGATTGTTTCATCGATAACTCATAGCTCCGGATGAATTTTAAAGTGAATCCAACTGGGTTGGAAAGAGCACGAAATCTACTTTCCACCAAAAAAAGAATCACCCAATTCGGAGTCCGTATGAAAAAGTTCTTGGCGTTTTGAGTCAGGTATGTCTGTGCAGTCCGAATCTGAATCCAGAACGTGAGAGACTTGGACTCTATCTTCTCTTGGCCCAAAAGTGACGTGAGAGGACTTTTTGAACAGCACCTAAACTTCTCGTTTTCCCTTATCTTCATATGTGAATTGTACAAATGTCCCATACACCTGCAATTAGACATGGCACAAAAGTTTGTGAAGTATTTTTGTCCTGGATGACACAAATAAATTATTGCATAGTTTGCATTAGAAATCACCTCACAAATATACATGTATGCAATATTTTTGGTCGTATCCAAGGTATTCATGTCCTCATCACTTGTAATGGCCCGTGAATGACTTTAACGCATGGGCGGATAACTGCCAATTCACTCTTCCCACCGCGCCCTTATCCTCAGCCACGAATGCCGCATGCATTGAGTGGGGTAGGTAACGGAGACGCGTCGTGCGGGAAAGCATCAAGGAAGGGGCCCAATCTACTTGGATTGGTGGAGGAGGACGGCAGTTACTCGCTGGGGAATAAGCCCCCAGCTCCAGCTCGCCTATAAAAGGAGGAGGGGGGGGAGGAACGGAGGCATTCATCCACATTCCTCTCCTCCTCCGCCTTCTGCTTCTTCTGGGTATGCTGAAAGGAAGAGCCCGGGGTCAGGCCCGGGTCCTAGCTTGGAGTTGCTGACGAAGCTAAATGCTCATGCTGATGCTTGGGGAGTGAGTCTGGTCTGGTGCCGCGTGTCGCCGGGGGTCGCCACCCTGTTGGCGAGGCGTCCGGGGCTCTTGATGCTTGCCTGGGATACAGTATATGGGGTCCTTGGTAATCCCATTACTGCTCCTTCTGGCGGATCTTGCATTCTTGCTAAGGACGGCGGCGTCTTCCTGCCCACCAAGGTGGGGAGCGGCACGCGTCGAGTGTCCTGCTCGTCGCAGTCGCCCGCCGTCTCTTCGGGTGAGGTGCCGGGCTGGGGGCCCGGCGTCTTCCTGGAGCGGTGTTGATGAAGATGAAGTTAGGGAAGACGGAGAAGGCGGGAGGCAGACCGTCAGGTCGGAGTACGATGGCACCGACGCGTTCATCTCGTACTGACATCCTGCCACCTCGTCTTCCCGTTCTTACCCTCCCCTCCCCGGTACCGTCATCACCCGGCTCCCAACTGCTGGGGAGGGGCTCGCTCTCTTGGTGCCTTCGCCTCCTCCAACAGTCTTCCAGTTGAGCTCCGGTGGCCTTCCCTGTCGGCGCTTGTGCTGGAGCTTTTGACTGGTCCTGGAGGTGGTGACCAGGGCACCGCCGAGCTGCTCCTTCCGTCCCCCTCTTTCGCAGCCTCGCCACTCCCGATCTTGTCAGGCTGCACCCGGCAGGCCATGACGGGACCGGGGTGGGCTCCTGCTCGAGCAGTCCTCCTGAGCTATCCTCTTCCCACCGCACTACCTAGGATAAAAGGGACAGGGAGAGGAGTTTACGGGGCACTTATCTCTTTTTAACTTTAAATATGTACGCACTTGCCAAATTTTACTTCAAATAACGTAATCTCTCGTATCCATGTTTATGCTTTGTGAGATTTGTACTTGTTGATCAGCATATTAATGAAAAAGATAAGCTTTGCCAGGCACTTGTGCATGTACGATATCCATGTAGAGGTGAAACGCCTCCATACTTTCATGTAAACAAGTAGATCCCAGTAAGCTACCTTGCCGGCACCCCATAGGACTGCTGCCGTGAGGCTGAGCCTGCTGGGCGCAGAACCCATTGGGAGAGACCAGCCCCCCGCCTGCCTCTCTCAGCCAAAGGCCACTACGACCATCCCGACCGAAGCAGCGTTCGTGTCAGTAGATGCGAGCACCTTTGTTTCTGAGGCGGCGAGGTTTCCATATGCACAAGTCCTACTCACAGAACATGTATGGATAAGAGACGGAACTTATCGGTTTGGCTTGCCGGAGACCGCAGTGCTGGCTTGTCCTTGCATCCTCTTCCTAGGACTAAGTCCACAGCAGGAGCCTGTAGTTTATGCAAATGAAGATGATGCCAGATGCAATCTATCTACATGATCATGCAACCTATCTACATGAATCATGCGATACTTATGATATGCTTATGCATGCATGCAACTTGTCGGGGGCCCCCAGCGCTTCATTTATTTCTCTGTTGCTCAGGGTCTGCGCCTGGCTTTGTACAAGCAGTTACATGCAGCTGAGGCAAGGCCTGTACAAAAGGGTGGCTGCCGGGCCCTGCCCGGCAGCCGCGCCTTACGGGTAGAACTTACGGAGATGCTCAATATTCCATGAGTTTTGCAATTGAATGCCATCTCCGGTCTCCAGACAGACTGCGCCAGGTCTGGTGACTCGTACTACCCGGTAAGGGCCTTCCCACTTCGGCGACAGCTTGTTTGTACCCTTGGCTAACTGAATGCGCCTAAGGACAAGGTCGCCTTCCTCAAAACACCGGGCATGAACCCTGCGGCTATGATAGCGACGCAGGGCTTGCTGATAGCGTGCAGCACGCGTAGCAGCCTGATACGTCTCCAACGTATCTATAATTTATGAAGTATTCATGCTGCTATATTATCATTCTTGGATGTTTTACAATCATTTTATAGCAACTTTATATCATTTTTTGGGACTAACCTATTGACATAGTGCCCAGTGCCAGTTGCTGTTTTTGCTTGTTTTTTACATCGCAGAAAATCAATATCAAACAGAGTCCAAATGTAGCGAAACTTTTTGCGGATTTTTTATTGATGAGGACATCAAAACCGTTGTTACACCTACAGCTCCTACTGCTACATATACTGGACCAATTACTAGAGCTCGCGCACGCCAATTAAATTATCAGGTACTTTCGTTTCTTGGTAATGATTCTAATGTTCATGAGAATATGATGCTGCCTAAATTGGATACATTTGTATTGATTACTAATGAAGGGCCTAGCATGTTCAAGATGGATGAACACTGGAGCAGGATCAAGCATGGAGATGAAGGCGTGCGTGAAGGGATCCAGAATGGCGTTTCTAGTGCATATTTAAGCACTTTGAAGCCTCCGTGATGACCTACAAGGACATGGACGAAATATACAAGATGCCCCTTCATAAATTTCGTCCATAGCTTATTTTAGGTGCTGCGGCACCTTATTTTTGGGCCAGGCCCATGTAATTTCGAAATACATGAGTATAGGCTGTTTTTAGAGTCCGTATGTGTGGGGAAACAAGAGATAGAGTTGGTTTCGGACCCCTCCTTCAAGGGCCACGAAATCCCCCCCTCTTCCTCCATATATACAGCCCTTAGGGCACCGTTTAGACTTTGGGTTTTGTTTAGATTAAAAGTTCACCATAGCTGCAACTTCGCGTACTTCGTTTGTGTTCAATGACCAGACAAAGGCGTCACAGAACCCCACCTTCATTAATAAAGCTTTCCTCTTATATTCGCAATATCCAGATTGCAATCTCAGTTTCTTGCTTGTTCTTCGTTTGCTCGCAGGAAACAGACCCTCGTGGTCAGGTTGATCGTGCTCCGGCGTGGTCAATAACCTCTTGGAAGTTGGTATAGCGATTGCTAAGGCGCGACGTCTCGCACGTTTGTAGTCGGATCGTCAAGGTCGACTCCCACAGAAAACGATAGCCACCATCTCATCGAAACATCGGGACACCTTAGCCTCTATCATTTATGGACCATAAGACATCCAATGGGCCAGAGCAGCACCTGGGAAGGTGCCCCGAGAGGGGCACAACCCACCAGGGCGCGCCTGGGCCCCCAGGTGCGCCCCGGTGGGTTGTGCCACCTCGGTGGCCTCCCACACCGCCTCTTCGCCCTATAAATCGTCAAATATTCCAAAAATCCTGGTGGAAACCCTAGATCAAAAGTTCCGCCGCCGTAAGGCCTCTGTATCCATGAGATCCAATCTAGACCCTGTTCCGGCACCCTGCCGGAGGAGGAGATCATCACCGGTGGCCATCTTCATCATCCCGGCGACCACCACAATGAGGAGGGAGTAGTCCCACCCTCGGGGCTGAGGGTTTGTACCAGTAGCTATGTGTTTAATCTCTCTCTCTCTCTTTTGTTTTTGAGATGCACAATCTTGATGTATCATGGGCTTTGTTAATATAGTCGGATCATATTGTGTTTTCCACTCTCTATCTTGTTGTGATGAATTGAGTTTTCCCTTTGAGATTTCATTTTATCAGATTGAATACTTTTATGGATTTGAGAGCACTTGATATATGTCTTACATACGAATACCCGTGGTGACAATGGGGTATTATATTGATTCAATTGATATATGTTTTGGCACTCAACTCGCGGATTCCCGAGGTGACATTCGGGTAATCTATGCATAGGTGTTGATGCACGTTCTTGTCTTTGTTTCTCCGGTAGAAGTCTTGGGGCACTCTTTGAGGTTCTTTGTGTTGCATTGAGCATTACAAATCTGAATTTGCTTTGGTGTTATTTTAGTATGAACTCCTGGATAGATCGATCGGAAAGAATAGCTTTGAGGTGGTTTCGTACCCTACAAACAATTTATTCTTATGTTCTCCGCTAGATAGGAACTTTGGAGTGATTCTTCATCGCATGTTGAGGGATGGTTATATGATCCAATTATATTAGCATTGTTGAGAGATTGCACTAGCGCAAGTACGGACCCTAGGCCTTGTTTTCAAGCATTGCAATACCGTTTGTGCTCCGTTTTATCACTTGCTACCTTGCTGTTTTTATTTATTCAGATTATAAAAATATATTTCTACCATCCATATTACACTTTTATCACCATCTATTCGCCGAACTAGTGCACCTATACAATTTGCCATTGTATTGGGTCTGTTGGGGACACACGAGACTTTTTGTTATTTGGTTGCAGGGTTGTTTGAGAGAGACCATCTTCATCCTACACCTCCCACGGATCGATAAACCTTAGGTCATCCACTTGAGGGAAAATTGCTACTGTCCTACAAAACTCTGCGCTTGGAGTCCCAACACGAGTCTACAAGAATAAAGTTGCGTAGTAGACATCAAGCTCTTTTCTGGCGCCATTGCCGGGGAGGTGAGTGCATGAAGGTATATCTTTAGATCTTGGAATTGAATCTTTTAGTTTCTTGTTTTATCACTAGTTTGGTTTATAAAAAGAAAACTACAAAAAAAATGGAATTGAGGTTGCATCATATTATTCATCTCTATAATATCTTTTGCGAAAATGATGGAAAAGAAAATTGTGCTCAATTGATAGAAGAAGAATTCTATAAAATGCTTAATAAAAAATCTTTGAATGATGAGCATGATTGCAATGTTGTTGGTATGAATTCTTTGAATATCCATGATGCTAATGATATGCAAAGCTACAAGCTTGGGGATGCTATGTTTGAGGAAGATGATATTTTTAGTCCCCCAAGTTTTGATGTGCAAATTTGTTATAATGGTAGCATGCCTCCTATTTATGATGATTATATTGATGAAAGAGGGTTTGGAAGAGTGTCAACTCTAGGTACTGATGATCCCACTATTTTGGAGGGTGTTGAATCTTATTGTGATAATTATGAAAGTGGATTTGGAGAGGTCGTGACTTTATTTAGTGATGAATCCACTATTTTGGAAGAGGTTTCAATTGATTATGACAACAAATTTGCTATCTATGATGATTATGGTGATGACATGTGTGCTATAAAGAATAATGATAACCATGAAACTTGTCATCATAATTTTAATGTTCAATTTGATTATGCCAATCAAGAATCCCATGATAGTTATTTTGTTGAGTTTGCTCCCACTACTATTCGTGAGAATAATTTTGCTTATGTGGAGAGTAATAAATTTTCTATGCTTGTGGATCATGAAAATAATGCTTTATGTGATGGTTATATTGTTGAATTCATTCATGATGCGACTGAAAATTACTATGAGAGAGGAACATATGCTTTTACATATTGCAATAATATCAAGTTCCCTCTCTATGTGTTGAAAACTTGAAGTTTTACTTGTTTTGCCTTCCTATGCTCGTTGATTCTTGCTCCCATAAATTGTTTGCTCACAAAATCCCCATTCATAGGAAGTGGGCTAGACTTAAATGTGCTAGTCATATGCTTCATGATGCTCTCTTTATGTTTCAATTCTTATCTTTTATGTGAGCATCATTGAAATCATCATGCCTAGCTAAAAGGAATTAAAGAAAAGCGCTTGTTGGGAGACAACCCAACATTTACCCCCACTGTTTTTATGTGTTCCCATGATTATGCTACTGTATTAATCATGTTTTATTGCTTTTGTTTCAATAAAGTGCCAAGTAAAGCCTTTGGGATAGTGTGGATGATAGTTGACTTGAATCTGTGCAAAAACAGAAACTTTTGCGCTCAGTCCAGGAATTTTGAAAATTTACTGGAACGTGATTTTGAGCTGAATTTTTTACAGGTGATAGATATACAAATTATCTACGTTTTCCTAACTTTTCAGAATTTTTGGAGTAGCATAAGTATGGTTGGAGTACAGATTACTATAGACTGTTCTGTTTTTGACAGATTCTGTTTTCAATGCATAGTTTGCTTGTTTTCTAGTATCTATGGCTTATATTGCTCAATATAAATTGTGGAAATGATATGCTACAGTAGGCATTGTGGGGAAACAATTATGAATCTTGTCTTTCACATTACCAAAGTGAAATGGTTTGCTCTTTATCATACTAACCTATCTCACGAAGTTCCGTTAAGTCTTGTGTGATTGAAGTTTTCAAGTTTTGGGTGAGATGTCGATATGAGGAGAATAAGGAGTGACAAGACCCTAAGCTTGGGGATTACCAAGGCACCCCAAGGTAATATTCAAGGAAGATCCAAGCAACTAAGCTTGGGGATGCCCCGGAAGGCATCCCCTCTTTCGTCTCCAACATTATCGGTAACCTCACTTGGAGCTACATTTTTATTCGTCACATGATATGTGTTTTGCTTGGAGCGTCATTTTCTTGTTAGGATTTTCTTTCTGTTATTTATAATAATGTTTTGCATCTTTCTTTTCAATAAAAATGTCAAGGATAGCCTTTACCATGCTTATTATGCAAGTATATGAGTTGTTGTTTCAAAACAGAAAGTTTATCGATGTTGCAAAAATTCCCGAGAAAAGTGAGAATGTGATAAAATGTTGAAAAGTTTTGAGAAATAAGTTCTGATAAATTTTCTACAGTTTGGTAAATTTTCATAATTTTTGGAGTTAAAGAAGTATTGATACTCTTGCATTCTTTACAGACTGTACTGTTTTGGCAGATTGCTGTTATGTTCGCATTGTTTGCATATGTTTGCTTGTTTAATGATTCTATTTGAGGATAGGAATATTAAATATGCAGAGGCATTTAGTATGCAATGTTGAATAATAATTTTTGTGATTTGCTACAGTAGAGAATGATAAGGTTTTTGCATTGGTTTATACTAACTTATCTCACGAGTTCTTGTTGAGTTTTGTGTGTATGAAGTTTTTAAGATTTAGGGAAACCGTGATATGAAAGGAATTAAGGAGACGCAAAAGCTCAAGCTTGGGGATGCCCAAGGCACCCCAAGATAATATTTCAAGAAGTCTCAAGCATCTAAGCTTGGGGATGCCCCGGTAGGCATCCCACCTTTCTTCATCAACAATTATCGGTTAGTATCGGTTGAGCCTAAGTTTATGCTTCTTCACTTGAGTTGTGCTATTCTTGGAATGTCATTTTGTTTTGTTTTACTTGCTGTTTTAATAAGATACTTAGATCTGAAAGTTTTTAAATAAGAGAGATTCCTCAATTAGCTACCCCTTTACTTAACTACTCACTTGATCTTCACTTATATCTTTTTGGAGTAGTTTGTCATTCACTCTTGTGCTTCACTTATATCCAATGAGTAAATTGTTGAATGAATTGAATATCATGAAGTTGAAATTATATGTTCACATGCCTAGTGGTAGCTTCACATTGGGTTTAGAAAGTGAAATCTTTTGAAGCTTGACAATCACAATATTGGTCATACAAGCAATTCATGAATGATTACTATAAGGAAGAGAACTTTCACATGCAAATACACTATCTTGGAAATCTTTTGTGATTGTGAGCCCCCATAAAAATATTATATGCCAAAATTGTTGACGTTGGACAAGGAAGACAACGTAATGATTTATGTTTGTTCATACTCACATAGAAGTTATATTGTCATAGATCCTTCAACATGTGGTGCTTGCCCCCCATCTTTGCTAGCCAAAAATTCCGCACCAAGTAGAGATACTACTTGTGCATCCAAAAACCCTTAAACCCAAATCTTATTTTCAAGAGTCCACCATACCTACCTAAGGATTGAGTAAGATCCTTCAAGTAAGTTGTCATCGGTGCAATAAGGCAATAAAAATTGCTTCTAAAAGTGTTAGATCATTTAGTGTAAGAGAAAATTGAGCGTTGTACGAACTTGTGATGGCAAAGAATAAAAGCGACAGACTGCATAATGAAGGTTGCTATCATAAGGGGCAATATAACATGACGTTCTTTTGCACTAAGGGATTGAGCATACAAACAAAAAGCGCATGGCAACCTCTGCTTCCCTCTGCGAAGGGCCTACCTTTTACTTTTATGTATTTACTTTCATGCAAGAGTCAAAGTTTTTCTCTCTATTCCTTTTTATTTTTTTCTTTTGGCAAGCATCATGTGGTGAGGAATGATCTAGGCACATATATCCAGTTGGATATGGGTAGCATGAGTTATTATTGTTGACATCACCCTTGAGGTGAATACGTTGGGAGGCGAAATTATAAGCCCCTATCTTTCTATGTGTCCGGTTAAAACGTTTTGCTCATGTGTATGCAGTGAGTGTTAGCAATCATAGAAAACTATATGATGGTTGAGTATGTGGAGCTCTTACTTAGACTCTGTTGAATAAGTTGAATTGCAATTGTTTGGTGACTAAGAATATAGGTTGTTGAGTTTTAAGAGAATTCATTGTTTGAACTTTAACATGTGAATTGGTTGCTACTTTGTTATGATGAGTTTTATGAGAAAGGGTTGCTGTTATGATGCTAGGGAAAGTGATTGAAATTATCATTGATCAAACTTATGCACTTTACTAGAATTCACACTTCATAAATTATTTCTTTTATCATTTACCTACTCGAGGACGAGTAGGAATTAAGCTTGGGGATGCTGATACGTCTCCAACATGTCTATAATTTATGAAGTATTCATGCTGCTATATTATCATTCTTGGATGTTTTACAATCATTTTATAGCAACTTTATATCATTTTTTGGGACTAACCTATTGACATAGTGCCCAATGCCAGTTGCTGTTTTTGCTTGTTTTTTACATCGCAGAAAATCAATATCAAATGGAGTCCAAATGCAGCGAAACTTTTTGTGGATTTTTTATGGACCAGAAGACATCCAATGGGCCAGAGCAGCACCTGGGGGGTGCCCCGAGGGGGGCACAACCCACCAGGGTGCGCCTGGGCCCCCAACCGCACCCCGGTGGGTTGTTGATGAGGACATGACTACCTTGGATACGACCAAAAATATTGCATACATGTATATTTGTGAGGTGATTTCTAATGCAAACTATGCAATAATTTATTTGTGTCATCCAGGACAAAAATACTTCACAAACTTTTGTGCCATGTCTAATTGCAGGTGTATGGGACATTTGTACAATTCACATATGAAGATAAGGGAAAAGGAGAAGTTTAGGTGCTGTTCAAAAAGTCCTCTCACGTCACTTTTGGGCCAAGAGAAGATAGAGTCCAAGTCTCTCATGTTTTGGATTCAGATTCGGACTGCAGAGACATACCTGACTCAAAACGCCAAGAACTTTTTCATACGGACTCCGAATTGGGTGATTCTTTTTTTGTTGGAAAGTAGATTTCGTGCTCTTTCCAACCCAACTGGATTCACCTTAAAATTCATCCGGAGCTATGAGTTATCAACGAAACAATCTGACACTGCAGCAGAATCCGAGTCAAACTACAAGTCCAAAGGTGTTGCATCACCTCCACTTGGGCCCATGAGCCTTGTACGACCTAGGGTTAGTTTTAGGCTGCCTTGGGACGTCCTCCCACCTCCTTGGCCGCCACCCCTTACTCCTATATAAGTAGATCCATCTAGTAGCTTTTTCCTTGGGATTTGTTTAGTTAAAAGTTAGCCATTGCAACTTCGTGTACTTCGTTTGTGTCCAACGACCAGACCAAGACCGCTTTCGGATCCCCACCATTATCAATACTTCATCTATATTCGCAATATTCAGATTGCATTATCATATTCTTGCTTGTTCTTCGATTGCGTGCAGGAATAGACCTTCGTGGTCAGGTTGATCGTGCTTCCAGCATCGTCAGTAACCTCAGGAGATTGGTTTAGCGATTGCTAAGGCGCAACGTCGTGCACGTTTGTAGTCGGATCGTCAAAGTCGGCTCCACCAAATCGATAGTTACCATCTCATCGAAAGATCGGGACACCCTCGCCTCTATCTGTTGTGCCCACCTTGGTGGCCTCCAGCACCACCTCTTCGCCCTATAAATCGTCTAATATTCCAAAAACCCTGGTGGAGACCCAAGATCAGAAGTTCTGCCGCCGCAAGGCCTCTGTATCCACGAGATCCAATCTAGACCCCATTCCGGCACCCTGCCGGAGGGGAGATCATCACCGGTGGCCATCTTCATCATCCCGGCGACCACCACGATGAGGAGGGAGTAGTCCACCCTCGGGGCTTAGGGTTTGTACCAGTAGCTATGTGTTTAATCTCTCTCTCTCTCTCTCTCTCGTGTTTTTGAGATGCACAATCTTGATGTATCGCAGGCTTTGTTAATATAGTCGGATCATATGGTGTATTACCCTCTCTATCTTGTTGTGATGAATTGAGTTTTCCCTTTGAGATTTCGTTTTATCGGATTGAATACTTTCATGGATTTGAGAGCACTTGATATATGTCTTGCATACGAATACCCGTGGTGATAATGAGGTATTATATTGATTCACTTGATATATGTTTTGGCACTCAACTCGCGGATTCCCGAGGTGACATTGGGGTAATCTATGCAGAGGGGTTGATTCACATTCTTGTCTTTGTTTCTCCGGTAGAAATCTTGGTGCACTCTTTGAGGTTCTTTGTGTTGGATTGAGCATTACGAATCTAAATTTGCTTTGGTGTTATTTTAGTACAAACTCTTGGATAGATCGATCGGAAAGAATAGCTTTGAGGTGGTTTCGTACCCTAAAAACAATTTATTCTTATGTTCTCCACTAGATAGGAACTTTGGAGTGATTCTTCATCGCACGTTGAGGGATGGTTATATGATTCAATTATATTAGCATTGTTGAGAGATTGCACTAGAGAAAGTACGGACCCTAGGCCTTGTTTTCAAGCATTGCAATACCGTTTGTGCTCCGTTTTATCACTTGCTACCTTGCTGTTTTTATTTATTCAGATTATAAAAATATATTTCTACCATCCATATTACACTTTTATCACCATCTCTTCGCCGAACTAGTGCACCTATACAATTTGCCATTGTATTGGGTGTGTTGGGGACACAACAGACTTTTTGTTATTTGGTTGCAGGGTTATTTGAGAGAGACCATCTTCATCCTACACCTCCCACGGATTTATATACCTTAGGTCATCCACTTGAGGGAAAATTGCTACTGTCCTACAAAACTCTGCGCTTGGAGGCCCAACACGAGTCTACAAGAATAAAGTTGCCTAGTAGACATCACAGCCCAGAGACGGTTCTCCTCGAGAAGCACGGCGTCGTCACGCATGTGTTGTTCTTGTGCTACTTCATCGTAGGCAAGCACTTGAGGAGACCCGTAAATGAGTTCCGTGGGGATAACTGCTTCTGCCCCATAGACTAGGGAGAAGGGAGTCTGCCCGTTAGCTCGGTTTGGTGTCGTTCTGAGGGACCAAAGAACCACCGGCAGCTCATCGATCCAACGCCTGTCATGCTTTCGCAGCTTATCAAACGTTCTTGTCTTGAGTCCTCGCAGCACTTCGGTGTTCCCCCTCTCAGCTTGTCCATTGCTTCTGGGATGTGCGACAGAGGCAAATGACATCTTGCTTCTGAGGGCATGAACATATTGCATGAAGGCGCGGCTCGTGAACTGGGTGTCGTTGTCGGTGATGATCCGAGTAGGGACCCCGAAGCGACACACCAATCCTTTCAAGAACTTGATAGCTGACTGAGCAGTCACCTTTCTCACGGCCTCTACTTCCGGCCACTTTGTAAACTTGTCGATTGCAACGAACAAGAATTCAAAGCCCCCGGCAGCTCGGGGGAAAGGGCCGAGGATATCGAGCCCCCAGATCGAAAACGGCCATGACAAAGGGATTGTCTGGCGTGCTTGGGCAGGCAGATGGATATTTTTGGAATGGAACTGACAAGCTTCACAATTGGTGATGAGCTCAACCACATCTTCGAGGGTTGTGGGCCAATAGAATCCTTGCCAGAATGCTTTCCCCACCAAAGCCCTTGATCCAATGTGGGAGCCGCACATGCCTTTGTGTATCTCTGCCAGCAGTTTCTTTTCCTCCTTCCCGGCAAATGCACTTCAATTTCACACCGTTAGGCCTTCTTCTGTATAGTGTGTCATCGACAAATTGATACATACTGGCCCTCCGGGCTACTCTTTCAGCTTCTTCTTGCTCTTTGGGAAGTTCTCCGGTTTGGAGGAAATGGACTATGTGCCTTGCCCAAGTTGAAGCCTGAGGCTTAGCAGCGAGGACTAGTGACACCTCCTCATTCGTGGGGGCGCATCTCTCGACCGCGGGGACCATTGGCCCAGCAGGAGGGTGCAGCCCGGCAATCGAAGGGGAGTTGTTTTCGGCAGGGTCCCTGCCAGGAGCCCCGAAAGGCTCTACCGGGAGAGTCTTACCGGAGTCCAATTTCCTCCTCTTTCGGGCCATTGTTGTCGGGGATATGGAGGGTTGAATAAGATGGAGAACAAAAGTTCCTGGTTCCACAGGAAGCTTCTGCGTAGCGCATTTTCACAGGTGATCAGCAATGCTATTTTCCACATGGGGTATGTGCTCTGTTTGCGACCCGTCAAAGCGCTCCTCCAATCTTCTCACTTCCTCGACGTATGCCTCCATCAATGGGCTTTGGTAATCCTTGTTGACTTGTCTCACCACTAGTTGTGAATCTCCTCGAATGATCAGCTTCTTGATTCCCAATTCTGTGGCAATCCTGAGCCCGGCAAGAAGCCCTTCATATTCTGCTGTATTGTTGGTCGCCTCCTCCCGGGGAAAGTGCATCTAGACGACGTACCTCAGGCGCTTCTCCAGTGGGAGCCACGAGAAGCACGCCAGCCCCTACACCTTGTAGGGAGAAGGCACCATAGAAATACATGATCCATTCTTGGGGCGCTTCCTTGACGGGGATAACTATTTCTAGTACTTCTTCATCAGGGGTTGCATCCATTCTGCAATAAACTCTGCCAATGCCCTGCTCTGGATTGTTGATGTGCTTTCAAACTTCAGGCCAAAGATGGACAACTCCAATGCCCATTCCACTATCCTGCCGGTGGCTTCTGGGTTTTGAAGTATCCTTTACAACGGGAAGCGGGTGACAACCGTGATCTCATGGGCTTGGAAGTAGTGGCGCAGTTTCCTTGAGGCCATGACAAGGCCAAAGATCAATTTTTGCACGCCAGAATACCTGGATCTAGCCCCCTGCAACATGGAGCTGACGAAGTATACTGGGCGCTGCACCACCTACTTCCTTGCCGTGTCCTTGGGGTTGCTTCCGCTGTCGTGCTCCTCTTTGTCCTGATCCGTATCTGGCCTTGCCGGGCCGCTCTCTTTCTCTTCCCCGAGCGGGACACTTGCTGAGGTGGCTGCTTCTTGATGAGGACATCAATACCATTGTTACACCCACAGCCCCTGCTGCTATACATACTGGACCAATTACTAGAGCTCGCGCACGCCAATTAAATTATCAGGTACTTTCGTTTCTTGGTAATGATTCTAATGTTCATGAGAATATGATGCTACCTAAATTGGATACATTTGTTTTGCTTACAAATGAAGGGCCTAGCTTGGACAAGAAAGAGGAACCTTGGAGCAAGTTCAAGCATGGAGATGATGTCATGCGCAAGGGGAACAAGAACGGAGTTACAAGTGATGATTTCAGGACTTTGAAGCCACCATAATGAGTGCAGGAAGCCTTGGACAAAATATACAAGATGCCACTTCATAAATTTCGTCCAGAGGCTATTATAGGTGATGCGTCACCTTATTATTGGGCCAGGCCCATGTAATTTTGAAATACTTGAGTATAGGCTGTTTTTAGAGTCCGTATGTGTGGGGAAACAAGAGATAGGGTTGGTTTCGGACCCCTCCTTCAAGGGCCACGAAATCCCCTCCTCTTCCTCCATATATACAGCCCTTAGGGCACCGTTTAGACTTTGGGTTTTGTTTAGATTAAAAGTTCGCCATAGCTGCAACTTCGCGTACTTCGTTTGTGTTCAACGACCAGACCAAGACGTCACAGAACCCCACCTTGATCAATAAAGCTTTCATCTTATATTCGCAATATCCAGATGGCAAATCTTAGTTTCTTGCTTGTTCTTCGTTTGCTTGCAGGAAATAGACCCTCATGGTCAGGTTGATTGTGCTCCGGCATGGTCAATAACCTCTCGGAGTTGGTTTAGCGATTGCTTAGGCGCGACGTCCTCGCACGTTCGTAGTCGGATCGTCAAAGTCTACTCCACCAAAAACGATAGCCACCATCTCATCGAAAGATCGGGACACCCCTCGCCTCTATCAAGTGGTATCAGATTTTCAGGTTGCTCGGTGAGATTTTACAGTTTTTCGTAGTTTAGATCGAGTCTGTTCTTCATACCTACAGTCCACGAAAAAGCCAAAAAAAAAATTAGGGTTAGTTCATCATATCCGAACCAATCTGAGCCTTTGCATAATCTTTTTAGGGTTTTTGCATTGTTGATTTTGCGGTTGCATCGTCGTGTCTAGTTGCTGGTCTTAGCGTCTAGTCCTTTAGAGTTTCGAGTTCTGTCACAGTTTGTCACACCGCCGCCGCACCTTATACCACCACCGCTGCCATACCCTACCACCGCTGCCATATACCATCACTGCTGCCATATTCTACCACCATATATCCACCACCAATCCGAGTTCTTTTCATATTAGGTTTGTTTTCGAGACCCATCTATTTTTCGATTCGTGTTTCCTTGCCTGAGTAGGATTCGGAAAAAAAAAATTCGGCAACTTTTAGGGCAAAATTTCGGCAGTCAAAAATATTTTTCCCTATCCTTTTTTAGGTCCCAGGGAGCGTTTTGAGACACTCGCCATCATAGTGATTTTTTGTCGCACTTTTTCGTCGTCGCTGCCCTGATTTCCGAATAAAAAATTGTCAAAAAAAAATTTCGTGCCAATCCTGATAGTTTGACTTGGGAAGAGTTTTGAGACACTCGCCATTATAGTGATTTTTTGCAAAAAAAAAGAGCGCAAAAAAAAATGAATTTTTTTTAGAGTGTGCTCTTCCCTTGTTTATGTGCCGCGCCGTGATTTTGTTAGTGTTCTAGGCTCGCGTCTCTAGTACGGTCTAGCCTAGGACCAGCACAGTACCGTCGTTGAGCGTTTATTTAATTTTGCATCTCTGAATTGATTATTACTGACC
The DNA here is from genome assembly GCA_011799875.1 of Thinopyrum elongatum. Classification (NCBI taxonomy): domain Eukaryota; kingdom Viridiplantae; phylum Streptophyta; class Magnoliopsida; order Poales; family Poaceae; genus Thinopyrum; species Thinopyrum elongatum. The sequence continues at coordinate 189,776,931 of CM022301.1, forward strand.
CTTTTTGCTACCATATCATAAGACTTCCCAGCTCCACATACATCTACATCGTGCGTTTGACACCACCTGGCAATCGCTCTATCCAAGCTTTGTGAGTTTTGACTACAAAGGTTGCCGATCACCACCTGCTACTGGGTAAGAACTGGTAAGAATTTGAGTTTTGCTTGACGGATTTGTGACACCACACCACCACCACTTCCTAGTAGTCTATAGGATCATATTTCTGTGTGTTTCTATTGCTGCTAACCATGGCAGGATCACAAGCCGATGAGACTGACTAGGAGAACATGACGAACAAACAGCTACATGATAAATTTCAGCAAATGATGAGTGGACAGGTGCAAGATGTGCTAAACAGATTTGAAGAGGCCATGGAGAAGATAGATGGAATTGAGAAGACGTTCGAAACAAAGCTCGATAACAAGTTGATGAGGACATCAATACCATTGTTACACCCACAGCACCTACTGCTACATACACTGGACCAATTACTAGAGCTCGCGCACGCCAATTAAATTATCAGGTACTTTCGTTTCTTAGTAATGATTCTAATGTTCATGAGAATATGATGCTGCCTAAATTGGATACATTTGTCTTACTTACAAATGAAGGGCCTGGCATGGATAAGAGTGATGAACACTGGAGCAAGACCAGGCATGGAGATAATGGCATGCGCAAGGGGAACAAGAACGGAGTTACAAGTGATGATTTCAGCACATTGAAGCCACCTTAATGCGTGCATGAAGCCTTGGACGAAATATACAAGATGCCACTTCATAAATTTCGTCCAGAGGCTATTATAGGTGCTGCGTCACCTTATTATTGGGCCAGGCCCATGTAATTTCGAAATACTTAAGTATAGGAAGTTTTTAGAGTCCGTATGTGTGGGAAAACAAGAGTTAGGGTTGGTTTCGGATCCCTCCTCCAAGGGCCACAAAATTCCCCCTTCTTCCTCCATATATACAACCCTTAGGGCATCGTTTAGACTTGGGTTTTGTTTAGATTAAAAGTTCGCCATAGCTGCAACTTCGCGTACTTCGTTTGTGTTCAACGACCAGACCAAGACGTCACAGAACCCCACCTTGATCAATAAAGCTTTCATCTTATATTCGCAATATCCAGATTGCAAATCTTAGTTTCTTGCTTGTTCTTCGTTTGCTTGCAGGAGATAGACCCTCGTGGTCAGGTTGATTGTGCTCCGGCGTGGTCAATAACCTCTCGGAGTTGGTTTAGCGATTGGTAAGGCGCGACGTCCTCGCACGTTCGTAGTCGGATCGTCAAAGTCTACTCCACCAAAAACGATAGCTATCATCTCATCGAAAGATCGGGACACCCTCGCCTCTATCACAAGTTTAATGAATTGCTCGCGCGTCTTCCACAACCACCACCAGCTGCACCTGTCGCACCTCTACAACAACAACAACGTCGCCTTCCAAATCAAGTGGGACGAGCACAGCGCGTTCCCCTTGAGCCTGGTCAAACTTCTGGTGCCGCTGCACCTACTGTTGATGCTTCTATGGCTCCTGCTACTGCTGAGGAGGACGATTATGCGGGCGAATACGAGGATGAGGTTGATCAAAATCAGAACTACGTACCAGCACCAGGTCGTCCACATGCCAATAATCGCAATGGTAGGGCTGCATTACCAGCTCAGGTACGAGATCATGACCATCTTCCTAAACTGAAATTGAATATTCCACCATTTGAGGGTAGATATGTTCCTGATATATATCTTACTTGGGAGTTAGAAACTGAACCAATCTGAGCCTTTGCATAATCTTTTCTGTTTTTGCTTTGTTGAATTTGCGGTCGCATCGTCGTGTCAAGTTGCTGGTCTTAGCGTCTAGTCCTTTAGAGTTTCGAGTTCTGTTCATAAGTTGTCACGCCGCCGCCGCACCATCATCATCGCCCCTGCCATCTACCACCACCGCTTATCCGCCACCGCTCTGAATCCATATACCATCACCGATCTGTATCCATATACCACCACCGATCCGTATCCATATATCCACCACCAATCCGAGTTCTTTTCATATTAGGTTTGTTTTTGAGATCCATCTAGTTTCCGATTCGTGTTTCCTTGTCGGAGTAAGTTTCGGAAAAGAAAAAAAAGTCTGGAGACCCCCGGGCAGTTTTTAGGCCAAAATTTTGGCAGTCAAAAATATTTTTTCCCTATCCTATTTTTAGGTCCCAGGGAGCGTTTTGAGACACTTGCCATCATAGTGATTTTTTGTCGCACTTTTTCGTCGTCGCTGCCCTGATTTCCGAAAAAAAAAATTGTCAAAAAAAAATTTCGTGCCAATCCTGTTAGTTTGACTTGGGAAGAGTTTTGAGACACTCGCCATTATAGTGATTTTTTGATAAAAAAAAAGGAGCGCAAAAAAAAACAAAAAACAAATTTTTTTTTAGAGTGTGCTCTTCCCTTGTTTACGTGCCGTGCCGTGATTTTGTTAGTGTTCTAGGCTCGCATCTCTAGTATGGTCTAGCCTAGGACCAGCACCGTACCGTTGTTGAGCGTTTATTCAACTTTGCATCTCTGAATTGATTATTGCTGACATTTTTGCTACCATATCATAAGCCTTCCCAGCTCCACATACATTTACGTCGTGCGTTTGACACCACCTGGCAATCGCTCTGTCCAATCTTTGAGAGTTTTGACTACAACGGGGGCCGATCACCACCTGCTGCTGGGTAAGAACTGGTAAGCATTTGAGATTCGCTTGACGGATTTGTGATACACCACCACCACCACTTCCTAGTAGTCTGTAGGATCATATTCTTGTGTGTTTCTATTGCTGCTAACCATGGCAGGATCACAAGCCGATGAGACTGATTGGGAGAACATGACGAACAAACAGCTACATGATAAATTTCAGCAAATGATGAGTGGACAGGTGCAAGATGTGCTAAACAGATTTGAAGAGGCCATGGAGAAGATAGATGGAATTGAGAAGACGTTCGAAACAAAGCTCGATAACAAGTTTAATGAATTGCTCGCGCGTCTTCCACAACCACCGCCGGCTGCACCTGTCGCACCTCTACAACAACAACAACGTCGCCTTCCAAATCAAGTGGGACGAGCACAGCGCGTTCCCCTTGAGCCTGGTCAAACTTCTGGTGCCGCTGCAGCTACTGTTGATGCTTCTATGGATCCCGCTGCCGCTGAGGAGGACGATTATGCGGGCGATTACGAGGATGAGGTTGATCAAAATCAAAACTACGTACCAGCACCAGGTCGTCCACATGCAAATAATCGCAATGGTAGGGCTGCATTCCCAGCTCAGGTACGAGATCATGACCATCTTCCTACACTAAAATTGAATATTCCACCATTTGAGGGTAGATATGTTCCTGATATATATCTTACTTGGGAGTTAGACACTGAACAACGTTTTACATGTTTACAATACCCCGAGGAGAGACGTGTTGCTGCTGCTGTTTGTGCTTTTACTAGTTTTGCATGTGTGTGGTGGTCTGAACATTGTAGATTATATCCTATTCCAACTACTTGGGCTGCTTTGAAAACTGCTATGCGTACTCGTTGGGTTCCACCATATTATCAACGTGAATTACTTCAAAAATTGCAGCGCTTAAGACAAGGAAAAAATTCTGTAGAAGAATATTATCAGGAATTACAAACTGGCATGATTAGATGTGGTATTGTTGAGGAGAATGAAGCTATGCTTGCACGTTTTATGGGTGGATTAAATAGAGTGATTCAGACCATTCTAGAGTATAAGGAGTATAATAATATCACTCGTTTATTCCATCTTGCTTGTAAAGCTGAACGTGAAGTGCAGGAACGACAGGCATTGGCGCGGACTAACTTTTCTGCAGGTCGACCTTCATCGTGGACACCGCGTGCATCCTCTACTTCCACACATTCTATTGCACCGACACCTCCATCAGCTACCACCTCCAGCCGTGATACAAGGAAGCAGGCACAACCACCACTATCTGCCAAGAGCACACCTACCGGGCCAGCACAGAGTTCTTCTTCTTCCATGGCATCAACAGGGCACACACGTGATATTATTTGTCGTCGTTGTAAGGAAAGAGGTCATTATGCAAGAGAATGCAAATCTAAGCGTGTGATGATTGCTACCGAGGATGGTGGGTATGAGTCCGCTAGTGACTATGATGAGGACACTTTGGCTCTCATTACACGTGAAGAACACGATGGAGATGATTCTGAACAAGAGACGCAATACATGGCTCCTGAAGACGCTGACAGGTATGAATGTTTAGTTGCTCAACGTGTTTTGAGTGTGCAGGTCACACAAGCTGAGCAAAATCAGAGGCATAATTTGTTCCATACAAAGGGAGTTGTGAAGGAACGTTCTGTTCGCGTCATCATAGATGGAGGGAGCTGCAACAACTTGGCTAGCATGGAGATGGTGGAGAAGCTCTCTCTCACCACAAGACCACATCCACATCCTTACTATATCCAATGGTTCAACAACAGCGGCAAGGTTAAGGTAACACGTACTGTTCGTGTGCATTTTAGTATCTCTACGTATGCTGATTTTGTTGATTGTGATGTGGTACCCATGCAAGCATGTTCCTTATTACTTGGTAGACCATGGCAATTTGATAAAAGTTCTATACACCATGGTAGAAACAATCAGTATACTCTTGTTCATAAGGATAAACATATTACTTTGCTTCCTATGTCTCCTGATTCTATTTTGAAAGATGATATTAATAGAGCTAGTAAGGCAAAACAGGAGCAAAATAAGAGTGAAAATCAGATTGTGGCAAAAGAATTTGAGCAACAAATGAATCCTAATAATAAACCATCTAGTGTTGCTTCTGAAATTAAATTGAAAAGTGCATGTTTACTTGCCACCAAATCTGATATTGATGATCTAGATTTCAGCAAATCTGTTTGCTATGCTTTTGTGTGCAAAGAGGCATTATTTTCATTCGAGGACATGCCTTCCTCTTTGCCTCCTGCTGTTACTAACATTTTGCAGGAGTTCGCCGACGTCTTTCCACAAGATGTGCCTCCGGGATTACCACCTATTCGAGGGATTGAGCATCAGATTGACTTAATTCCCGGTGCATCGCTACCCAACCATGCACCATACCGTACTAATCCAGAGGAAACGAAGGAGATTATGTGTCAAGTCCAGGAGTTGCTCGACAAAGGTTATATACGCGAATCCCTTAGTCCTTGTGCTGTTCCTAGTATTCTAGTGCCGAAAAAGGATGGTACATCGCGTATGTGTGTTGATTGTAGAGGCATTAATAATATTACTATTCGTTATCGTCATCCTATTCCTAGACTAGATTATATACTTGATGAATTGAGTGGCTCTACAATATTCTCCAAAGTTGATTTGCGTAGTGGATACCATCAAATTCGTATGAAATTGGGGGATGAATGGAAAACAGCATTTAAAACAAAGTTTGGATTATATGAGTGGTTAGTCATGCCTTTTGGGTTAACTAATGCACCTAGTACTTTCATGAGATTAATGAACGAAGTTTTACGTGCTTTCATTGGATGATTTGTGGTAGTCTATTTTGATGATATACTGATTTATAGCAGATCTTTGGAGGAACATTTGGAACATTTACGTGTTGTTTTTATTGCTTTACGTGATGCACGTTTGTTTGGTAACCTTGGGAAGTGCACCTTTTGCACCGCCCGAGTATCTTTTCTTGGCTATGTTGTTACTCCACAGGGAATTGAAGTTGATAAAGCCAAGATTGAAGCTATTGAGAGTTGGCCACAGCCCAAAACGGTCACACAAGTGAGGAGTTTTCTTGGACTCGCTGGTTTCTATAGGCGTTTTGTGAGAGATTTCAGCACCATTGCTGCACCTCTCAATGAGCTTACAAAGAAGGATGTGCCTTTTGTTTGTGGTACCTCATAGGAAGAAGCCTTCACGGTATTGAAAGATAAGTTGACACATGCTCCTTTACTCCAACTTCCTGATTTTAATAAGACTTTTGAGCTTGAATGTGATGCTAGTAGAATTGTATTAGGAGGTGTTTTATTACAAGATGGCAAACCTGTTGCATACTTTTCTGAAAAATTGAGTGGGCCTAGTCTGAACTATTCTACTTATGATAAAGAATTATATGCTCTTGTTCGGACCTTAGAAACATGGCAACATTATTTATGGCCCAAAGAATTTGTTATACATTCTGATCATGAATCTTTGAAACACATTAAAAGTCAAGCCAAACTGAACCATAGACATGCTAAATGGGTTGAATTCATTGAGACTTTCCCTTATGTCATTAAACACAAGAAGGGTAAAGAAAATGTTATTGCTGATGCATTGTCTCGTCGTTATACTATGCTTTCACAACTTGACTTTAAAATATTTGGTTTGGAGACCATCAAAGATCAATATGTGCATGATGCTGAATTTAAAGATGTATTGCAGAATTGTAAGGAAGGGAGAACATGGAACAAGTTCGTCGTTAACGATGGATTTGTGTTTCGTGCTAACAAGCTATGCATTCCAGCTAGCTCTGTTCGCCTTTTGTTGTTGCAGGAAGCGCATGGAGGAGGATTAATGGGACACTTTGGCGTGAAGAAGACAGAGGATATACTTGCTACACATTTATTTTGGCCAAAGATGAGACGGGATGTTGAGCGTTTTGGTGCTCGTTGCACTACATGTCAAAAAGCTAAGTCACGACTCAATCCTCATGGTTTATATATGCCTTTGCCTGTACCTAGTGTTCCTTGGGAGGATATATCTATGGACTTTGTTTTAGGTTTACCTCGAACAAAGAAGGGGAGGGATAGCATATTTGTTGTCGTGGATAGGTTCTCGAAAATGGCACACTTTATACCATGTCATAAAAGCGATGATGCTGTTAATGTTGCTGATTTGTTCTTTCGTGAAATTATACGCTTGCATGGTGCGCCAAATACTATTGTTTCAGATCGTGATACTAAATTTCTTAGCCACTTTTGGAGATGTTTATGGGCTAACTTGGGGACTAAACTGCTTTTTAGTACTACATGTCACCCCCAAACTGACGGACAAACTGAAGTAGTCAATAGAACTTTGTCTACTATGCTTAGGGCTGTTTTGAAGAATAACAAGAAAATGTGGGAAGAATGCTTGCCTCATATTGAATTTGCTTATAATCGTTCATTGCATTCTACTACTAAGATGTGTCCTTTTGAAATTGTTTACGGTTTCCTTCCTCGTGCACCTATTGATTTGTTACCTCTTCCATCTTCGGAGAAGGTTAATTTTGATGCTAAACAACGTGCTGAATTGATCTTAAAAATGCATGAGTTAACTAAGGAGAACATTGAGTGTATGAATGCTAAATATAAACTTGCTGGAGATAAGGGTAGAAAACGTGTTGTCTTTGCACCTGGAGATCTTGTTTGGTTACATTTGCGTAAGGATAGATTTCCTGATTTGCGCAAATCAAAGCTAATGCCACGTGCTGATGATCCATTTAAGGTGTTAGAGAAAATAAATGATAATGCATATAAACTTGAGCTGCCTGCAGATTTTGGGGTTAGTCCCACTTTTAATATTGCAGATTTGAAGCCTTATTTGGGTGTGGAAGATGAGCTTCCGTCGAGGACGACTTCATTTCAAGAAGGGGAGGATGATGAGGACATCAATACCATTGTTACACCCACAGCACCTACTGCTACATACACTGGACCAATTACTAGAGCTCGCGCACGCCAATTAAATTATCAGGTACTTTCATTTCTTAGTAATGATTCTAATGTTCATGAGAATATGATGCTGCCTAAATTGGATACATTTGTCTTACTTACAAATGAAGGGCCTGGCATGGATAAGAGTGATGAACACTGGAGCAAGACCAGGCATGGAGATAATGGCATGCGCAAGGGGAACAAGAACGGAGTTACAAGTGATGATTTCAGGACATTGAAGCCACCTTAATGCGTGCATGAAGCCTTGGACGAAATATACAAGATGCCACGTCATAAATTTTGTCCAGAGGCTATTATAGGTGCTGCGTCACCTTATTATTGGGCCAGGCCCATGTAATTTCGAAATACTTAAGTATAGGCAGTTTTTAGAGTCCGTATGTGTGGGAAAACAAGAGTTAGGGTTGGTTTCGGATCCCTCCTCCAAGGGCCACGAAATTCCCCCTTCTTCCTCCATATATACAGCCCTTAGGGCGTCGTTTAGACTTGGGTTTTGTTTAGATTAAAAGTTCGCCATAGCTGCAACTTCGCGTACTTCGTTTGTGTTCAACGACCAGACCAAGACGTCACAGAACCCCACCTTGATCAATAAAGCTTTCTGCTTATATTCGCAATATCCAGATTGCAAATCTTAGTTTCTTGCTTGTTCTTCGTTTGCTTGCAGGAGATAGACCCTCGTGGTCAGGTTGATTGTGCTCCGGCGTGGTCAATAACCTCTCGGAGTTGGTTTAGCGATTGCTAAGGCGCGACGTCCTCGCACGTTCGTAGTCGGATCGTCAAAGTCTACTCCACCAAAAACGATAGCTATCATCTCATCGAAAGATCGGGACACCCTCGCCTCAATCACAAGTTTAATGAATTGCTCGCGCGTCTTCCACAACCACCACCAGCTGCACCTGTCGCACCTCTACAACAACAACAACGTCGCCTTCCAAATCAAGTGGGACGAGCACAACGCGTTCCCCTTGAGCCTGGTCAAACTTCTGGTGCCGCTGCACCTACTGTTGATGCTTCTATGGCTCCTGCTACCGCTGAGGAGGACGATTATGCGGGCGATTACGAGGATGAGGTTGATCAAAATCAGAACTACGTACCAGCACCAGGTCGTCCACATGCCAATAATCGCAGTGGTAGGGCTGCATTACCATCTCAGGTACGAGATCATGACCATCTTCCTAAACTGAAATTGAATATTCCACCATTTGAGGGTAGATATGTTCCTGATATATATCTTACTTGGGAGTTAGAAACTGAACAACGTTTTACATGTTTACAATATCCCGAGGAGAGACGAGTTGCTGCTGTTGTTTGTGCTTTTACTAGTTTTGCATGTGTATGGTGGTCTGAACATTGTAGATTATATCCTATTCCAGCTACGTGGGCTGCTTTGAAAACTGCTATGCGTACTCGTTGGGTTCCACCATATTATCAACATGAATTACTTCAAAAATTGCAGCGCTTAAGACAAGGAAAAAATTCTGTAGAAGAATATTATCAGGAATTACAAACTGGCATGATTAGATGTGGTATTGTTGAGGAGAATGAAGCTATGCTTGCACGTTTCATGGGTGGATTAAATAGAGAGATTCAGACTATTCTAGAGTATAAGGAGTATAATAATATCACTCGTTTATTCCATCTTGGTTGTAAAGCTGAACGTGAAGTGCAGTATCGACAGGCATTGGCGCGAACTAATTTTTCTGCAGGTCAATCTTCATCATGGACACCGCGTGCCTCCTCTACTCCCACACATCCTACTGCAGCACCAGTGACTTCAGCCGCCAATTCCAACCGAGATACAAGAAAACAGGCACCACCACCACCATCTGCCAAGAGTACACCTTCTGGGCCTGCCCAGAGCTCTTCTTCATCTATGGCATCAACAGGGCACACACATGATATTATTTTTCGTCGTTGTAAGGGAAGAGGTCATTATGCGAGAGAATGCCAATCTCCGCGTGTTATGATTGCTACTGAGGATGGTGGGTATGAGTCCGCTAGTGACTATGATGAGGAGACTTTGGGTCTTATTACAAGTGAAGAACACGGTGGAGATGACTCTGATCATGAGACGCAATACATTGTTCCTGAAGACGCTGATAGGTATGAATTTTAGTTGCTTAACGTGTTTTGAGTGTGCAGGTGTCACAAGCTGAGCAAAATCAGAGGCATAATTTGTTCCATACAAAGGGAGTTGTGAAGGAACGTTTTGTTCGCGTCATCATAGATGGAGGGAGCTGCAACAACTTGGCTAGCATGGAGATGGTGGAGAAGCTATCTCTCACCACAAGACCACATCCACATCCTTACTATATCCAATGGTTCAACAACAGCGGCAAGGTTAAGGTAACACGTACTGTTCGTGTGCATTTTAGTATCTCTACATATGCTGATTATGTTGATTGTGATGTGGTACCCATGCAAGCATGTTCATTATTACTTGGTAGACCATGGCAATTTGATAAAAATTCTGTACACCATGGTAGAAACAATCAGTATACTCTTGTTCATAAGGATAAACATATTACTTTGCTTCCTATGACTCCTGATTCTATTTTGAAAGATGATATTAATAGAGCTAGTAAAGCAAAACAGGAGAAAAATAAGAGTGAAAATCAGATTGTGGCAAAAGAATTTGAGCAACAAATGAAGCCTAATAATAAACCATCTAGTGTTGCTTCTGAAATTAAATTGAAAGGTGCATGTTTACTTGTCACCAAATCTGATATTGATGAGCTAGATTTCAGCAAATCTGTTTCCTATGCTTTTGTGTGCAAAGAGGCATTATTTTCATTCAAGGACGTGCCTTCCTCTTTGCCTCCTGCTGTCACTAACATTTTGCAGGAGTTCGCTGACGTCTTTCCACAAGACGTGCCACCGGGATTACCACCTATTCGCGGGATTGAGCATCAGATTGACTTAATTCCCGGTGCTTCGTTGCCAAACCGTGCGCCATACCGTACCAATCCAGAGGAGATGAAGGAGATTATGCGTCAAGTACAGGAGCTGCTCGACAAAGGTTATATACGCGAATCTCTTAGTCCTTGTGCTGTTCCTATTATACTAGTGCCAAAAAAGGATGGTACGTCGCGTATGTGTGTTGATTGTAGAGGCATTAATAATATTACTATTCGTTATCGTCATCCTATTCCTAGGCTAGATGATATGCTTGATGAATTGAGTGGCTCTATAATATTCTCCAAAGTTGATTTGCGTAGTGGATACCATCAAATTCGTATGAAATTGGGAGATTAATGGAAAACAGCATTTAAAACTAAGTTCGGTTTATATGAGTGGTTAGTCATGCCTTTTGGGTTAACTAATGCACCTAGTACTTTCATGAGATTAATGAACGAAGTTTTACGTGCTTTCATTGGACGATTTGTGGTAGTTTACTTTGATGATATATTGATTTATAGCAGATCTTTGGAGGAACATTTGGAACATTTACGTGCTGTTTTTATTGCTCTACGTGATGCACGTTTGTTTGGTAACCTTGGGAAGTGCACCTTTTGCACCGATCGAGTATCTTTTCTTGGCTATGTTGTTACTCCACAGGGAATTGAAGTTGATAAGGCCAAGATTGAAGCTATTGAGAGTTGGCCGCAGCCCAAAACGGTCACACAAGTGAGGAGTTTCCTTGGCCTCGCTGGTTTCTATAGGCGTTTTGTGAGAGATTTTAGCACCATTGCTGCACCTCTCAATGAGCTTACAAGGAAGGATGTGCCTTTTGTTTGGGGTACCGCACAGGAAGAAGCCTTCACGGTATTGAAAGATAAGTTGACACATGCTCCTTTACTCCAACTTCCTGATTTTAATAAGAGTTTTGAGCTTGAATGTGATGCTAGTGGAATTGAATTAGGAGGTGTGTTATTACAAGATGGCAAACCTGTTGCATACTTTTCTGAAAAATTGAGTGGGCCTAGTCTGAACTATTCTACTTATGATAAAGAATTATATGCTCTTGTTCGGACCTTAGAAACATGGCAACATTATTTATGGCCCAAAGAATTTGTTATACATTCTGATCATAAATCTTTGAAACACATTAAAAGTCAAGCCAAACTGAACCGTAGACATGCTAAATGGGTTGAATTCATTGAGACTTTCCCTTATGTCATTAAACACAAGAAGGGTAAAGAAAATGTTATTGCTGATGCATTGTCTCGTCGTTATACTATGCTTTCACAACTTGACTTTAAAATATTTGGTTTGGAGACCATCAAAGATCAATATGTGCATGATCCTGAATTTAAAGATGTATTGCAGAATTGTAAAGAAGGGAGAACATGGAATAAGTTCGTCGTTAACGATGGATTTGTGTTTCGTGCTAACAAGCTATGCATTCCAGCTAGCTCCGTTCGTCTTTTGTTGTTGCAGGAAGCGCATGGCGGAGGATTAATGGGACACTTTGGCGTAAAGAAGACGGAGGATGTACTTGCTACACTGATGAGGACATGACTACCTTGGATACGACCAAAAATATTGCATACATGTATATTTGTGAGGTGATTTCTAATGCAAACTATGCAATAATTTATTTATGTCATCCAGGACAAAAAATACTTCACAAACTTTTGTGTCATTGTAATTGCAGGTGTATGGGACATTTGTACAATCCACATATGAAGATAGGAGAAGAGATGTTTAGGTGCTGTTCAAAATCCTCTCACGTCACTTTTGGGCCAAGAGAAGATAGAGTCCAAGTCTCTCACACGTTCTGGATTCAGATTCGGACTGCACAGACATACCTGACTCAAAACACCAAGAACTCTTTCATACGGACTCCGAATTGGGTGATTATTTCTTTTGTTGGAAAGTAATTTCGTGCTCTTTCCAACCCAATTGGATTCACTTAAAATTCACCGAGCTATGAGTTATCGACGAAACAATCTGATGCTCCAGCAGAATCCGAGTCAAACTACAAGTCCAAAGGTGTTGCATCATCACCTCCACTTGGGCCCATGACCTTGTACGACCTAGGGTTAGTTTTAGCTGCCTTGGGACGTCCTCCCACCTCCTTGGCCGCCACCCCTTACTCCTAATAAGTAGATCCATCTAGTAGCTTTTTCCTGGGGTTTTGTTTAGATTAAAAGTTCGCCATAGCTGCAACTTCGCGTACTTCGTTGTGTTCAACGACCAACCAAGACGTCACAGAACCCCACCTTGATCATAAAGCTTCATCTTATATCGCAATATTCAGATTGCAATCTTAGTTCTTGCTTTCTCTTCGTTTGCTTGCAGAGATAGACCCTCGTGGTCGGTTGATTGTGCTCCGGCGTGGTCAGGAGATAGACCCTCGTGGTCAGAGATAGACCATGGCTATAAACCAACTCCGAGAGGTTATTGACCACGCCGGAGCACAATCAACCTGACCACGAGGGTCTATCTCCTGCAAGCAAACGAAGAACAAGCAAGAAACTAAGATTTGCAATCTGGATATTGCGAATATAAGATGAAAGCTTTGTTGATCAAGGTGGGGTTCTGTGACGTCTTGGTCTGGTCGTTGAACACAAACGAAGTACGCGAAGTTGCAGCTATGGCGAACTTTTAATCTAAACAAAACCCAAAATCTAAACGGTGCCCTAAGGGCTGTATATATGGAGGAAGAGGAGGGGATTTCGTGGCCCTTGAAGGAGGGGTCCGAAACCAACCCTATCTCTTGTTTCCCCACACATACGGACTCTAAAAACAGCCTATACTCAAGTATTTCGACATTACATGGGCCTGGCCCAATAATAAGGTGACGCAGCACCTATAATAGCCTCTGGACGAAATTTATGAAGTGTCATCTTGTATATTTCGTCCAAGGCTTCCTGCACTCATTATGGTGGCTTCAAAGTCCTGAAATCATCACTTGTAACTCCGTTCTTGTTCCCCTTGTGCATGCCATCATCTCCATGCTTGAACTTGCTCCAAGGTTCCTCTTTCTTGTCCAAGCTAGGCCCTTCATTTGTAAGCAAAACAAATGTATCCAATTTAGGCAGCATCATATTCTCATGAACTTTAGGATCATTACCAAGAAACGAAAGTACCTGATATTTTAATTGGCGTGCGCGAGCTCTAGTAATTGGTCCAGTATGTATAGAAGCAGGGGCTGTGGGTGTAACAATGGTATTGATGTCCTCATCAGTTAAGCTTGGGGGAGTTGATACGTCTCCATCATATCTACTTTTCCAAACTCTTTTGCCCTTGTTTTGGACTCTAATTTGCTTGATTTGAATGGAACTAACCCGGACTGACGCAGTTTTCAGTAGAATTACCATGGTGTTATTTTCGTGCAGAAATAAAAGTCCTTGAATTGACCTAAAAATTTACGGAGAATATTTTTGGAATATATAAAAAATATTGGCGAAAGAATCAACCAGAGGGGGGCCACCCAGAGGCCACAAGCCCTGGGGGCGCGCCCTGCAGGCTTGTGGGCCCCCTGGAGCCCCTCCGACCTCAACTCCAACTCCATATAACCCTATCCGGGGAGAAAAAAAATCAGAGAGAAGGATTCATCGCGTTTTACGATACGGAGCCGCCGTCGCCTCCCGTTCTTCATCGGGAGGGCTGATCTGGAGTCTGTTTTGGGCTCCGGAGAGGGGGATTCGTCGCCTTCATCATCACCAACCTTCCTCCATCACCAATTTCATGATGCTCACCGCCGTGCGTGAGTAATTCCATCATAGGCTTGCTTGACGGTGATGGGTTGGATGAGATTTATCATGTAATCGAGTTAGTTTTGATAGGGTTTGATCCCTAGTATCCACTATGTTCTGAGATTGATGTTTCTATGACTTTGCTATGCTTAATGCTTGTCACTAGGGCCCGAGTGCCATGATTTCAGATCTGAACCTATTATGTTTTCATGAATATATATGTGTTCTTGATCCTATCTTGCAAGTTGTAGACACCTATTACGTGTTATGATCCGCATACCCCAAGGTGACAATAATTGGGATTCTTTTCGGTGATTACCGTAGTTTGAGGAGTTCATGTATTCACTAAGTGCTAATGCTTTGGTCCGGTTCTCTATTAAAAGGAGGCCTTAATATCGCTTAGTTTCCATTAGGACCCCGCTGCCACGGGAGGGTAGGACAAAAGATGTCATGCAAGTTCTTTTCCATAAGCACGTATGACTATATACGGAATACATGCCTACATTATATTGATGAATTGGAGTTAGTTCTGTGTCACCCTAGGTTATAACTGTTGCATGAGGAATGCCATCCGACATAATTATCCATCACTGATCCAATGCCTACGAGCTTTTCACATATTGATCTTTTCTCAGTTACTTTTCCGTTGCTACTGTTACAATCACGACAAAACTGTTACTGTTACTTTTGCCACCGTTACCGTTACTTCCATACTACTTTGCTACTAAAATCTTTGCTGCAGATATTAAGTCTTTCAGGTGTGGTTGAATTGACAACTCAGTTGCTAATACTTGAGAATATTCTTTGGCTCCCCTTGTGTCGAATCAATAAATTTGGGTTGAATACTCTACCCTCGAAAACTGTTGCGATCCCCTATACTTGTGGGTTATCAGTTGTCTTCGGACAATCTTCCTCGCGTGGTTATCGGCGGCAAACTAATTCGTGGGCCTGCGTGGACGTCCATCACTTTGACCGACAACGAGAGAGGTTACCAAGGTGGATTATCTTCTTTGGTTTGTGTTACGGTATATATAGTAGGTCATGGTGAGATTCCAGACCTAAGTTTGAGCGCATGCATATGCATGAATTAATCCCTCTCAACTGCTCGAAGTGGGGTGACAAACATACTACGCGTAGTGAACCCTCACTCTGTGTGGGAACTTTCCGGTTCCAAAGCACGGTACCACATCAAAGTTGTGCATTGGGTGTTCAAACACCACACAACACTTACATACATATGTTTGGGTTGGTTGTCTTCAGGCACTCTCTCGTGTGGTTATCGGCGACAATCTAGCCCATCTGTGGGGTCGCGTGGATGTCCATCCACTACGAAAAAAACACTTCCGTGATGATACGTGTTTGCCACGGCAGGTCACTTTTTCTGTCATGCATGTACATCCATGATGATTTTATGACAGAATCAAGATAGTCATACCTGTGCTGTCGTAGAAGTGTTCCACGACAATATTGAAATTATCATCACGGAAGTGTCCACTTCCATGAAAATAAATGCCGCGTCACGGAAGTGTCGTCATGGAAGTGTTTTCGTCAAGGGTAACTAACACGTGGCTTCCACCATAACGGGTTGCTGTTAAGCTATCGGGTTCCAGTTTGAATCCGATAACCCGTTAACAACCCAGACCAATGGCGATTTTCCACGTGTAAAATTGTCATTTGCCAGCAGATCCACGTGTCAGGTGAGCGGTGCGATAGATGTCATCCGTCCAATGGATGGGAGGCGCCTATGATACGTCGACATGTGGAACAGCCCAACAGTGGCCCATTTAGGTTAAAAAGGCATACCCATTTGATTTAGTCAAAAGTTAGCGGGCCCACCCATGGAAAGCCTGTTAACGACATGTATGCATATAGCCCATTTACGGCCCGGGAACTCACGGCCCGTTATGGCCTTCCCGAAGTCGGCTTAGTAGCGTCATCTGGGCCGTCCAATATGATTCCAGCCCGTTGTCACTTTCGGCCCATATATGTCCTGTGACGTCATTAGACCCATATGAGGCCTTCCGTCTCTCTAGGCCTTTTAACGGCCCATGCTGATTCTGGCCCATAATGAACGGTACATTGCTTGGAACCATTAACAGCCCATGATTCAGTTGGGCCGTTTCCAGCCCGTGTTACATTTCAGCTTACTATGGGCCCATAACTTCTTTGGATCATTTTCGGCCCTTGATTACTTACGGCCCGTTACTTGCATGTTCTGCTAATGGGCCAAATTCAACCTGTGGTTATAATCCCGTTTGTGCCTCTTAACCCATTGGGCCGTTTCCATCCTGTCATGTATTCCGGCCCATTAATGACCTGTTATGCCTGTTTGACAGAATTAACCCTTTGCTGTCTTCTGGCCTGTTAACGGCCCGTTATGATGCGGGCCCATAAACGAACAATTACCAATTTGGCCTGTTTACGGCCCATATTGTGGTCTGGTTTTGGCCCGCGAAAAGTAGGGCCCATGTGTGGACTATGGATCCTTTGGCCCGTAGGAGGCCCATTGATCCTACGGCTCCTAGATGGCCCATGGTCACTACAGCAGGTAGTAGGTCCAAGGTTACCACAGTCCATATGTGGCCCATGGTTATTACTGCAACTAGCAAACCGAGGAAAAGGAATACTAAGGAAATAAATAAGCAAGCAACTAACGCTCGGCTATTACCGAGATTGCAAAGATTACATCCACTAGGCATCAAAGTTCGCCAGTAGCGCAAATATAGGGAACACCCTACACTATACAAAAATGGCTTGTTGTTTTCTTCAGCCGGTCCCTGCCCGTTAAGAACAAATGTTGTATCGGAAGAAACAAATTACAGTCATATAACAAAAGGAGGGTTGGTTTGATAAATGCACCATTAGAAGTTTAGAAGCTTAGTTCATTTGACCTGACCGTTATGTTTTCATGCTGTAGTGTGTGATGGAGCACCATAACCTTCACCTTCATTTCTCCTAGGCTCCTCAACAACATAGCAAATGCCTGATAGTCTGGTTTCAAAACCATGCATATCTTGACAACATCAAACAATGGCTGTCCTTGTTTCACAAAGGGCCTCTGTTAGGGATTGGACTTGTGTCTAGAGCGCAGATATATCATTATTTTGAGCTTGCATATCTTGATCATGAGGCAGTTTGGACGAGGTTGCCTTAACAACCAACCCAATATTACACAGGAAGGTGCTTTTGGCACTGTTAGTGGAGAGATAATGACCCACTACAACAAGAGGTGACATTGCGGTTATGTTTGGTCATCACCTTCAGGAGGTGGCGGTTGCTACTTCTTGAGCTTGCGTTGATTTTTCCCTTGAAGAGGAAAGGGTGATGCAGCAAAGTAGAGATAAGTATTTCCCTCAGTTAAGAACCAAGGTATCAATCCAGTAGGAGGCACAAGCAAGTCTCCAATCTATGCACCTGCACAAACTAACAAACACTTGCACACAACGCGAAAAAGGGGTTGTCAATCCCTTCACGGTCACGAACAAGAGTGAGATCTAATAGAGATGGGTATAAAGGATAAATAAAAGAGCAAACTAAAGTGAATATAAATAAATTGCAGCAAGGTATTTTTGGGTTTTTTGGTTTATAGATCTGAAAATATACGATGGAAAATAGACCCGGGGGCCATAGGTTTCATTAGAGGCTTCTCTCTTGAAAGAAAACATACGGTGGGTAAACAAATTATTGTTGAGCAATTGATAGAAAAGCGCATACTTATGACGATATATAAGGCAATGATCATGAATATAGGCATCACATCCGAGACAAGCAGACCAAAACAATTCTGCATCTACTACTATTACTCCACAGATCGACCGCTATCCAGCATGCATCTAGAGTATTAAGTTCATAAGAACAGAGTAACGCCTTAAGCAAGATGACATGATGCAGAGGGATAAACTCAAGCAATATGACATAAACCCCATCTTTTTATCCTTGATGGCAACAATACAATACGTGCCTCGCTACCCCTTCTGTCACTGGGTGAGGACACCGCAAGATTGAACCCAAAACTAAGCACCTCTCCCATTGCAAGAAAAACCAATCTAGTTGGCCAAACCAAACCGATAGTTCGAAGAGAAATACAAAGATATCTTAATCATGCATAGAAGAGTTCAGAGAAGACTCAAATAATATTCATAGATAATCTGATCATAAATCCACAATTCATCAGATCTCAACAAACACATCGCAAAAGCAGATTACATCGAATAGAACTCCAAGAACATCAAGGAGAACATGGTATTGAAGATCAAAGAGAGAGAAGAAGCCATCTAGCTACTAGCTATGGACCCTTAGGTCTGTGGTAAACTATTCACGCTTCATCGAAAGGGCAGCAAGGTTGATGTAGAGGCCCTCCGTGATCGAATCCCCCTCCGGCAGGGTGCCGGAAAAGGCCCTAAGATGGGATCTCATGGGAACAGAGGCTTGCGGCGGTGGAAAAGTATTTTGGTGGACGCTTCTGATGTTTGGGGAATATTTGAGAATTTATAGAGGTGGAACTAGGGTTAGGGGACTCTCAAGGGGCCCACAAGCCAGGGGTGCCCCCCTGGGGCGCGCCCTAGAGGCTTGCGGCCTCCTCGGGACTCTTCTGGCCCTCTCTCCAAGTCACGTAGGTGTCTTCGGGTCCAAGAAAAATCATCGTAAAGTTTTATTCCGTTTGGACTCCGTTTGATATTCCTTTTCTGTAAAAGTCAAAAACAAGGAAAAAACAGAAACTAGCACTAGGCTCTAGGTTAATTGGTTAGTCCCAAAAATAATATAAAATAGCATATTAGTTCATATAAAACATGCAAAACAGATAATATAATAGCATGGAACAATAAAGAATTATAGATACGTTGGAGACGTATCAAGCATCCCCAAGCGTAATTCCTGCTCGTCCTCGAGTAGGTAAATGATAAAAACAGAATTTTTGATGTGGAATGCTACCTAACGTATTTATCAATGCAATCTTCTTTATTGTGGCAAGAATGTTCAGATCCATAAGATTCAAAACAAAAGTTTTATATTGACATAAAAACAATAATACTTCAAGCATAATAATAAAGCAATCATGTCTTCTCAAAATAACATGGCCAAAGAAAGTTATCCCTACAAAATCATATAGTTTGGCTATGCTCCATCTTCATCACACAAAGTATTTCATCATGCACAACCCCGATGACAAGCCAAGCAATTGTTTCATACTTTTGGTGTTCTCAAACTTTTTCAACTTTCACGCAATACATGAGCGTGAGCCATGGATATAGCACTATAGGTGGAATAGAATTTGGTGGTTGTGGAGAAGACAAAAAGAAAGAGAAAGTCTCACATCAACTAGGCAAATTAATGGGCTATGGAGATGCCCATCAATTGATATCGATGCAAGTGAGTAGGGATTGCCATGCAACAGATGCACTAGAGCTATAAGTGTATGAAAGCTCAAAAAGAAACTAAGTGGGTGTGCACCCAACTTGCTTGCTCATGAAGACCTAGGGCAATTTGAGGAAGCCCATCATTGGAATATACAAGCCAAGTTCTATAATGAAAAATTCCCACTAGTATATGAAAGTGAAAAAATAGGAGACTCTCTATATGAAGATCATGGTGCTATTTCAAATCACAAGTGTGGAAAAAGGATAGTAACATTGTCCCTTCTCTCTTTTTCTCTCATTTTTTTTATTTGGGCTTCTTTGGCCTCTTTCTTTTTATTTGGGCTTCTTTGGCTTTTTTTATTATTTTTAAAAAGTCCGGAGACTCATCCCAACTTGTGAGGGAATCATAGCTTCCACCATCCTTTCCTCACATGGGACAATGCTCTAATAATGATGGTCATCACACTTTTATTTACTTACAACTCAAGAATTACAACTCGATACTAGAACAAAATATGACTCTATATGAATGCCTCCGGCGGTGTACCGGGATGTGCAATGATCAAGAGTGACATGTATAAAAAATATGAACGGTGGCCAAGCCACAAATACTATGCCAACTACATGATCATGGAAAGCAATATGACAATGATGGTGCGTGTCATAATAAAATGGAACGGTGGAAGTTGCATGGCAATATATCTCGGAATGGCTATGGAAATGCCATAATAGGTAGGTATGGTGGCTGTTTTGAGGAACGGTATATGGTGGGTTTGATGCACCGGCGAAAGTTGCGCGGTTCTAGAGAGGCTAGCAAAGATGGAAGGGTGAGAGTGCGTATAATCCATGGACTCAACATTAGTCATAAAGAACTCACATACTTATTGCAAAAAATTATTAGCCATCGAAACAAAGTACTACACTCATGCACCTAGGGGGATAGATTGGTAGGAAAAGACCATCGCTCGTCCCTGGCCGCCACTCATAAGGAAGACAATAAAAAAAAATCATGCTCCGACTTCATCACATAACGGTTCACCATACGTGCATGCTACGGGAATCACAAACTTTAACACAAGTATTCACCAATCCACAATTACTCAGTAGCATGACCCTAATATCACCATCTTTATATCTCAAAACAAATGCAAGGAATCAAACTTCTCATCTATTCAATGCTCTTTATATGAAAGTTTTTTATTATATCCCTCTTCGATGCCCATCATATTAGGAATAAATTCATAACCTAAGCAAATTACCATGCTGTTTAAATACTCTCAAAATAATATAAGTGAAGAATGAGAGTTCAACAATTACTATAAAATAAAACTACCACCGTGCTCTAAAAAGATATAAGCGAAGCACTAGAGCAAACTGCCTAGCTCAAAAGATATAAGTGAAGCATATAGAGTATTCTAATAAATTCATGATTAAAGCGTGTCCCTCTCAAAAGGTGTGTACAGAAAGGATGATTGTGGAAAACTAAAAAGAAAAGAATCATATCATACAAGACGCTCCAAGCAAAAGACATATCATGTGGTGAATAAAAATATAGCCTCAAGTAAATTTACCAATGGATTGAAGACAAAAGAGGGGATGCTATCCGGGGCATCCCCTAGCTTAGATGCTTGGTTGTCCTTGAATATTACCTTGGGGTGCCTTGGGCATCACCAAGATTAGTCTCTTGCCACTCCTTATTCCATAGTCCATCAAATCTTTACCCAAAACCTAAAAACTTCACAACACAAAACTCAACAGAAAACTCATAAGATCCGTTAGTATAATAAAATAAATCACCACTTTAGGTACAGTTGTGAACTCATTCTAAATTTATATTGGTGTTATATCTACTGTATTCCAACTTCTCCATGGTTCATACCCCCCGATACTACCCATAGATTCATCAAAATAAGCAAACAACACATAGAAAACAGAATCTGTCAAAAACAGAACAGTTTGTAGTAATCTGGAAATTTCGTATACTTCTGTAACTCCAAAAATTCTGAAAAATTAGGAAATTTGTATATCAATCTTTTGTAAAAAACTCAGATCAAAAGCATATTTTTGTGATATTCTAAATTTCTGGCAATGAGCGCAAAAGTTTCTGTTTTTCAGCAAGATCAAATCAACTATCACCATGGACCATCCCAAAGGTCTTACTTGGCTCAAACACTAATTAAAACACAAAACACAATTACTACAGAGGTAATAATGTGTATTTATTGAAAAACAGAACCAAAAACAAAAAATATAAAAATAAAATTGGGTTGCCTCCCAACAAGCATTATTGTTTAACGCCCCTAGCTAGGCATAAAACATAGATCTAGGTATTGTCATCTTTGGTAATTTTTTCCATAGATGTGTTCTTGTTAGGGGTTTTTGCAAAGATAACTTGAAACACATTATCCATAGAAATTTTGGCATTATCAAGTTGCCCATCTACGTATCCCCTTTGGTTCCCGGCCATGATCCAAGAATAATGTTGATTAACATCATTGAAAACTTGTTGGATCACAACTAAAACGGGGATTTTCTTTTTAAGGTTCTCATAATTTTTTTGATTATTTCCAAGCAAATGTCTCAATGTATAGTCACTATTGTAAAGGATCTCATCTATCACCGGTTTTTCATGGCTCATTCCATAAAAATCAAAAATTTCCCTAGCTTCCCGCACTATGTGATCAAATTCATTCATAAGAACATGGGTAGCTATCTTTTTAGCTTTAGGATTTTTATAACGGGAAGCTCATAAAACAATCTTTGCAAGGTAGGATGGGCATGGATAAATCTATTTTCAAATTTCAGAACTAGTGCTGAAATAGCTTCCGCATAAGTTTTAGTTCTTATAAGTATAGGAGCATCATCAAAAGGCAAATTGCCGACACAATTGAAAAATTCTTGATATGTTCTTTCCCCATAACATTCCCTTGCCCCAACACAATTTTTTTAGCATCCAGATTGCCGGATCGTCCAATTTTAGGAGTTAGGCCATCATCTGTTTCTGCCATACCAAAGTCACTCATGATGATGAGTTCAAGAAAACAAAAAGATCGAGCGGAGAGAAAAGGGCGAATAAAAAGGAAAATATTTTTATATTTTTCTGAAAACGTTTTAGAAGTGGGGGATAGGAAAATGAGAGGCAAATGGAAAATAATGTAAGTGCAAGAGATGAGAGTTTGTGATGGGTACTTGGTAGACTTGATGTAGAACCTCCCCGGCAACGACGCCAGAAATTCTTCCTGCTACTTCTTGAGCTTGCGTTGATTTTTCCCTTGAAGAGGAAAGGGTGATGCAGCAAACTAGAGATAAGTATTTCCCTCAGTTAAGAACCAAGGTATCAATCCAGTAGGACGCACAAGCAAGTCTCCAATCTATGCACCTGCGCAAACTAACAAACACTTGCACACAACGCGAAAAAGGGGCTGTCAATCCCTTCACGGTCACGAACAAGAGTGAGATCTAATAGAGATGGGTACAAAAGATAAACAAAAGAGCAAACTAAAGTGAATATAAATAAATTGCAGTAGTATTTTTGGGTTTTTTGGTTTATAGATCTTAAAATATATGATGGAAAATAGACCCGGGGGACATAGGTTTCACTAGAGGCTTCTCTCTTGAAAGAAAACGTACGGTGGGTAAACAAATTACTGTTGAGCAATTGATAGAAAAGCGCATAGTTATAACGATATCTAAGGCAATGATCATGAATATAGGCATCACGTCCGAGACAAGTAGACCGAAACGATTCTGCATCTACTACTATTACTCCACACATCGACCGCTATCGAACATGCATCTAGACTTTTATGTTCATAAGAACGGAGTAACGCCTTAAGCAAGATGACATGATGTAGAGGGATAAACTCAAGCAATATGACATAAACCCCATCTTTTTATCATTGATGGCAACAATACAATACGTGCCTCGCTACCCCTTCTGTCACTGGGTGAGGACACCACAAGATTGAACCCAAAACTAAGCACCTCTCCCATTGCAAGAAAAACCAATCTAGTTGGCCAAACCAAACCGATAGTTCGAAGAGAAATACAAAGATATCTTAATCATGCATAGAAGAGTTCAGAGAAGACTCAAATAATATTCATAGATAATCTGATCATAAATCCACAATTCATCAGATCTCAACAAACAGACCGCAAAAGAAGATTACATCGGATAGAACTCCAAGAACATCAAGGAGAACATGGTATTGAAGATCAAAGAGAGAGAAGAAGCCATCTAGCTACTAGCTATGGACCCTTAGGTCTGTGGTAAACTACTCATGCTTCATCGGAAGGGCAACAAGGTTGATGTAGAGGCCCTCCGTGATCGAATCCCCCTCCGACAGGGTGCCAGAAAAGGCCCTAAGATGGGATCTCATGGGAACAGAGGCTTGCGGCGGCGGAAAAGTATTTTCGTGGACGCTTCTGATGTTTGGGGAATATTTGAGAATTTATAGAGGTGGAACTAGGGTTAGGGGACTCCCGAGGGGCACACAAGCCAGGGGCGTGCCCTAGAGGCTTGTGACCTCCTCGGGACTCTTCTGGCCCTCTCGCCAAGTCACGTAGGTGTCTTCTGGTCCCATAAAAATCATCGTAAAGTTTTATTCCGTTTGGACTCTGTTTGATATTCCTTTCTGTAAAAGTCAAAAATAAGGAAAAAACAAAAACTGGCACTGGGCTCTAGGTTAATAGGTTAGTCCCAAAAATAATATAAAATAGCATATTAATGCATATAAAACATCCAAAACAGACAATATAATAGCATGGAACAATAAAAAATTATAGATACATTGGAGATGTATCAGCGGTTCCACCATTTGTTACATAGCTTGCTGAAAGTTGAGTTTGTACATTAGTAGTACCAGAACAGAAGTTATTTGGAGGCAGCAAAACCAAACAAAATATCTTTGGTCTATATACAGAACTTATTTTGGTGAACCCATGTAAAATATTAGTTGTATTTTACTGTAAAGTACATAATAAAAGCTGGTTCCAAACATATGATCATGTACCATGGCTAATGTATTATCTATCTCTTCACATTGTATTGACAGCTAAGGATAAAACAAAAAAGTTTGTAATACGGTAAGCATAGTATGACATCATTCATATCACAAAACAACTGAGAATAGACAAACAGGCAATTGTAACGTTGTGTGGGCAAGTCCAGCACGGAACTAGATTATAGATCAAGAGCAAAGAAACATCACTCCTCTCTTTTAAACCTTATAAGGTGCAATGATACGCTAAGATGACTGTGCATAAAATTGAAAAGAGTAATAGACATTGGCTGGAAACCGTGCAGTTCAATGCACAAGTGTGAGTAACCAGTAGTTAAAAGGCATGAGGATTAAGGACTTACAACAACGGCTTTGACTGTTGTAGTTATGTCCTTCGTCTTGCTGGTGTGACAGTCCTTGAAGATTTCCACTGCATTTGGTTCAGGTACTTTTTGGTCCTTGCGGGCATTCCTCTGCATTTGGAACAAGTTAATATAGATCTGATAATATGGCACAGTGAAAAGAGTGAAACAACAGCTAGTTACAAGAGCCTCGCAGTGTGCAATATATCTACGAGATCCCGTTGTTTGTTGGAATTTCACTTTCGTACGATTGGCCTTGTTCTTTGAACATTTCACCTAGAAGAAGATAGATTTGTAAGGCACATGCGTAAATATGAGTTCAACATGTGATCTTATCACATATATATATATAACACTTGATACTTTGGATCAGACCAGTGTTTAACGAGGGATCTCCAGTCTTCATCCATTATATTTTCCACTAGAGATGTTTGGGCAAGTTCACTATCAGCCTTGCATTCAAAGTTCACTATCAGCCTTGCATTCTCGCAGAGCAGACTTGAAAACATGAGTGCATGCTTGTCTGGTTGCATCATCTTGGCGATCCAACTTGAACCTCATCCATTGAAAATTATGGGAGTCTCATTACCAACAACCTAGAAAGTATGGGACAGAGCAAGACGATATTACTAATTTCCATAAATAACCATACTTATAGATAAATGGTCGAGGAAGGTGTTAAACTGGGTTTCGTCTTTGTCATTCCTGCATTGAATCCATTTTTGGAGGATACGTGCATGACACCTAACAACAACGGCTGCCTCTGATACTAACTTGGCTGACCTGTAGCATCGCGTGGCCTTTTTAAACCTGTCTCAAAATGGATCTCCATTCTTCCTCCTCTAGATTTAATTAACCTGTCGAGCATTATCCCTGATGTCTGTTTCCTCTTGAGCCTAGGTGCTAGATCAACAATGAACATGGGAAGTGTTAGTGTACATCAAACTGCGAGACTACATATAAAGAAGCATGCAACTGTAACTTGACTTGATCAACTACCTTTTTGCTGTTGAAGCTCACAAGGTTCATCTGATCTTGCCAAGTGCTCTTTTATCAAGAGTGCTTGGGAGTAGTGCCAGGTGGCAAGGGAGCTTGCCGCTAGCTGAATTGACAAACGAGTAACTCGTGCAGATGTTGGTACGGTGGAAGAAGGTGTTGCAACCACTAGGGCTGTCGTTGCTTGTTTGGTGGAAACTTTTCATTTGTCTTTGGTATGTTTTGCAGCTGGTGTAGCAGGGGATACCATGTTTGTACATTTATCCAGTGGACTTCGACCTTCAAGTGCACTATCAGTACCAGCAGAATCTATAGAGCTATTCTGCTTCTGTGTCCGTGCCTCCCGAGTACTAACACCATCCCCTACCATTCTATGTTCCTTCCTCTCTTTTTTGCCATGTCAAGTCAAGCCCACAAGAAAAAGGAATAAAATCTTAGTTCTTCAGAACTAATTGATGCATGATACAGATGAACTGAACTTTGATATTAGACAACCGCATGATAGGAGGATGTAATATGTACGAAAAACAGGACGACATGGGATAATCAGAAGGAATTTCAATAAATTAGAAGCAATGCAATGGAAGGTAGACACCATATGAAAGATGCTACAAATATCACTCTGCCAAGTTAACAATGTCTCGTCATAACTGGCATTTAAACAAATGTGAAGTAGTATAAGAAATAAATCATATGCAAGATGCAAACAACATCACACTACCAAGTTAAAGGTGTCTAGTCATAAGTAATTGATGTAGGATAGACACGAACAGTACTTCGATGTTAGAACATGTATAGACATATGTAGTATATGCAAAAAAAGGAAGACATGCCATATTCACATGTATAATGTGTAAACTAAGCAGATGTAATTTAATAAAATTAGAAGCAATACAAGCTAGACATCGTATGCAACATGCAAGCAAATATCACACTGCCAAGCTACAGAAAACACCTAGGATACCGGTTCCACCAGAAGACCGCCATCAACCCCTACCTTAATTTTTTCCTTGCTCTTTCTTAATTTTATTGCCTTGTCAAGTCAAACCCACAAGAAAAATGAATAAAATTCGCTCTTCAGAACTCATTCATGCAGGATGCTGACGAACAGTACTTTCATGTAAGGCGACCGCATGATAGGACGATTGAATGTGTAAGAAAAAAGGACAACATTGCATATTCACACCTATGAAGTGTAAACTAGCAGAAGGCATTTCAACAAATTAGAAGCAATGAAATCTAGACACCATATGAAAGGTGCAACGAATATTACTCTACCAAGTTAAAACTGTCTCGTCATAAGTGCCATCTCAACAAAATAGAAGCAGTACAAGCTAGAAAAGAATGCAAGATGTAACCTATATCACACTCCCAAGTTTGTGTCTTATGATAAGTGATAGTTGTAGGTTACACAATAGTAGTACTTTGATGTAAGAACATGGAGTGATAGGCAGATATTGTATGTTCTAGAAACAAGAACATGTGTCTTATTCACAAGTATAATGCGTAAAATAAGCAGATGGAATTTAACAAAATTAGAAGCAATACAAGCTAGACATCATATGTAACATGCAAACACATATAAAAGTGCCTAGTTAGAGGGAGCACCTTTGATGGTGGAGTAGGAAAGATGTGCTCATCATCAACACAGCTATGTTGAGTGTCTATGCATGTGTTGTTTTGCAAATCTTGTTGGGAGGATGGTGGAGTAGAATCTGTAGAGACCCTCCATTTCAGTTGGTTGGAAGGAGCACCATCATCCACTGCCTTGCTAATTTCCTCCCGCTTTATTGATTTTGCATTATCAAGTAAAACCGACAAGAAAAAGGAATAATATTCACTCTTTAGAACGCATTCATGCATGATACTGACAATCACTACATTGATGTAAGGCAAACACATGATACGAGGATGGAATATGTACGAAAAACAGGACGACATGGCATATTCACAACTATTTGTGTAAACTAAGCAAAACCATTTCAACAAATTAGAAGCAATGCAAGCTAGACACCACATGAAAGATGCAATAAATATGACTCTGCCATGTTAAAAGCATCTCATCATAAATGGCGTTTTGACAAATTAGAAGCAGTACATGCTATAAATCATATGAAAGATGCAACCAATATCACACTGCATATATTAAAGGTGTCTCGTCATAAGTGATTGACACGGGATACACAAGAATAGTAGTTTTATGTAAGGTCATGGTTAATAGATAGATGTAGTATGTACCAAAAACAGGAAGTCATGTCACATTAACAGGTATAATGTGTAAACTAAGCAGAATAGCAAATCCAATTTAACTAAATTAGAAGAATTACAAGCTAGACACCATATGCAATATGCAACCACATATCACATTGCCAAGTTAGAGCAAGAACCTGTGATGGTGGTGTAGGTGAAATGTTGTCATCAATTACAGAGCCACGTTGACTATCCTAATCTAGCGTTGTTGTTTCTGGAGAATCATGTGGGGCGGATGACACTGAACTCTTTAAAAGAGTAGCTCGTATCATAGTATACCAGGGGCCTGACTGTCTCGTCATAATTGATTGATGAGGGATACACAAGAAAATTAGCTCGATGTAAGAACATGGTTAATAGAAAGATGCAATATGTACCAAAAATAGGAACGCAGTATAATGTGTAAACTAAGCAGATGCAATTTAACCAAATTGGAAGCAATATAAGGTAGATGCCTTATGCAACTTGCAACCACATATGACACCGCGAAGTTAAAGCAAGCACCTGGGATGGTGGTTCATGGCGATTGAGATCATCAACTGCAGAGCTACGTTTACTGTCTCCATCTGCTGACACTATACACCCTTTATAGAGCTGAAACGCTTCGAGCTTACCCACGAGTTACACAGGCGCGACTTCTCTCTTTTCCTTTTTGACAACAGTGCTTCAAAGGCTGAAACACCCTTGCATAAAAAAACAATAGTGAGAGTATGGGTGAAGTGTGTGCAGAAGTAGTGCACTATAAAATTAGCAGATAGCAGGTAGGTCAAAAATAAATGATGGCACATGCTACTTGTGACTGCGTTGGGATTTCCTCGAAGAGGAGAGGATGATGCATTATAGTACAGATAAGTATTTCCCTTAGTTAAGAACCAAGGTTATCAATCAAGTAGGAGAACCACGCAACACCTCATTAGCAGTACCTACACACAAAATAACAAATACTTGCAGCCAACAGGAACAAGCGGCTGTTAATCCCTCAGTGGTTAATTGCAAGGATCAAATCTCGTAGTGATAGATAGACAGATAAAACA
The DNA here is from genome assembly GCA_011799875.1 of Thinopyrum elongatum. Lineage (NCBI taxonomy): Eukaryota > Viridiplantae > Streptophyta > Magnoliopsida > Poales > Poaceae > Thinopyrum > Thinopyrum elongatum. The sequence goes on from CM022301.1 coordinate 189,806,246, forward strand.
CAAAATAAAAATAAAGTAAATAAAATTGCAGCAAGGTATTTTTGGATTTTAATATATGGTAAAAATAGACCCGGGGGCCATAGTTTTCACTAGAGGCTTCTCTCTTGAACATAGCATACGGTGGGTAAACAAATTACTGTTGGACAATTGATAGAGAAGAGAATAATCATGACGATATCCAAGGCAATGGTCATGAATATAGGCATCATGTTCGAGATAAGTAGACCGACTCCAGCCTGCATCTACTACTACTACTCCACACATCGACCGCTATCTAGCATGCATCTAGAGTATTAAGTTCATAAAGAATGGAGTAATGCCTTAAGCAAGATGACATGATGTAGACAAAGTAAACTCACGCAAGAATAAACCCCATCATTTTATATTTAATGGAAACAATACAAATACGTTCCTTATCTCTTTTTATCACTGCGATATAAATCAACGCAAGATTGAACCCATCACAAAGCTCCACTCCCATTGCAAGAAAAATCAATCTAGTTGGCCAAACCAAATCAATATAGATCGGAGAGAAATACAAAGCTATTATAATCATGCATAAAAGAGTTCAAAGAATACTCAAATAATATTCATAGATAATCTAATCATAAACTCACAATTCATCGGATCCCAACAAACACACCGCAAAAAGTGATAACATCGAATAGATCTCCAAGAACATTGTATTGAAGATCAAAGAGAGAGAGGAAGCCATCTAGCTACTAGATATGGATCCTTAGGTCTGTGGTAAACTACTCACACATCATCGGAAGGGCAACAAGGTTGATGTAGAGCCCCTTCGTGTTCGGTTCCCCCTCCAGCAGAGTACCGGAGAAGGCCTCCAGATAGTATATCTCGAGAACAGAAACTTGCGGCGGTGGAAAAAGTATTTTGGGTAACTCTCTGATGCCATGGGAATATTTGAGAATTTATAAAGATAGAATTAGGTCAAGAGGTGCCACAAGGGGCCCACAAGCCTGGGGGACACCCCCCTGGGGCGTGCCTCCCGAGCTTGTAGCTCCCTAGTGGCTCGTCGGGTCTTCTCCCGTGTGACGCCCCCGGCTTAATCGTGCACTAATCATACACGCAAATGCACACGATCAAGCCTAAGGACTCACGGGAAGATATCACAACACAACTCTAAAACATAAATAAAGTCATACAAGCTTTATATTACAAGCCAGGGGCCTCGAGCGCTCGAATACATAAGCTTGCGTACAAGCGTTAGCGGAAGCATCAGATATCTGAGTACAGATATAAAAGAAAGCACAGAAAGGCCTTTAGAAAGGCGGGGCAAAATAAAAAAAACTACGATCGAAAGGCGTAGGCCTCCTGCCTGGGACCCTCCGGTCCTACTCCTGGTCGACCGCAAGCTCGAAGTAAAATCCACCCTCGGGGTAGTAGTGGCGATCGTCGGCGGGGGCAGCTGTATCCGGGGCTCCGTCATCTGGTTGCATCAAAAGGGATATATGGGGAAAAAGAAAGCAAAGCAACCGTGAGTACTCATCCGAAGTACTCAGCAAGCAAGGATCTACACTACATATGCAACATTATCAAAGGAAGGCTGTATATGTGGACTGGGCTGCAGAAATGCCAGAATAGAGGGGAAAACCTAGTCCTATCGAAGACTAGCATCTTCAGCGGTCTTGCAACATTAGAAGAGAGTAGAACAGTACAATATAAGGTAGCAGTAATGATATCAACCTCACCCAAAGATCCTTTCTCGACTCCCTGTGAGAAAGCAATCAAAAAGAAAGCAAAGCAATCGTGAGTACTCATCCGAAGTACTCAGCAAGCAAGGATCTACACTACATATGCAACTTTATCAAAGGAAGGCTGTATATGTGGACTGGGCTGCAGAAATGCCAGAATAGAGGGGAAAACCTAGTCCTATCGAAGACTAGCATCTTCAGCGGTCTTGCAGCATTAGAAGAGAGTAGAACAGTATAATATAAGGTAGCAGTAATGATATCAACCTCACCCAGAGATCCTTTCTCGACTCCCTGCGAGAAAGCAATCCCAGAGCCATACAGTCATCATACTCGTCCTGGGACCCTTCTCGACCCCCTGCGAGAAGCAATCCCAGAGCCATATATCCGGGTATCATCTCACGGTCTAGTTGTGTCGATCGGGATACAACTCCGAGTGTCCTTTACCGTAGGACCGACTATCGATAGAAGTTTTCTTTCCTGCAGGGGTGCACCAACTTACCCACCACGCTCGATTAACACCGGCCGGACACACTTTCCTGGGTCATGCCCGGCCTCGGCCAAACAATCCACACAGCCCTACCTGCAGCTCAGCAGAGAGGTCCCCGCTGGTCTACATCCTAAGCGCTCAGGGGTCTTGGGCCATCGCCCTGTGCACTCCGGGTCGTTGCGAGCAGGGTGAAGCCAGGCACCAGGAGGGCGCCGGTCCATCTCGGCCGCAAGGCTGAACTAGACATCTGACAGAGCTTTCGGCTGATGCTACGATGCAGAACGCCCATACTATGCCCACGTGATGGTTAGTGCTATCAGACTAGAGGCCTGCTTGGATCAAATATCCAAATCGTTGGTGGACTAGGGCTTGCGGTAACGAGCAGAGACTCATGATCGATGTGCCCCGTCGCCCCGTCTCGAGGACTTGTGGCAAGGGCCAAGATTGCCCGGCCACGCCTCGTATTCATCACTCGGGCACCATATAGGCAACCCGTCTTCACATCACACGCCGGTACCCCTCAGGGTCGACCCGCCTTTCCAAGTAACAATAGTACAGTCCAAGTATCCGTGTGTCCATAACATTAGGGGAATCCGAGGTGTCATCATCGTTGGATTCCTACATGATGTATCCGTCAAGGTGAACTCGGAGGAATCACCCTTGCTGGGTTCACACTTGAGGTGTTGTACGACGGCGTCGTTATCGGAAGTGGTGAAGGAGGAATCACCCTCGATGACCACGACTGAATAGCTACTCTACAGAGTTAACATCAGAAGTGCTATAAGAGGTTTCACCCTCGGCACTTGATAGTAATGCTGCAGTGTCGTTACAACTAAGGGGGGGTGATGTGCTGTGCTGGGGCCTGGTCTTCAATCCCGTTGATCGGGTCTTCTGATAATCCAGCGGGGCAGTCGGGACTAGCGGGGTCACTAATAGGTCTCTACCCAGCCTATACTAAGTAGTTTAGGATATGCAGGTAATTATCAACAGCAGGTTACAGTAAATAGGCTATGCATCAGAATAGGTAAAGCAGTAGCAGCAGCAATTCTAATGCAAGCATGAGAGAGAAAGTATAGGCAATATCGGTATGCTCAAAGGGGGGGGTGCTTGCCTAGTTGCTCTGGCAAAGGCAAGGTTGTCAATGGTGTCTTCGACCTCCTGAGCTGCGGCGGTACCGGGAACTGCGTCGGGGTCTAACGAGAGAGAAGAGGGGGAGGAAACAGTATAAATACACAGCAAACAAGAGCAACACAACGTACGACATGACAATACGCAGTGCCGGGTGTGTCCTAATGTATGGTTGCACGCCACCGAGGAAGGGGGAATCCATCCGGGAATGTTTTCCCAGTTCCGGACATTTGTCAGACAGATGACCGGAGGGGAACGGTTCCATGTTCGGATAGTTAGGGACATGTGACGGACGAACGGATCGCGCCTTCGGATTCGTCTCGAAATTCTGAGCAACTTTCATGTACAAAGTTTTTCGATCTGAGCTACGGATTATTTTCTATGATTTTCTAAAGATTTAATTGATTTTTTGGAATTATTTTAATTATTTAATCCAACATTATCCAGAATAGTAATTGATGATGTCAGCACGACATAAGCATTGCATCAGCAGTAAACAGTAGGGCTGACCAGGTCAAACCTAACCAGTGGGTCCCACTAGTCAGTGACTGGACTAATTAACAGAGTTAAATTAACTAATCTAACCCTAATCAACTAGCGGGACCCACCTGTCAGTGTCTTACACTAATTATATTTAGTTAAAATTTGAATTAGGTTAATTAGGCACTGGGGCCCACATGTCAGTGGCTGTAGTCGCCACATCAGCAAGTTGACTAGGTCAACTGGTCAACTGGGTCCGTGGGACCCATTTGCCAGTGGCTCAGGGTGGCCCACCGGCCAGTCCACGTAGGACGCCGGCGCCGGAATCTCTCCGGCGAGCCCTCCGCGGCGGCAACTTCGCTGGAGAGGCTCGGGTTTCGCCTGTGGGGGTCCATTTGGCCCGCGGCCGGTCGTGTTCGAGAGCTACGGCCGTTGCGCGTCGACTGGCGAGGTCGGAGCTGGCAGGGAAGGCCGGCAGGGCCGCCAGCATCGAACCGTGGCGGTGGCGTGGTTCGGTCGCGGTTGAGCTAGTCGCAGCAGAGCGATTTCACGCAAAATAAGCGGCCAGCGAGGCCTAATGTGCCACGGTGAGCAAGTTGGACACCCGTGGGTGACCAAATGGTCACCGGAGTAGCTCCGGCGACCAGCGGAGCGGCGATGCGTTCGGGCACTTGCGGGGCTTTGGCAAAGAGCTCAGCGGCACGAAAAAGACGAGGAGAGTGGTGCGGGGGCTCATCGAGCGGCGTAAGAAGGCCGGTGAAAGCTTAGTAGCTGCCAGGGGAGGTTGGGGACGCCGATGGTCGCCGGTGGCCGAGGTGGAAGGGGGCGAGGGAGATCCACCGCGGTAGAGGTCCCTGGCTCCAACGAGCAGCGCAGGGAGATGAGGTAGTCTGCGGCGAGGTCGACGGACTCGACAGAGGGATCCGGCGGTGGCTGTCGCCGCGGCTGAGCAGGCAAGCGGCGGCGGTGGACTCAGAACAGGGGAAGGGGAGGAAGCGAGGGCGAGGGAGAGAGTGGCGAGGGAGAGCCAGGGGGCGCGGGAGCTGCTCTTTATCCTCCCCGGCAAGGCGAGGGCAGTGTCGACCGCAAGGAGGGGGGCCAGTGGGCCGGGCGCGCGCGCGCTAGCTGTTCGACAGCGAGGCGTGGTGAGCAGTGGCGAGAGGTGGGGGAGAAGCTAGGCGGGCTGGGCCGCACTGTGCACTTGCGGCCCAGGCACAGTGAGCCTTTTCCTTTTCTTCTTTTCCTTTTCTGTTTTCTGTTTTCCTTTTTCTATTTTGTTAAATGTTTGAGCACTAAAAGGTTTTTGTAAAATATGAGACCTAGCCCATAAATCATAGTGCATTGTATGCCACTGCAATAAAATGGTTTTGAGTACAAAGATTTTCATTTGGGATTTTATTTAATTAAAAAGGCATTAACCAACCCTGTTTTTCTACTGTTAGTGTCACTTAGTTAATTTATTAATTGTTGATTATAATTTTAGAATAGTCTCTGGAATATTTGCTATTCATTGAACAATTTAGTTTCTAAGTTTGGACAACTTTTATTTTCACTTTTAGTTTGAATTTCCATTTGAATTTGAATTTATGGAAAGGGATATGTTACTAATGATGATTAAGCACTGTTGATCATGATGACATGGCATAATCAAAAGGGTGATCACTGTAGCTTAATACATGGGGTCTTACAAATCTTCTCCACTAACAAAAATTCTCGTCCCGAGAATTAAGAGGTAGAAGGGAAAAGTTCGGGGTATTCCGCACGAAGATTATCCTCGCGTTCCCAAGTGGCTTCATCTTCGGTATGATTTGACCACTGCGCTTTGAGGAACTTGGTAACCTTCTGACGGGTTCGATGTTCAGGTTCATCGAGAATGCGGATCAGATGCTCCTTATAAGATAGATCATCTTGCAGCTCGAGCATCTCGTGGTCCACTGCGCGGTGTGGAGATTCTTTGAAGCATTTACGAAGTTGCGACACATGGAAGACGTCGTGGATATGAGAGAATTGTGGCGGCAATTCCAATTTATACGCCACTTGACCACGTCTTGCAACAATGCGGAAAGGACCAATGTAGCATGGAGCCAACTTGCCCTTGATTCCAAAACGGTGAGTGCCCTTCATAGGGGTGACTCGCAGATAAGCTTGATCACCAGGTTGATAAGTCAAACCCCATCGTTTGCGATCATAGTTGCTCTTCTGGCAGTCCTGAGCCGCCTTGAGATTTTCCCGGACAATTCGGACTTGCTCTTCAGCGTGTTGGATAATATCCGGACCCACGAGCGGTCGTTCCCCAGTTTCTGACCAATTCAGAGGGGTTCGACACTTACGTCCATAGAGTACTTCGAAGGGGGCCATCTTCAAACTGGCTTGATAGCTGTTGTTGTAAGAGAATTCGGCATATGGAAGAGATTCTTCCCACTTCTTACCGAAAGAAATAACATAAGCCCGAAGCATGTCTTCAAGCACCTGATTGACTCGCTCGACTTGGCCTTGGGATTGGGGGTGATAAGCTGAACTCCAGGTAATATGAGTTCCCATAGCTTCTTGGAAACTTTCCCAGAACTTTCAGGTGAATAGACCGCCACGGTCTGAACTGATCTCCTTCGGAATACCGTGGAGTGAAACAATTCTGGAGATATATAACTCTGCTAACTGACTAGCAGTGATCGTCTCTTTGACAGGAAGAAAGTGTGCAACTTTAGAAAGTTGGTCGACGACGACAAGAATAGCATTATGTCCCTTCTGTGATCTGGGAAGTCCTGTAATGAAATCCATCTGAACCTTATCCCATTTCCACAGAGGAATAGGAAGTGGTTGCAGAATTCCAGCAGGCTTCTGATGTTCTGCTTTAACGCGACGACACACATCACATTCAGCAACATAGCGAGCAATGTCCTGCTTCATTCTAGACCACCAGTACCTTTGACGGAGATCACGATACATCTTGGTGCTACCCGGATGAATAGACAGCGGGGTATCATGTGCCTCCTTCATGACCTTGTCGGTCATAAGCTCGAAGCGAGGTACGACAATGCGGTTTCTGAAATACAAGGTTCCATCTTCAGTCAGCGAGAAATCCCTGTACTTTTCAAGGTGAAGATTTTTCTTCATGAGATCAACTTCAGCATCTTTAGCTTGCGCACTCTTAACAGCTTTCTCAAGATCAGGTTGTATCACAAGGTTATTAAGAGAATCCTGTGGAACAATAAGGAGATTCAGCTTGCACAGTTCTTCAAAAATACGAGGTTGAGCTCGCCTAACCATGAGGTTGTCGCAATAGGACTTGCGGCTTAAGGCATCAACCATCACGTTAGCCTTGCCAGGGGTATAGGAAATACCCAAATCATAGTCCGCAATGGCCTCCATCCATCTTTGCTGACGGAGGTTTAGAGATGGTTGAGTGAACAAGTACTTCAGACTTTTATGATCCGTGTATATCTCACAACGATTACCAAGAAGGTAATGTCGCCACAACTGCAGTGCATAGATGACAATTCGACGGCAATAGCTTGCAAGGCCGAGAAAACTTCTCACTTGCTTGACATTCTTCGGAGATGTCCAGTCAAGAATAGCCTAAACTCGTTCTGGGTTAACAGCAATTCCATCCTTGGAAATCACCTGACCAAGGTAGGTTACTTCAGAAAGCCAGAATTCACATTTGGAGTATTTGGCATACAACTGGTGTTCTCGGAGCCTTTCCAGTACAAGACGGAGGTGTTCGGCATGTTCTTCTTTATTCTTAGAATAGACCAGAATATCATCCAGATATACCACGATGAATTTGTCGAGATAATCCATGAAGATGTAATTCATCAGACGGGAGAATGTGGCTGGAGCATTTGTTAAGCCAAATTGATGAGGACATCAATACCATTGTTACACCCACAGCCCCTGCTTCTATACATACTGGACCAATTACTAGAGCTCGCGCACGCCAATTAAAATATCAGGTACTTTCGTTTCTTGGTAATGATTCTAAAGTTCATGAGAATATGATGCTGCCTAAATTGGATACATTTGTTTTGCTTACAAATGAAGGGCCTAGCTTGGACAAGAAAGAGGAACCTTGGAGCAAGTTCAAGCATGGAGATGATGGCATGCACAAGGGGAACAAGAACGGAGTTACAAGTGATGATTTCAGGACTTTGAAACCACCATAATGAGTGCAGGAAGCCTTGGACGAAATATACAAGATGTCACTTCATAAATTTCGTCCAGAGGCTATTATAGGTGCTGCGTCACCTTATTATTGGGCCAGGCCCATGTAATTTCGAAATACTTGAGTATAGGCTGTTTTTAGAGTCCGTATGTGTGGGGAAACAAGAGATAGGGTTGGTTTCGGACCCCTCCTTCAAGAGCCACGAAATCCCCTCCTCTTCCTCCATATATACAGCCCTTAGGGCACCGTTTAGACTTTGGGTTTTGTTTAGATTAAAAGTTCGCCATAGCTGCAACTTCGCGTACTTCGTTTGTGTTCAACGACCAGACCAAGACATCACAGAACCCCACCTTGATCAATAAAGCTTTCATCTTATATTCGCAATATCCAGATTGCAAATCTTAGTTTCTTGCTTGTTCTTCGTTTGCTTGCAGGAGATAGACCCTCGTGGTCAGGTTGATTGTGATCCGTCGTGGTCAATAACCTCTCGGAGTTGGTTTAGCGATTGCTAAGGCGCGACGTCCTCGCACGTTCGTAGTCGGATCGTCAAAGTCTACTCCACCAAAAACGATAGCTATCATCTCATCGAAAGATCGGGACACCCTCGCCTCTATCAAGTGGTATCAGATTTCCAGGTTGCTCGGTGAGATTTTACAGTTTTTCGTAGTTTAGATCGAGTCTGTTCTTCATACCTACAGTCCACGAAAAAGCCAAAAAAAAAATTAGGGTTAGTTCATCATATCCGAACCAATCTGAGCCTTTGCATAATCTTTTTAGGGTTTTTGCTTTGTTGAATTTGCGGTTGCATCGTCGTGTCTAGTTGCTGGTCTTAGCGTCTAGTCCTTAGAGTTTCGAGTTCTGTCACAGTTTGTCACGCCGCCGCCGCACCATATACCACCACCGCTGCCATATACCACCACCGCTGCCATATCCTACCACCGCTGCCATATACCATCACCGCAGCCATATTCTACCACCATCTATCCACCACCAACCCGAGTTCTTTTTATATTAGATTTGTTTTCGAGACCCATCTATTTTCCGATTCGTGTTTCCTTGCCTGAGTAGGATTCGGAAAAATAAAATTAAAAAAAAAGTCTGGAGACCCCCTAGCAGTTTTTAGGCCAAAATTTTGGCAGTCAAAAATATTTTTTCCCTATCCTATTTTTAGGTCCCAGGGAGCGTTTTGAGACACTCGCCATCATAGTGATTTTTTGTCGCACTTTTTCGTCGTCGCTGCCCTGATTTCCGAAAAAAAAAATTGTCAAAAACAAATTTCATGCCAATCCTGATTGTTTGACTTGGGAAGAGTTTTGAGACACTCGCCATTATAGTAAATTTTTTTGCAAAAAAAAAGGAGCGCAAAAAAAAACGAATTTTTTTTTTAGAGTGTGCTCTTCCCTTGTTTATGTGCCGCGCCATGATTTTGTTAGTGTTCTAGGCTCGCGTCTCTAGTACGGTCTAGCCTAGGACCAGCACAGTACCGTCGTTGAGCGTTTATTCAACTTTGCATCTCTGAATTGATTATTGCTGACCCTTTTTGCTACCATATCATAAGCCTTCCCAGCACCACATACATCTACGTCGTGCGTTTGACACCACCTGGCAATCGCTCTGTCCAATCTTTAAGAGTTTTGACTACAACGGTTGCCGATCACCACCTGCTGCTGGGTAAGAATTGGTAAGCATTTGAGATTCGCTTTGACGGTTTTGTGATACACCACCACCACCACTTCCCAGTAGTCTGTAGGATCATATTCTTGTGTGTTTCTATTGCTGCTCACCATGGCAGGATCACAAGCCGATGAGACTGATTGGGAGAACATGACGAACAAACAGCTACATGATAAATTTCAGCAAATGATGAGTGGACAGGTGCAAGATGTGCTAAACAGATTTGAAGAGGCCATGGACAAGATAGACGGAATTGAGAAGACGTTCGAAACAAAGCTCGATAACAAGTTTAATGAATTGCTCGCGCGTCTTCCACAACCACCGCCGGCTGCACCTGTCGCACCTCTACAACAACAACAACGTCGCCTTCCAAATCAAGTGGGACGAGCACAGCGCGTTCCCCTTGAGCCTGGTCAAACTTCTGGTGCCGCTGCACCTACTGTTGATGCTTCTATGGCTCCTGCTGCCGCTGAGGAGGACGATTATGCGGGCGATTACGAGGATGAGGTTGATCAAAATCAGAACTACGTGCAACCACCACCACCAGGTCGTCCACATGCAAATAATCGCAATGGTAGGGCTGCATTACCAGCTCAGGTACGAGATCATGACCATCTTCCTAAACTGAAATTGAATATTCCACCATTTGAGGGTAGATATGTTCCTGATATATATCTTACTTGGGAGTTAGAAACTGAACAACGTTTTACATGTTTACAATATCCCGAGGAGAGACGTGTTGCTGCTGCTGTTTGTGCTTTTACTAGTTTTGCATGTGTATGGTGGTCTGAACATTGTAGATTATATCCCATTCCAACTACTTGGGCTGCTTTGAAAACTGCTATGCGTACTCGTTGGGTTCCACCATATTATCAACGTGAATTACTTCAAAAATTGCAGCGCTTAAGACAAGGAAAAAATTCTGTAGAAGAATATTATCATGAATTACAAACTGGCATGATTAGATGTGGTATTGTTGAGGAGAATGAAGCTATGCTTGCACGTTTTATGGGTGGATTAAATAGAGAGATTCAGACCATTCTAGAGTATAAGGAGTATAATAATATCACTCGTTTATTCCATCTTGCTTGTAAAGCTGAACATGAAGTGCAGGATCGACAGGCATTGGTGCGGACTAACTTTTCTGCAGGTCGACCTTCATCGTGGACACCGCGTGCATCCTCTACTTCCACACATTCTATTGCACGGACACCTCCATCAGCTGCCACCTCCAGCCGTGATACAAGGAAGCAGGCACAACCACCACTATCTGCCAAGAGCACACCTACCAGGCCTGCACAGAGTTCTTCTTCTTCCATGGCATCAACAGGGCATACAAGTGATATTATTTGTCGTCGTTGTAAGGGAAGAGGTCATTATGCGAGAGAATGCAAATCTCAGCGTGTGATGATTGCTACCGAGGATGGTGGGTATGAGTCCGCTAGTGACTATGATGAGGAGACTTTGGCTCTCATTACACGTGAAGAACATGGTGGAGATGATTCTGAACAAGAGACGCAATACATGGCTCCTGAAGATGCTGACAGGTATGAATGTTTAGTTGCTCAACGTGTTTTGAGTGTGCAGGTCACAAAAGCTGAGCAAAATCAGAGGCATAATTTGTTCCATACAAAGGGAGTTGTGAAGGAACGTTCTGTTCGCGTCATCATAGATGGAGGGAGCTGCAACAACTTGGCTAGCATGGAGATGGTGGAGAACTCTCTCTCACCACAAGACCACATCCACATCCTTACTATATCCAATGGTTCAACAACAGCGGCAAGGTTAAGGTAACACGTACTGTTCGTGTGCATTTTAGTATCTCTACGTATGCTAATTTTGTTGATTGTGATGTGGTACCCATGCAAGCATGTTCCTTATTACTTGGTAGACCATGGCAATTTGATAAAAGTTCTGTACACCATGGTAGAAACAATCAGTATACTCTTGTTCATAAGGATAAACATATTACTTTGCTTCCTATGTCTCCTGATTCTATTTTGAAAGATGATATTAATAGAGCTAGTAAGGCAAAACAGGAGCAAAATAAGAGTGAAAATCAGATTGTGGCAAAAGAATTTGAGCAACAAATGAATCCTCATAATAAACCATCTAGTGTTGCTTCTGAAATTAAATTGAAAAGTGCATGTTTACTTGCCACCAAATCTGATATTGATGATCTAGATTTCAGCAAATCTGTTTGCTATGCTTTTTTGTGCAAAGAGGCATTATTTTCATTCGAGGACATGCCTTCCTCTTTGCCTCCTGCTGTTACTAACATTTTGCAGGAGTTCGCCGACGTCTTTCCACAAGATGTGCCTCCGGGATTACCACCTATTCGAGGGATTGAGCATCAGATTGACTTAATTCCCGGTGCATCGCTACCCAACCGTGCACCATACCGTACTAATCCAGAGGAGACGAAGGAGATTATGCGTCAAGTCCAGGAGTTTCTCGACAAAGGTTATATACGCGAATCCCTTAGTCCTTGTGCTGTTCCTATTATTCTAGTGCCTAAAAAGGATGGTACATCGCGTATGTGTGTTGATTGTAGAGGCATTAATAATATTACTATTCGTTATCGTCATCCTATTCCTAGACTAGATGATATGCTTGATGAATTGAGTGGCTCTACAATATTCTCCAAAGTTGATTTGCGTAGTGGATACCATCAAATTCGTATGAAATTGGGGGATGAATGGAAAACAGCATTTAAAACAAAGTTTGGATTATATGAGTGGTTAGTCATGCCTTTTGGGTTAACTAATGCACCTAGTACTTTCATGAGATTAATGAACGAAGTTTTATGTGCTTTCATTGGACGATTTGTGGTAGTCTATTTTGATGATATACTAATTTATAGCAGATCTTTGGAGGAACATTTGGAACATTTACGTGCTGTTTTTATTGCTTTACGTGATGTACGTTTGTTTGGTAACCTTGGGAAGTGCACCTTTTGCACCGACCGAGTATCTTTTCTTCGCTATGTTGTTACTCCACAGGGAGTTGAAGTTGATAAAGCCAAGATTGAAGCTATTGAGAGTTGGCCACAGCCCAAAACGGTCACTCAAGTGAGGAGTTTTCTTGGACTCGCTGGTTTCTATAGGCGTTTTGTGAGAGATTTCAGCACCATTGCTGCACCTCTCAATGAGCTTACAAAGAAGGATGTGCCTTTTGTTTGGGGTACCTCACAGGAAGAAGCCTTCACGGTATTGAAAGATAAGTTGACACATGCTCCTTTACTCCAACTTCCTGATTTTAATAAGACTTTTGAGCTTGAATGTGATGCTAGTGGAATTGGATTAGGAGGTGTTTTATTACAAGATGGCAAACCTGTTGCATACTTTTCTGAAAAATTGAGTTGGCCTAGTCTGAACTATTCTACTTATGATAAAGAATTATATGCTCTTGTTCGGACCTTAGAAACATGGCAACATTATTTATGGCCCAAAGAATTTGTTATACATTCTGATCATGAATCTTTGAAACACATTAAAAGTCAAGCAAAACTGAACCGTAGACATGCTAAATGGGTTGAATTTATTGAGACTTTCCCTTATGTCATTAAACACAAGAAGGGTAAAGAAAATGTTATTGCTGATGCATTGTCTCGTCGTTATACTATGCTTTCACAACTTGACTTTAAAATATTTGGTTTGGAGACCATCAAAGATCAATATGTGCATGATGCTGAATTTAAAGATGTATTGCAGAATTGTAAGGAAGGGAGAACATGGAACAAGTTCGTCGTTAACGATGGATTTGTGTTTCGTGCTAACAAGCTATGCATTCCAGCTAGCTCCGTTCGTCTTTTGTTGTTGCAGGAGTCGCATGGAGGAGGATTAATGGGACACTTTGGCGTGAAGAAGACGGAGGATATACCTGCTACACATTTCTTTTGGCCAAAGATGAGACGGGATGTTGAGCGTTTTGTTGCTCGCTGCACTACATGTCAAAAAGCTAAGTCACGACTCAATCCTCATGGTTTATATATGCCTTTGTGATAGAGGCGAGGGTGTCCCGATCTTTCGATGAGATGATAGCTATCGTTTTTGGTGGAGTAGACTTTGACGATCCGACTACGAACGTGCGAGGACGTCGCGCCTTAGCAATCGCTAAACCAACTCCGAGAGGGTATTGACCACGCCGGAGCACAATCAACCTGACCACGAGGGTCTATCTCCTGCAAGCAAACGAAGAACAAGCAAGAAACTAAGATTTGCAATCTGGATATTGCGAATATAAGATGAAAGCTTTATTGATCAAGGTGGGGTTCTGTGACGTCTTGGTCTGGTTGTTGAACACAAACGAAGTACGCGAAGTTGCAGCTATGGCGAACTTTTAATCTAAACAAAACCCAAAGTCTAAACGGTGCCCTAAGGGCTGTATATATGGAGGAAGAGGGGGGGATTTCGTGGCCCTTGAAGGAGGGGTCCGAAACCAACCCTATCTCTTGTTTCCCCACACATACGAACTCTAAAAATAGCCTATACTCAAGTATTTCGAAATTACATGGGCCTGGCCCAATAATAAGGTGACGCAGCACCTATAATAGCCTCTGGACGAAATTTATGAAGTGGCATCTTGTATATTTCGTCCAAGGCTTCCTGCACTCCTTATGGTGGCTTCAAAGTCCTGAAATCATCACTTGTAACTCCGTTCTTGTTCCCCTTGCGCATGCCATCATCTCCATGCTTGAACTTGCTCCAAGGTTCCTCTTTCTTGTCCAAGCTAGGCCCTTCATTTGTAAGCAAAACAAATGTATCCAATTTAGGCAGCATCATATTCTCATGAACATTAGAATCATTACCAAGAAACGAAAGTACCTGATAATTTAATTGGCGTGCGCGAGCTCTAGTAATTGGTCCAGTATGTATAGCAGCAGGGGCTGTGGGTGTAACAATGGTATTGATGTCCTCATCACCTTTACTCCAACTTCCTGATTTTAATAAGACTTTTGAGCTTGAATGCGATGCTAGTGGAATTGGATTAGGAGGTGTTTTATTACAAGAAGGCAAACCTGTTGCATACTTTTCTGAAAAATTGAGTGGGCCTAGTCTGAACTATTCTACTTATGATAAAGAATTATATGCTCTTGTTCGGACCTTAGAAACATGGCAACATTATTTATGGCCCAAAGAATTTGTTATACATTCTGATCATGAATCTTTGAAACACATTAAAAGTCAAGCAAAACTGAACCGTAGACATGCTAAATGGGTTGAATTTATTGAGACTTTCCCTTATGTCATTAAACACAAGAAGGGTAAAGAAAATGTTATTGCTGATGCATTGTCTCGTCGTTATACTATGCTTTCACAACTTGACTTTAAAATATTTGGTTTGGAGACCATCAAAGATCAATATGTGCATGATGCTGAATTTAAAGATGTATTGCAGAATTGTAAGGAAGGGAGAACATGGAACAAGTTCGTCGTTAACGATGGATTTGTGTTTCGTGCTAACAAGCTATGCATTCCAGTTAGCTCTGTTCGTCTTTTGTTGTTGCAGGAGGCGCATGGAGGAGGATTAATGGGACACTTTGGCGTGAAGAAGACGGAGGATATACTCGCTACACATTTCTTTTGGCCAAAGATGAGACGGGATGTTGAGCGTTTTGTTGCTCGCTGCACTACATGTCAAAAAGCTAAGTCACGACTCAATCCTCATGGTTTATATATGCCTTTGCCTGTACCTAGTGTTCCTTGGGAGGATATATCTATGGACTTTGTTTTAGGTTTACCTCGAACAAAGAAGGGGAGGGATAGCATATTTGTTGTCGTGGATAGGTTCTCGAAAATGGCACACTTTATACCATGTCATAAAACCGATGATGCTGTTAATGTTGCTGATTTGTTCTTTCGTGAAATTATACGCTTGCATGGTGTGCCAAATACTATTGTTTCAGATCGTGATACTAAATTTCTTAGCCACTTTTGGAGATGTTTATGGGCTAAGTTGGGGACTAAACTGCTTTTTAGTACTACATGTCACCCCCAAACTGATGGACAAACTGAAGTAGTCAATAGAACATTGTCTACTATGCTTAGGGCTGTTTTGAAGAATAAGAAGAAAATGTGGGAAGAATGCTTGCCTCATATTGAATTTGCTTATAATCGTTCATGGCATTCTACTACTAAGATGTGTCCTTTTGAAATTGTGTATGGTTTCCTTCCTTGTGCACCAATTGATTTGTTGCCTCTTCCATCTTCGGAGAAGGTTAATTTTGATGCTAAACAACATGCTGAATTGATCTTAAAAATGCATGAGTTAACTAAGGAGAACATTGAGCGTATGAATGCTAAATATAACATTGCTGGAGATAAGGGTAGAAAACATGTTGTGTTTGCACCTGGAGATCTTGTTTGGTTACATTTGCGTATGGATAGATTTCCTGATTTGCGCAAATCAAAGCTAATGCCACGTGCTGATGGTCCTTTTAAGGTGTTAGAGAAAATAAATGATAATGCATATAAACTTGAGCTGCCTGCAGATTTTGGGGTTAGTCCCACTTTTAACATTGCAGATCTGAAGCCTTATTTGGGTGAGGAAGATGAGCTTCCGTCGAGGACGACTTCATTTCAAGAAGGGGAGGATGATGAGGACATCAATACCATTGTTACACCCACAGCCCCTGCTTCTATACATACTGGACCAATTACTAGAGCTCGCGCACGCCAATTAAAATATCAGGTACTTTCGTTTCTTGGTAATGATTCTAAAGTTCATGAGAATATGATGCTGCCTAAATTGGATACATTTGTTTTCCTTACAAATGAAGGGCCTAGCTTGGACAAGAAAGAGGAACCTTGGAGCAAGTTCAAGCATGGAGATGATGGCATGCACAAGGGGAACAAGAACGGAGTTACAAGTGATGATTTCAGGACTTTGCAACCACCATAATGAGTGCAGGAAGCCTTGGACAAAATATACAAGATGTCACTTCATAAATTTCGTCCAGAGGCTATTATAGGTGCTGCGTCACCTTATTATTGGGCCAGGCCCATGTAATTTCGAAATACTTGAGTATAGGCTGTTTTTAGAGTCCGTATGTGTGGGGAAACAAGAGATAGGGTTGGTTTCGGACCCCTCCTTCAAGAGCCACGAAATCCCCTCCTCTTCCTCCATATATACAGCCCTTAGGGCACCGTTTAGACTTTGGGTTTTGTTTAGATTAAAAGTTTGCCGTAGCTGCAACTTCGCGTACTTCGTTTGTGTTCAACGACCAGACCAAGACGTCACAGAACCCCACCTTGATCAATAAAGCTTTCATCTTATATTCGCAATATCCAGATTGCAAATCTTAGTTTCTTGCTTGTTCTTCGTTTGCTTGCAGGAGATAGACCCTCGTGGTCAGGTTGATTGTGATCCGGTGTGGTCAATAACCTCTCGGAGTTGGTTTAGCGATTGCTAAGGCGCGACGTCCTCGCACGTTCGTAGTCGGATCGTCAAAGTCTACTCCACCAAAAACGATAGCTATCATCTCATCGAAAGATCGGGACACCCTCGCCTCTATCAAGTGGTATCAGATTTCCAGGTTGCTCGGTGAGATTTTACAGTTTTTCGTAGTTTAGATCGAGTCTGTTCTTCATACCTACAGTCCACGAAAAAGCCAAAAAAAAAAATTAGGGTTAGTTCGTCATATCCGAACCAATCTGAGCCTTTGCATAATCTTTTTAGGGTTTTTGCTTTGTTGAATTTGCGGTTGCATCGTCGTGTCTAGTTGCTGGTCTTAGCGTCTAGTCCTTAGAGTTTCGAGTTCTGTCACAGTTTGTCACGCCGCCGCCGCACCATATACCACCACCGCTGCCATATACCACCACCGCTGCCATATCCTACCACCGCTGCCATATACCATCACCGCAGCCATATTCTACCACCATATATCCACCACCAACCCAAGTTCTTTTTATATTAGATTTGTTTTCGAGACCCATCTATTTTCCGATTCGTGTTTCCTTGCCTGAGTAGGATTCGGAAAAATAAAATTAAAAAAAAAAGTCTGGAGACCCCCTAGCAGTTTTTAGGCCAAAATTTTGGCAGTCAAAAATATTTTTCCCTATCCTATTTTTAGGTCCCAGGGAGCGTTTTGAGACACTCGCCATCATAGTGATTTTTTGTCGCACTTTTTCGTCGTCGCTGCCCTGATTTCCGAAAAAAAAAATTGTCAAAAACAAATTTCATGCCAATCCTGATTGTTTGACTTGGGAAGAGTTTTGAGACACTCGCCATTATAGTAAATTTTTTTGCAAAAAAAAAGGAGCGCAAAAAAAAACGAATTTTTTTTTTAGAGTGTGCTCTTCCCTTGTTTATGTGCCGCGCCATGATTTTGTTAGTGTTCTAGGGTGCACCTTTTGCACCGACCGAGTATTTTTCTTCGCTATGTTGTTACTCCACAGGGATTGAAGTTGATAAAGCCAAGATTGAAGCTATTGAGAGTTGGCCACAGCCAAAACGGTCACTCAAGTGAGGAGTTTTTTTGGACTCGCTGGTTCTATAGGCGTTTTGTGAGAGATTTCAGCACCTTGCTGCACCTCTCAATGAGCTTACAAAGAAGGATGTGCCTTTGTTTGGGGTACCTCACAGGAAGAAGCCTTCACGGTATTGAAAGATAAGTTGACACATGCTCCTTTACTCCAACTTCCTGATTTTAATAAGACTTTTG
Organism: Thinopyrum elongatum; assembly: GCA_011799875.1. Taxonomy (NCBI): domain Eukaryota; kingdom Viridiplantae; phylum Streptophyta; class Magnoliopsida; order Poales; family Poaceae; genus Thinopyrum; species Thinopyrum elongatum. The sequence goes on from CM022301.1 coordinate 189,824,554, forward strand.
AGCTTTGAATGTGATGCTAGTGGAATGGATTAGGAGGTGTTTTATTACAAGATGGCAAACCTGGTGCATACTTTTCTGAAAAATTGAGTTGGCCTAGTCTGAACTATTCTACTTATGATAAAGAATTATATGCTCTTGTTCGGACCTTAGAAACATGGCAAAATTATTTATGGCCCAAAGAATTTGTTATACATTTGATCATGAATCTTTGAAACACATAAAAGTCAAGCAAAACTGAACCGTAGACATGCTAAATGGGTTGAATTTATTGAGACTTTCCTTATGTCATTAAACACAAGAAGGGTAAAGAAAATGTTATTGCTGATGCATTGTCTCGTCGTTATACTATGCTTTCACAACTTGACTTTAAAAATTTGGTTTGGAGACCATCAAAGATCAATATGTGCATGATGCTGAATTTAAAGATGTATTGCAGAAATGTAAGGAAGGAGGAGAACATGGAACAAGTTCGTCGTTAACGATGGATTGTGTTTCGTGCTACAAAGCTATGCATTCCAGTTAGCTCTGTTCGTTTTTGTTGTTGCAGGAGGCGCATGGAGGAGGATTAATGGGACACTTTGGCGTGAAGAAGACGGAGGATATACTCGCTACACATTTTTTGGCCAAAGATGAGAAGGGATGTTGAGCGTTTTTGCTCGCTGCACTACATGTCAAAAGCTAAGTCACGACTCAATCCTCATGGTTTATATATGCCTTTGCCTGTACCTAGTGTTCCTTGGGAGGATATATCTATGGACTTTGTTTTAGGTTTACCTCGAACAAAGAAGGGGAGGGATAGCATATTTGTTGTCGTGGATAGGTTCTCGAAAATGGCACATTTATACATGTCATAAAACCGATGATGATGCTGTTAATGTTCTATGGCTCCTGCTGCCGCTGAGGAGGACGATTATGCGGGCGATTACGAGGATGAGGTTGATCAAAATCAGAACTACGTGCAACCACCACCACCAGGTCGTCCACATGCAAATAATCGCAATGGTAGGGCTGCATTACCAGCTCAGGTACGAGATCATGACCATCTTCCTAAACTGAAATTGAATATTCCACCATTTGAGGGTAGATATGTTCCTGATATATATCTTACTTGGGAGTTAGAAACTGAACAACGTTTTACATGTTTACAATATCCCGAGGAGAGACGTGTTGCTGCTGCTGTTTGTGCTTTTACTAGTTTTGCATGTGTATGGTGGTCTGAACATTGTAGATTATATCCCATTCCAACTACTTGGGCTGCTTTGAAAACTGCTATGCGTACTCGTTGGGTTCCACCATATTATCAACGTGAATTACTTCAAAAATTGCAGCGCTTAAGACAAGGAAAAAATTCTGTAGAAGAATATTATCATGAATTACAAACTGGCATGATTAGATGTGGTATTGTTGAGGAGAATGAAGCTATGCTTGCACGTTTTATGGGTGGATTAAATAGAGAGATTCAGACCATTCTAGAGTATAAGGAGTATAATAATATCACTCGTTTATTCCATCTTGCTTGTAAAGCTGAACATGAAGTGCAGGATCGACAGGCATTGGTGCGGACTAACTTTTCTGCAGGTCGACCTTCATCGTGGACACCGCGTGCATCCTCTACTTCCACACATTCTATTGCACGGACACCTCCATCAGCTGCCACCTCCAGCCGTGATACAAGGAAGCAGGCACAACCACCACTATCTGCCAAGAGCACACCTACCAGGCCTGCACAGAGTTCTTCTTCTTCCATGGCATCAACAGGGCATACAAGTGATATTATTTGTCGTCGTTGTAAGGGAAGAGGTCATTATGCGAGAGAATGCAAATCTCAGCGTGTGATGATTGCTACCGAGGATGGTGGGTATGAGTCCGCTAGTGACTATGATGAGGAGACTTTGGCTCTCATTACACGTGAAGAACATGGTGGAGATGATTCTGAACAAGAGACGCAATACATGGCTCCTGAAGATGCTGACAGGTATGAATGTTTAGTTGCTCAACGTGTTTTGAGTGTGCAGGTCACAAAAGCTGAGCAAAATCAGAGGCATAATTTGTTCCATACAAAGGGAGTTGTGAAGGAACGTTCTGTTCGCGTCATCATAGATGGAGGGAGCTGCAACAACTTGGCTAGCATGGAGATGGTGGAGAACTCTCTCTCACCACAAGACCACATCCACATCCTTACTATATCCAATGGTTCAACAACAGCGGCAAGGTTAAGGTAACACGTACTGTTCGTGTGCATTTTAGTATCTCTACGTATGCTGATTTTGTTGATTGTGATGTGGTACCCATGCAAGCATGTTCCTTATTACTTGGTAGACCATGGCAATTTGATAAAAGTTCTGTACACCATGGTAGAAACAATCAGTATACTCTTGTTCATAAGGATAAACATATTACTTTGCTTCCTATGTCTCCTGATTCTATTTTGAAAGATGATATTAATAGAGCTAGTAAGGCAAAACAGGAGCAAAATAAGAGTGAAAATCAGATTGTGGCAAAAGAATTTGAGCAACAAATGAATCCTCATAATAAACCATCTAGTGTTGCTTCTGAAATTAAATTGAAAAGTGCATGTTTACTTGCCACCAAATCTGATATAGATGATCTAGATTTCAGCAAATCTGTTTGCTATGCTTTTGTGTGCAAAGAGGCATTATTTTCATTCGAGGACATGCCTTCCTCTTTGCCTCCTGCTGTTGCTAACATTTTGCAGGAGTTCGCCGACGTCTTTCCACAAGATGTGCCTCCGGGATTACCACCTATTCGAGGGATTGAGCATCAGATTGACTTAATTCCCGGTGCATCGCTACCCAACCGTGCATCATACCATACTAATCCAGAGGAGACGAAGGAGATTATGCGTCAAGTCCAGGAGTTGCTCGACAAAGGTTATATACGCGAATCCCTTAGTCCTTGTGCTGTTCCTATTATTCTAGTGCCGAAAAAGGATGGTACATCGCGTATGTGTGTTGATTGTAGAGGCATTAATAATATTACTATTCGTTATCGTCATCCTATTCCTAGACTAGATGATATGCTTGATGAATTGAGTGGCTCTACAATATTCTCCAAAGTTGATTTGCGTAGTGGATACCATCAAATTCGTATGAAATTGGGGGATGAATGGAAAACAGCATTTAAAACAAAGTTTGGATTATATGAGTGGTTAGTCATGCCTTTTGGGTTAACTAATGCACCTAGTACTTTCATGAGATTAATGAACGAAGTTTTACGTGCTTTCATTGGACGATTTGTGGTAGTCTATTTTGATGATATACTGATTTATAGCAGATCTTTGGAGGAACATTTGGAACATTTACGTGCTGTTTTTATTGCTTTACGTGATGCACGTTTGTTTGGAAACCTTGGGAAGTGCACCTTTTGCACCGACCGAGTATCTTTTCTTGGCTATGTTGTTACTCCACAGGGAATTGAAGTTGATAAAGCCAAGATTGAAGCTATTGAGAGTTGGCCACAGCCCAAAACGGTCACTCAAGTGAGGAGTTTTCTTGGACTCGCTGGTTTCTATAGGCGTTTTGTGAGAGATTTCAGCACCATTGCTGCACCTCTCAATGAGCTTACAAAGAAGGATGTGCCTTTTGTTTGGGGTACCTAACAGGAAGAAGCCTTCACGGTATTGAAAGATAAGTTGACACATGCTCCTTCACTCCAACTTCCTGATTTTAATAAGACTTTTGAGCTTGAATGTGATGCTAGTGGAATTGGATTAGGAGGTGTTTTATTACAAGATGGCAAACCTGTTGCATACTTTTCTGAAAAATTGAGTGGGCCTAGTCTGAACTATTCTACTTATGATAAAGAATTATATGCTCTTGTTCGGACCTTAGAAACATGGCAACATTATTTATGGCCCAAAGAATTTGTTATACATTCTGATCATGAATCTTTGAAACACATTAAAAGTCAAGCAAAACTGAACCGTAGACATGCTAAATGGGTTGAATTTATTGAGACTTTCCCTTATGTCATTAAACACAAGAAGACGGAGGATATACTTGCTACACATTTCTTTTGGCCAAAGATGAGACGGGATGTTGAGCGTTTTGTTGCTCGCTGCACTACATGTCAAAAAGCTAAGTCACGACTCAATCCTCATGGTTTATATATGCCTTTGCCTGTACCTAGTGTTCCTTGGGAGGATATATCTATGGACTTTGTTTTAGGTTTACCTCGAACAAAGAAGGGGCGGGATAGCATATTTGTTGTCATGGATAGGTTCTCGAAAATGGCACACTTTATACCATGTCATAAAAGCGATGATGCTGTTAATGTTGCTGATTTGTTCTTTCGTGAAATTATACGCTTGCATGGTGTGCCAAATACTATTGTTTCAGATCGTGATACTAAATTTCTTAGCCACTTTTGGAGATGTTTATGGGCTAAGTTGCGGACTAAACTGCTTTTTAGTACTACATGTCACCCCCAAACTGATGGACAAACTGAAGTAGTCAATAGAACATTGTCTACTATGCATAGGGCTGTTTTGAAGAATAACAAGAAAATGTGGGAAGAATACTTGCCTCATATTGAATTTGCTTATAATCGTTCATTGCATTCTACTACTAAGATGTGTCCTTTTGAAATTGTGTATGGTTTCCTTCCTCGTGCACCAATTGATTTGTTGCCTCTTCCATCTTCGGAGAAGGTTAATTTTGATGCTAAACAACGTGCTGAATTGATCTTAAAAATGCATGAGTTAACTAAGGAGAACATTGAGCGTATGAATGCTAAATATAAACTTGCTGGAGATAAGGGTAGAAAACATGTTGTGTTTGCACCTGGAGATCTTGTTTGGTTACATTTGCGTAAGGATAGATTTCCTGATTTGCGCAAATCAAAGCTAATGCCACGTGCTGATGGTCCTTTTAAGGTGTTAGAGAAAATAAATGATAATGCATATAAGCTTGAGCTGCCTGCAGATTTTGGGGTTAGTCCCACTTTTAACATTGCAGATCTGAAGCCTTATTTGGGTGAGGAAGATGAGCTTCCGTCGAGGACGACTTCATTTCAAGAAGGGGAGGATGATGAGGACATCAATACCATTGTTACACCCACAGCCCCTGCTTCTATACATACTGGACCAATTACTAGAGCTCGCGCACGCCAATTAAAATATCAGGTACTTTCGTTTCTTGGTAATGATTCTAAAGTTCATGAGAATATGATGCTGCCTAAATTGGATACATTTGTTTTGCTTACAAATGAAGGGCCTAGCTTGGACAAGAAAGAGGAACCTTGGAGCAAGTTCAAGCATGGAGATGATGGCATGCACAAGGGGAACAAGAACGGAGTTACAAGTGATGATTTCAGGACTTTGCAACCACCATAATGAGTGCAGGAAGCCTTGGACAAAATATACAAGATGTCACTTCATAAATTTCGTCCAGAGGCTATTATAGGTGCTGCGTCACCTTATTATTGGGCCAGGCCCATGTAATTTCGAAATACTTGAGTATAGGCTGTTTTTAGAGTCCGTATGTGTGGGGAAACAAGAGATAGGGTTGGTTTCGGACCCCTCCTTCAAGAGCCACGAAATCCCCTCCTCTTCCTCCATATATACAGCCCTTAGGGCACCGTTTAGACTTTGGGTTTTGTTTAGATTAAAAGTTCGGCATAGCTGCAACTTCGCGTACTTCGTTTGTGTTCAACGACCAGACCAAGACGTCACAGAACCCCACCTTGATCAATAAAGCTTTCATCTTATATTCGCAATATCCAGATTGCAAATCTTAGTTTCTTGCTTGTTCTTCGTTTGCTTGCAGGAGATAGACCCTCATGGTCAGGTTGATTGTGCTCCGGCGTGGTCAATAACCTCTCGGAGTTGGTTTAGCGATTGCTAAGGCACGACGTCCTCGCACGTTCGTAGTCGGATCGTCAAAGTCTACTCCACCAAAAATGATAGCTATCATCTCATCGAAAGATCGGGACACCCTCGCCTCTATCACAAATGACATTATAGTGTACTTATAAGAACCATAGCGAGTAACAAATGCAGTCTTTGGAATATCTTCTTCACGTACACGGATCTGATGATAACCCAACCCCAAGTCGAGTTTAGAAAACACCGATGATCCAGCAAGTTGATCATACAAATCATTGATCCGAGGGAGCGGATATTTGTTCTGGATTGTAGCTTGGTTAATGGGCCGATAATCCTGAACCAATCGGTTAGTTCCATCCTTCTTCTTAACGAAGAGTGAAGGTGCTCCCCAAGCAGAGAAACTGGGGCGGATGAAACCCTTCTTAAGTGACTTGTCGATTTCTTCCTTGAGCTCAAGAAGGTGGTGCGGAGGCGTCTTATAAGGACGCTTCGCAATAGGAGTTGTGCCTGGTTTCAAGTCAATGACAAACTCAACAGCTCTAGCAGGGGGTATTCCAGGAAGTTCTTCTGGAAAGACATCTTGAAAATCATGAACAACTGGAACGTTCTCAATGCCTTCAAGAGGAGAGGCATTCAATGCATTCAGAACATATATTTGAGTCTCAGCATCCTGAGCTATTTGGGCTGAGTATTTGACTGTCTGGCCCGAAGGGTGAGTGAGCTGGACTGTCTTAGTAGCGCAATCAATCAAAGCATTATGGGCTGCCAACCAGTCCATACCGAGAATGATGTCTATGTCGGAAGGTCCAAGAGCAATAAGGGAAGCAGAGAACATAAACCCTTCAATTTTTATCTGATTGTTGTGACTTACGATCTTGGTTTGCCACCTGGAACGGGAGTGATAATCTCTAATGGAGTGGGTAATGAGCTCATAGCTAACCCATGTATTTGTGCAAATTGCTGGGACACAAAGGAATGTGACACCCCGGAATCAAAGAGAACAGAAGCTGCAACTGAACTAACTGGCAGAGTTCCCATCACGATTTTAGGTGACTCACGAGCTTCTCCCATTTTGACATGAGTGACCTGGCCACGACCCATAGCAAGCGGCCTGGCCTTACGACTTCTCGAATGATGGGTTCGATGGCCCTTCGTACGACCATCAGGAGGACGTGGTGCAGCCTGAGGAGAAGCCATGGCATTGGACTGTCCTCCCTGAATCGTTAGCTGTCTCGGCGGTGGAGGCAGGCGAGGTGCAACATAAGACGGCCTTGGTGTTGGAGCAGGTCGATGATGAACATTGTGTGGGATCCAGACTCGATGTTTCTGAACAGGCTGACCCGAGATTGAGCCAGCTTCATGAGTGCGCTTGAGCAACTCCTGGTGTTTAGTCAGAGCAGTCTCAACTCGGAAAGTTTGGCTGACAAGCGTTGCGAAGTCTGCAAAATCAAGGACAGCAAGTGCGAGGTTTATATCCGTACGCAGTCCTTCACGGAATTTCTCCTGCTTGCGGGCGTCAGTGCAGACGTCATCTTCAGCATAGCGGGATAATTCGAGAAATTTCCTCTGATATTCATCCATAGTCATTGTGCCCTGTGAGAGTTTGCGGAACTCCTGCTTCTTCTGGTCCATCAGACCTTGAGGAATGTACCGTGCATGAAAAGCTGACTGAAATTCCTGCCAAGTGGTTACAGTCTCTGCAGGCAACATACCCTTGTGGCTTTCCCACCATTGAGCAGCGGGACCCTTCAAGTGGAATGTCGCAAAGGTGACGTAACTGTCAGGGGCAACATTAGCTGACTCCATCTCAAACAGGATGTCACGAAGCGAATCATCAGCATCCATAGGATTGGTGGAGTTGCGGAAAACGGATGGATTAAGGCGCACAAATTCTGGGAGAGAGATCGGTCCAGGCTCCTGACGAGCATCATTGCATTCCAAACATTTTACCAGACTCTCGTTGAGCTGACGGTTCAATTCAAACTGCTGCATCATTGCGGCAATATAGGGTGGAGGTGGAGGATCATCAGCCATCCTGCCAAAACAACAGGGGCAGTTTAGCAAGTAAAACTGCATGTGTATGGAATGATTCATGAAGCAACACGCACAACAGAAGGAAGTGCAATAGATACTTCATCATATCTGCACCAGACATTTTAATCCACACATAGCCTCGATTACAATCTGGCAATACGACAGCTGAAAGGGGAAGGCTAGACAACTAGGCGGTGCGCAGGCACGCAGCAAGGAAGTACACAACGAGACATAGCAAAGGCTACATCAACGTCGGAGAAAACTATTGGGGCGAGGAATCTGCAAGTGAAACACAGGGTGCCCTCGATAAGAGGATCCTGCAAGCAGAACCTAGCCCGCAATCTTGAAGGAAGGGGGGAAATTTTCAGAACACCGGGTGGATGTGATCACGAGAACCTAATGTTGGAGTTAGTAAAATTTTAACCCGAAAGGATGAGAGATCAAAATTCCAGAGTAAAGGTCGAGGAGTAAAAGATCCTAATACCACCCAATTGGCGACGTGGGCCCGTAAGCCACACAGCCAAGTTAGTAAAACAGTTTTCGGTTACTAGACTCAACTTCGGCCAAGGAGTTGGAAAGGGGGATTCCTAGAGGCAGTCAGCTCTGATACCAACTTGTGACGCCCCCGGCTTAATCATGCACTAATCATACACGCAAATGCACACGATCAAGCCTAAGGACTCACGGGAAGATATCACAACACAACTCTAAAACATAAATAAAGTCATACAAGCTTTATATTACAAGCCAGGGGCCTCGAGGGCTCGAATACATAAGATTGCGTACAAGCGTCAGCGGAAGCATCAGATATCTGAGTACAGATATAAAAGAAAGCACAAAAAGGCCTTTAGAAAGGCGGGGCAAAATAAAAAAAACTACGATCAAAAGGCGTAGGCCTCCTACCTGGGACACTCCGGTCCTACTCCTGGTTGACGGCAAGCTCGAAGTAAAATCCACCCTCGAGGTAGTAGTGGCGATCGTCGGCGGGGGCAGCTGTATCCGGGGCTCCGTCATCTGGTTGCATCAAAAGGGATATATGGGGAAAAAGAAAGCAAAGCAACTGTGAGTACTCATCCGAAGTACTCAGCAAGCAAGGATCTACACTACATATGCAACATTATCAAAGGACGGCTGTATATGTGGACTTGGCTGCAGAAATGCTAGAATAGAGGGGAAAACCTAGTCCTATCGAAGACTAGCATCTTCAGCAGTCTTGCAGCATTAGAAGAGAGTAGAACAGTACAATATAAGGTAGCAGTAATGATATCAACCTTACCCAGAGATCCTTTCTCGACTCCCTGCGAGAAAGCAATAAATAAGAAAGCAAAGCAACCGTGAGTACTCATCCGAAGTACTCAGCAAGCAAGGATCTACACTACATATGCAACATTATCAAAGGAAGGCTGTATATGTGGACTGGGCTGCAGAAATGCCAGAATAGAGGGGAAAACCTAGTCCTATCGAAGACTAGCATCTTCAGCGGTCTTGCAGCATTATAAGAGAGTAGAACAGTACAATATAAGGTAGCAGTAATGATATCAACCTCACCCAGAGATCCTTTGTCGACTCCCTGCGAGAAAGCAATCCCAGAGCCATACGGTCATCAACCTCGTCCTGAGATCCCTTCTCGACTCCCTGCGAGAAGCAATCCCAGAGCCATATATCCGGGTATCATCTCACGGTCTAGTTGTGTCGATCGGGATACAACTCCGAGTGTCCTTTACCGTAGGACCGACTATCGATAGAAGTTTTCTTCTCTGCAGGGGTGCACCAACTTACCCAACACGCTCGATTAACTCCGGCCGGACACAATTTCCTGGGTCATGCCCGGCCTCGGCCAAACGATACACCGCAGCCCTACCTACAGCTCAGCAGAGAGGTCCCCGCCGGTCTACATCCTAAGCGCTCGGGGGTCTTGGGCCATCGCCCTGTGCACTCCGGGTCGTTGCGAGCAGGGTGAAGCCAGGCACCAGGAGGGCGCCGGTCCGTCCCGGCCGCAAGGCTGAACTAGACGTCTGACAGAGCTTTCGGCTGATGCTACGATGCAGAACGCCCATACTATGCCCACGTGATGGTTAGTGCTATCAGACCAGAGGCCTGCTCGGATCAAATATCCAAATTGTTGGTGGACTAGGGCATGCGGTAACGAGCAGAGACTCACGATCGATGTGACTCCGTCGCCCCGTTTCGAGGACTTGCGGCAAGGGCCAAAATTGCCCGGCCACGCCTCGTATTCATCACTCGGGCACCATACAGGCAACCCGTCTTCACATCACACGCGGGTACCCCTCAGGGTCGACCCGCCTTTCCAAGTAACAATAGTACAGTCCAAGTATCCATGTGTCCATAACATCAGGGGAATCCGAGGTGTCACCCTCGTTGGATTCCTACACGATGTATCCGTCAAGGTGAACTCGGAGGAATCACCCTTGCTGGGTTCACACTTGAGGTGTTGTACGACGGCGTTGTTATCGGAAGTGGTGAAGGAGGAATCACCCTCGATGACCACGACCGAATAGCTACTCTACAGAGTTAACATCAGAAGTGCTACAAGAGGTTTCACCCTCGACACTTGATAGTAACGCTGCAGTGTCGTTACCACTAAGGGGGGTGATGTGCGGTGCCGGGGCCTGGTCTTCAATCCCAGTGATCGGGTCTTCTGATAATCCAGGGAGGCAGTCGCGACTAGCGGGGTCACTAATAGGTCTCTACCCAGCCTATACTAAGCAGTTTAGGATATGCAGGTAATTATCAATAGCAGGTTATAGTAAACAGGCTATGCATCAGAATAGGTAAAGCAGTAGCAGCAGCAATTCTAATGCAAGCATGAGAGAGAAAGAATAGGCGATATCGGTATGCTCAAAGGGGGGGTGCTTGCCTGGTTGCTCTGGCAAAGGCAAGGTTGTCAATGGTGTCTTTGGCCTCCGGAGCTGCGGCGGTACCGGGAACTGCGTCGGGGTCTAACGAGAGAGAAGAGGAGGAGGAAACAGTATAAATACACAACAAACAAGAGCAACACAATGTACGACATGACAATACGCAGTGCCAGGTGTGTCCTAACGTATGGTTGCATGTCACCGAGGAAGGGGGAATCCATCCGGGAATGTTTTACCGGTTCCGGACATTTGTCAGACAGATGACCGGAGGGGAACGGTTCTATGTTCGGATAGTTAGGGACATGTGACGGACGAACGGACCGCGTGTTCGGATTCGTCTCGAAATTCTGAGCAACTTTCATGTACAAAGTTTTTCGATCTGAGCTACGGATTATTTTTTATGATTTTCTAAAGATTTAATTGATTTTCTGGAATTATTTTAATTATTTAATCCAACATTATCCATAATAGTAATTGATGACGTCAGCATGACATAAGCATTGCATCTGCAGTAAACAGTAGGGCTGACCAGGTCAAACCTGACTAGTGGGTCCCACTGGTCAGTGACAGGACTAATTAACAGAGTTAAATTAACTAATCTAACCCTAATCAACTAGCGGGACCCACCTGTCAGTGTCTTACACTAATTGCAATTAGTTAAAATTTGAATTAGGGTTAATTAGGCGCTGGGGCCCACATGTCAGTGGCTGTAGTCGCCACGTCAGCAGGTTGACTAGGTCAACTGGTCAGCTGGGTCCGTGGGACCCAGTTGCCAGTGGCTCAGGGTGGCCCACCGGCCAGTCCACGTAGGACGCCGGCGCCGGAATCTCTCCGGTGAGCCCTCCGCGGCGGCAACTTCGCCAGAGAGGCTCGGGTTTCGCCTGTGGGGGTCCATTTGGCCCGCGGCCAGTCGCGTTCGAGAGCTACGGTCGTCGCGCATCGAGTGGCGAGGTCGGAGCTGGCAGGGAAGGCCGGCAGGGCCGCCAGCGTCGAGCCGTGGCGGCGGTGTGGTTCGGTCGCGGTTGAGCTAGTCGCAGCAGAGCGATTTCGCGCAAAATAAGCGGCCAGCGAGGCCTAACGTGCCACGGTGAGCAAGTTGGACACCCGTGGGTGACCAAATGGTCACCGGAGTAGCTCCGGCGACCAGCGGAGCGGCGGTGCATTCAGGCACTTGCGGGGGCTTCGGCAGGGAGCTCAGCGGCGCAAAAAAGACGAGGAGAGCGGCGCGGGGGCTCACCGAGCGGCGCAAGAAGGCCGGTGAAAGCTTAGTAGCTGCCAGGGGAGGTTGGGGATGCCGATGGTCGCCGGTGGCCGAGGCGGAAGGGGGCAAGGGAGATCCACCGCGGTAGAGGTCCCTGGCTCCAACGAGCAGCGCAAGGGGACAAGGCAGTCTGCGGCGAGGTCGACGGACTCGACAGAGGGATCCGACGGTGGCTGTCGCCGCGGCTGAGCAGGCAAGTGGCGGCGGCGGACTCGGAACAAGGGAAGGGGAGGAAGCGAGGGCGAGGGAGAGCCAGGGCGCGGGAGCTGCTCTTTATCCTCCCCGGCGAGGCGAGGTTGCTGTCGACCGCAAGAAGGGGTGCCAGGGGGGCCGGGCGCGCGCGCGCTAGCTGTTCGACAGCGAGGCGCGGTGAGCAGTGGCGAGAGGTGGGGGAGGAGCTAGGCGGGCTGGGCCGCACTGTGCACTTGCGGCCCAGGCACAGTGAGCCTTTTCCTTTTCTTCTTTTCCTTTTCTGTTTTCTGTTTTCCTTTTTCTGTTTTGTTAAATGTTTGAGCACTAAAAGGTTTTTGTAAAATATGAGACCTAGCCCATAAATCACAGTGCATTGTATGCCACTGCAATAAAATGGTTTTGAGTACAAAGGTTTTCATTTGGGATTTTATTTAATTAAAAAGGCATTAACCAACCCTATTTTTCTACTGTTAGTGTCACTTAGTTAATTTATTAATTGTTGATTATAATTTTAGAATAGTCTCTGGAATATTTGCTATTCATTGAACATTTTAGTTTCTAAGTTTGGACAACTTTTATATTCACTTTTAGTTTGAATTTCCATTTGAATTTGAATTTATGGAAAGGGATATGTTACTAATGATGATTAAGCATTGTTGATCATGATGACATGGCATAATCAAAAGGGTGATCACTGTAGCTTAATACATGGGGTGTTACATCCCGAATCTTCTAGGGTCTCTTGTGGTCCATAAAAAATTAATCCAAAGTTTTTTCGCCGTTTGGACTCTAGGTTAATAGTTTAATAGCTTAGTCCAAAAAATGATATATAATTGCATATAATTTCATAATAAACATCCAAGATTGATACTATAATAGCACGGAACAGTAAAAAATTATAGATACGTTGGAGACGTTTCAAGCCTCCCCAAGCTTAATTCCTGCTCGTCCTCGAGGAGGTAAATGACAAAAACAGAATTTTTGATGTGGAATGCTACCTATCATATGCATCATGCAATCTCTCTTTTGTGGCATGAATAATAAGATCCAAATGAATCAAAGCAATAGTCTATAGTTTGACATAAAAACAATAATAATAAGGCATACCAACAAGCAATCATGTCTTTCAAAATATCAATGCTAAAGAACGTTATCCCTACAAAATCATATAATCTTGTCATGCTCCATTTTCTTAACAAAGTATTTATCATGCACAACCCCGATGGCAAGCCGAGCAATTGGTTCATACTTTTTAACGCGCTTTGGCTTTTTCAACTCTCACGCAATACAAGAGCGCAAACCATGGATATAGCACTATGAGTGGAATAGAGTATGGTGATGGAGATAATATGGAGAAGACAAAAAAGGAGAAAGTCTCACATCGACGAGGCTAATCAATGGGCTATGGAAATGCCCATCAATTGATGTCAATGCAAGGAGTAGGGATTGCCATGCAACGGATGCACTAAGAGCTATAAGTGTATGAATGCTCAAAATGAAAACTAAGTGGGTGTGCATCCAACTTGCTTGCTCATGAAGACCTCGGGCATTTGAGGAAGCCCATCATTGGAATATACAAGCCAAGTTCTATAATGAAAAATTCCCACTAGCCATATGAAAGTGAAAGCATAGGAGACTCTCTATATGAAAAACATGGTGCTACTTTGAAGCACAAGTGTGGAAAGGATAGTAACATTGCCCCTTCTCTCTTTTCTCTCATTTTCCTTTTTTTTCTCTTTTTTCTCTTTTTTTTGTTGGGCTCTTTTTGGCCTCTTTTTTTCTTTTTTTTTTATTTTTCGTCCGGAGTCTCATCCCGACTTGTGGGGGAATCATAGTCTCCATCATCCTTTCATCACTTGGGATAATGCTCTAATAATGAATATGATGATCATCACACTTCTAATTACTTACAACTCAAGAATTGCAACTCGATACTAGAACAAAATATGACTCTATATGAATGCCTCTGGCGGTGTACCAGGATGTGCAATGATCTAGCGTAACGTGTATAAAAAATGATGAACAGTGGCTGAACCACAAATACTATGTCAGCTATGTATTCATGCAAAGCAATATGACAATGATGATGTGTGTCATAAAAACGGAACGGTGGAAGTTGCATGGCAATATATCTCGAAATGGCTATGGAAATGCCATAATAGGTAGGTATGGTGGCTGTTTTAAGGAAGATATAACGAGGATTATGTGTGATAGAGCGTATCATATCACGGGGTTTGGATGCACTGGCGAAGTTTGCACCACATCTCAAGGTGAGAAAGGGCAATGCACGGTACCGAAGAGGCTAGCAAATTGCAGAAAGGTGAGAGTGCGTATAATCCATGGACTAACATTTGTCATAAAGAACTCACATACTTATTGCAAAAGTTTATTAGCCCTCGAAGCAAAGTACTACTACGCATTCCCCTAGGGGGATAGATTGGTAGGAAAGACCATCGCTCGTCCCCGACTGCCACTCATAAGAAAGACAATCAATAATACATCATGCTCCAACTTCATTGTATAACGAGAGACCATACGTGCATGCTTCGGGAATCACAAACCTTAACACGGATATTCTTACTAAACCACAATTACTCACTAGCACAACCCACATATTACCACATTTATATCGCAAAACTATTGCAAGGAATCAAACTTATCATATTCAGTGATATACATGAAAGTTTTTATTATATCCCTCTTGAATACCTATCATATTAGGACCAAATTCATAACCCGTACTAATTGCCATTACTATTATTATCTCTCAAAAAGATATAAGTGAATCATGAGAGTGCAACTATTTCTTTAAAATATAACCACTGCCATGCTAAAAAATATAAGCGAAGCACTAGAGCAACTACCTAGTTCAAAATATATAAGTGAAGTATTTTAACAAATCACGAATAATGTGTGTCCCTCTCAAAAAGGTGTGTCCGGCAAAGATGATTGTGACAAACTAAAAGAAAACAAAGCAAAGACTCATATAATACACGACGCTCCAAGCAAAACTCATATCATGTGATGAATAAAAATATAGCTCCAAGTAAAATTACCGATAGTTGGCAGAAGAAAGAGGGGATGCCTTCCGGGGCATCCCGAAGCTTAGATGCTTGGGAGTCCTTGAATATTATCTTGGGGTGCTTCGGGCATCCCCAAGCTTAGGCTCTTTCCACTCCTTATTCCTTCATCCATCGTGATCTCACCCAAAACTTGAAAACTTCAGCACATAAAACTCAACAAACACCTTCGTGAGATCCGTTAGTATAACAAAGTAAATCACTACTTTAGGTACTGTTGTAAGCCCCTTCATATTTTATTGTTTCATTATACCTATTGTATTCTAACTTCACCATGGCTTATACCCCCCGATACAATCCATAGATTAATCAAAACAAGCAAAAAACGCAACAAAAACTGAATCTGTCAAAAACACAACAATATGTAATAATTTGAACAATGACCATCCATCTGTCACTCCAAAAATTCTGAAAATTTTGGACGATGTGGTAAATTTGTATATCAATCATGTGTAAAAACCTTAGAATTTTATCACATTCCAGCAAATTTTAACAATTCTGCTACTTGGCAAAAAAGTTTTTGTTTTTGCACAGAATCAATGCAACTATCATCCAAATCATCCCAAAGGTTTACTTGGCACAAACACTAATTTAAACACAAAAAACAACCATAACAGTAGCATAAATGTGTGCACACAAGAAAACAGAAAAAAGAACTAGAAACAATTAAGATAACTATTGGGTTGCCTCCCAACTAGTGCTATAGTTTTACGCCCCTAGCTAGGAGTAATGCATAGTTTCAAGTGTTGTCATCCTTAGTTTTAATGGACCTAGCAACCCCTATTTCACTCTCTTTGCCATTATCAATAATATAAACAAGATGATCAAGCTTGGTGCTAAGGATTTTTTGTTCTTTCAAGATACAAAGAGAAACCTTTTGTTCTAATGCATCAAATCTCCTATTTTGTGACACCATGTTACTATTTATTTTAGAAGGAAGATTAAATAGCCCTAGAAAGTAGGAAACCATACCAATTTTGGTTTCTTTTATTAGCTCAGTTTGACGATAGCTTACTAGAATGCTTGGTTCAATAGTTTCAAGTTTCGGTTGTCCAAATATGTTTTTCATCTTTTCATAGGTGTCAAAAGCATTATTCCCAAGGAAATCATTTTCCTACTCCTAATGTCTGAGTTGGTAGTCTCGCCTCAGTCCCACCCCATCCCACCACTCTATCTTTCGCCCACCTTTGACATCATCACATCACAACATTGGGCCGGCCCATTAACGTGTACGTGCACACACTCCTCGCATCGCCTGCCCTCCTCACGATCCTCCCTCGCGCCGCCGTCCTCCTTCCCAATCTCTTCCACCAGGGCACCCTCCTCGCGATCCTCGCACCATCGTCCTCTTCTCCCCGATCTCCTCTACCAGGGTGACTCCTCTGTGACCCAGGCACTGGCCGACGCCGGTGACTCCCCGGTACTCCGGCTGCGCCGTCGCATCCGACACCAGCTGCTCTTCCGTGGCCTCACCCCCTGCCGCCGATGAGGAGACAGCCGGAGGAACACACGATGTAAAAAATTATACAGGTGAACACACGACATGCACAGATTATACATCCCCTGATTATTCTCTTGGTACAAGCCCGTGATCCAGGTGAACACACGACGTGTACAGATTATACAAGTCCTCGAATGCATGCACAGATTACACAAGTCCTCCAACGCTACATCAGATTTGAGAATGACTCCTAGACACCCTAGGAGTGAGGATTTATGTATGCACTTATTACAAAATGAATCCATTACAAATGCATGCACAGAAGTAGAGATTACAAATGCATACAAATGCCTACACTTGTTTCTTCATGATTAGGAGTAGAGATTACAAATGCATAAAATGAAGCCACATATTACAAATGAATAAAATGGAGCCATGGATTACAAATGCTTGCTACGACTGATGCATCAATGGAGCCCTTGTTTCTTAGCTATCCCTATTCCTAGGAGTAGAGGTTAGAAATACTCCAGGAACTGATGATCCAGCAAATATGCATCAATGGAGCCCTTGTCAGCGCAATGCTCGTGAAAGTTGTGATGCACTAATGAGTGCTACATACATATTTTGTTAAATGAAAATGCTCCACAACATTTGGTGCTAACAATCCTATACATGTAAGTTCGACAGGGTTAGAAATGATAGTCTACCTGGATTATACTGCCATATATGTGCTCCACCATCAATTTGTCTTGGCCATTTTGGTTTAGGAACTTGGTACCAACAAGAGAGAAACATCCAGAGCATCTCCAGTACAGATCATCTCCAATTGTTCCAATGCATAAAACATGTTAACTTCTTTCAGGTATAAATGGGAAATGCAAGTAGCAAGAGAAACAAACAGGGTGAGGCGACAAGCGTACCTAAACAAGGGCGACATGATCTATATGATATGCAGATAGATAGACAAAGCAGTGCAAGTACATGTACATATTTCATGTTTGTAGTCAATGGCAAATTAACAAAATATATTATAATTTGTATATCTCCGTATGCTACAGAGGACATGGACGCCACAAGCCTTGCCCGAACCGCTCTTCGTGATGACTCAGGGTCTCCAGGTACATGGTCTTATGTTGATCCATGTTATAACTATCTGATGTTATAGTGTGATCAAGCATTTGTATTTTCTTCTGAAGTAAGCCGCATGGGAAATTCTAAAAGCATCATAGATGGACATCGACATCTTCTTCGTGGCATATCTAATGTTGACATGCTTTCCCAAAACCTTACAGGTATGTTCTAGTGTATTATATGTGTCTTACAATTCTCAAAATTATATGGGTCTCCAGATTCTCGAAACACACAGGCAACCACAAAGCAACAGAAGAACCTCACATAGGAAATTTCGATGAAACCCACCCACATCCTGAAGTTCATGTCTCGAAAGTTGATCATCTTGACGTGATTAGTGGAGGTATGGCTACACCTCTATTAAAACAACATCTTGTGTATGTTTGAATGGTCCCCAGATTCTTCATTCTGTCAGCTCCATTGTTGCTTTGTTTTGGTTATGTTCTTTAATTCATCGAGAATGTGTATTTGCTACCAAACAGTGCTCGTAACAAGCAACAAACAGGAGCTAACAATGTTAATTCAAAAAGCATCACAACCACACTGGGGAATGCGACCAATTTGCAACGACACCCTCTTGGTGATATCTCTAACATTGACATGCATTCCAACAGTCGCTCAGGTATGATATCTCTAACGTTGACATGCATTCCGTTTTTAATTTGATCAAACATGTGTATTTGCTCCCAAATAGTGGTCGCAGCAAGCACCAAATCAAGGTTACCTCGCAATGTAAATTTAGAAAATATCACACCCACACTAGGGAATGCGACGAATTTGCAACAACACCCTCTTGGTGATATCTCTAATGTTGACATGCATTCCCAAAGGGCCACAGGTATGTTACTCCGTATCATATGTGCCTTGCGAGACACCACCTTATCATGTGTAGGCCTGCTCTGTTTTGGTTCCATTTTTAATTTCATCAAACATGTGTATTTGCTTCCAAACAGTGGTCACAGGAAGCAGCAAATCAAAAGGACCTCTCAATGTAAATTCAAAAAACAACACACCCGCACTGGGGAATGCGACGAATTTGCATCGACACTCTCTTCGTGATTTGTCTAACGTTGACATGCATTCCCAAATGGGTTCATGTATGTTACTCCGCATCATATGTGCCTTGCGATTCACCACCTTATCATATGTGTTTCATTTTTTATTTGATCAAACATGTGTATTTGCTTATCATATGTGCTCAGGCTTGCTCAACAAGCCCAATGGACCCCGCGTGTAAACGCTGCTGCGTGGACAGACAAACACCCACCCACCCCCTCCTGGTTGTGTCCTCGATGTTGATCTCCCGACCCAGATGAGTGGAGGTACTGCTCCATACATACCATGCGAATGCATAGTATGAATTGCAAATCTGGTCTATGTTCTACGTTAAGGAATCTCCATACTTACCTTGTTTTGATTCCCTTTTTTAGTTGTAGATGAACCAGCCATCTCAGATGATGATGCTTCATTGCCTACTCCTATTGCTTTCACAGCTGCTAATGGTGCAGATCTAGCAGAGAATTCTAACGGTATGGGCCAGCTATGTCTTTCATATTAATGTTCTACATGCAGAATTTTATATTGTATGATGTAATGTTGTTGGTGTAGATGAAGTTGGAACAACAATATCTAGAGTCATTACTGACAGTAGACAAGCTAAGTGGGCACACGATAGAGAAGCAAATGGGCATACGATAGAGAGCGCAGAGAGAAATTGACCAGCGAACAAAGAGAGCAGATAAATGCATGGAGACAAGAATCTTATCGCAGGAAAAAGGAAGAGGGACCCAAATTCCTAGAGGAACAAAATAGGAAGACACGGGAACAACACAAGAAAAGACTAGGTAGCTTAACTGCTGAGGATGTGTAACACCCCAAAATTCAACCATGATTTTATTAAGTAAAATATGGCCAGAAATAAAAATTTTAAATTTTATTAAGTCCTTTTCAGAGTATTTTCTATTTCTGTTTTCCAAAATTCTTCCCTCCATATAAATTTTTTTGGTGATAATATTGTAGCTTTGGGAGTTTTCTTAAACCATTTCATTTATAGTTTAATAATAGTAAGAATTATTTTTAGAATAAAATTTGCCTCTAAACAATTCTTTTAACAGCTATTTCAATATTTTAAATGCCTCTGTTGCACTACAACTACTTTAAATAATTCTTTCAAAATTCCACAAAAATTATGAGGGGTCATGTGATGCCTACAGATCACTTTTATACAAAAACCCAACCTGGTGTTTTGAAAATTTTGGGTGAAACAATCTCTTTTCATTTCTGTCCCATTTTTGAGTTTCAACTACAACCCCAATTTTCCTTGCTCCAAAAATCCTGAAATTTTTCCCACTTACCGTACTTCCAACCAAACCCTTATGTCCAAAACTTTAGCTCCATTGGAATCATTTATTTCACCAAATATTCCTCTGAAATTTCTGTCCAGAAATGAATTTCTCTAAGACTTGCACTAGCAAGTATTTGTTTTTGCCTAACCAACTTCACTATCATCTTTTACAGACAATGATACACCAATCTGCCAAATTTCACTTCCAACAAAACCATCTAGATAGCTCTAGCATTTTGTCAAACACATTGTGTGCATGGCAGAAATTGGCAACTCTTTTGAACTACATTATGATCTTGCTTATTTAGCCAAACTATCATGTCCATCCTCTCTAGAATCTTCAAAAGCATCAACCTGCCAAATATCAGCTTGATTGGATCAGTGTAGCCCACCCTGGCATTTGATCAAGCACCCTGGGTGCGTGCCCTGGGCGTGTCCAGAGCGCCCACATTGCACCTGCCGGCACCGAGCCCTGCCGTGTACCCACTGCTTCCCTCGCTCGACCTAACCCTCTCCTGGATCCCCACGACCACCCTGGCACACTGCCGACACCCACCCTCGTCGCCTGGCGCCGGCCAGCCACCGACCCGAGCCGCCGCCGCCGTCATTTGCTCAGGCACAGCACCACCCGTGATAGAGGCGAGGGTGTCCCGATCTTTCGATGAGATGGTAACTATCGATTTGGTGGAGCCGACTTTGACGATCCGACTACAAACGTGCACGACGTTGCGCCTTAGCAATCGCTAAACCAATCTCCTGAGGTTACTGACGATGCTGGAAGCACGATCAGGCTGACCACGAAGGTCTATTCCTGCACGCAATCAAAGAACAAGCAAGAATATGATAATGCAATCTGAATATTGCGAATATAGATGAAGTATTGATAATGGTGGGGATCCGAAAGCGGTCTTGGTCTGGTCGTTGGACACAAACGAAGTACACGAAGTTGCAATGGCTAACTTTTAACTAAACAAATCCCAAAGTCTAAACGGTGCCCTAAGGGTTGTATATATGGAGGAAGAGGGGGGGATTTCGTGGCCCTTGAAGGACGGGTCCGAAACCAACCCTATCTCTTGTTTCCCCACACATACGGACTCTAAAAATAGCCTATACTCAAGTATTTCAAAATTACATGGGCCTGGCCCAATAATAAGGTGACGCAGCACCTATAATAGCCTCTGGACGAAATTTATGAAGTGGCATCTTGTATATTTCGTCCAAGGCTTCCTGCACTCCTTATGGTGGCTTCAAAGTCCTGAAATCATCACTTGTAACTCCGTTCTTATTCCCCTTGCGCATGCCATCATCTCCATGCTTGAACTTGCTCCAAGGTTCCTCTTTCTTGTCCAAGATAGGCCCTTCATTTGTAAGCAAAACAAATGTATCCAATTTAGGCAGCATCATATTCTCATGAACATTAGAATCATTACCAAGAAACGAAAGTACCTGATAATTTAATTGGCATGCGCGAGCTCTAGTAATTGGTCCAGTATGTATAGCAGCAGGGGCTGTGGGTGTAACAATGGTATTGATGTCCTCATCATCCTCCCCTTCTTGAAATGAAGTCGTCCTCGACGGAAGCTCATCTTCCTCACCCAAATAAGGCTTCAAATATGCAATGTTAAAAGTGGGACTAACCCCAAAATCTGCAGGCAGCTCAAGTTTATATGCGTTATCATTTATTTTCTCTAACACCTTAAAAGGACCATCAGCACGTGGCATTAGCTTTGATTTGCGCAAATCAGGAAATCTATCCTTACGCAAATGTAACCAAACAAGATCTCCAGGTGCAAACACAACATGTTTTCTACCCTTATATCCAGCAAGTTTATATTTAGCATTCATACGCTCAATGTTCTCCTTAGTTAACTCATGCATTTTTAAGATCAATTCAGCACGTTGTTTAGCATCAAAATTAACCTTCTCCGAAGATGGAAGAGGCAACAAATCAATAGGTGCACGAGGTAGGAAACCATATACAATTTCAAAAGGGCACATCTTAGTAGTAGAATGCAACGAACGATTATAAGCAAATTCAATATGAGGCAAGCATTCTTCCCACATTTTCTTGTTATTCTTCAAAACAGCCCTAAGCATAGTAGACAAAGTTCTATTGACTACTTCAGTTTGTCCATCAGTTTGGGGGTGACATGTAGTACTAAAAAGCAGTTTAGTCCCCAACTTAGCCCATAAACATCTCCAAAAGTGGCTAAGAAATTTAGTATCACGATCTGAAACAATAGTATTCGGCACACCATGCAAGCGTATAATTTCACGAAAGAACAAATCAGCAACATTAACAGCATCATCGCTTTTATGACATGGTATAAAGTGTGCCATTTTCGAGAACCTATCCACGACAACAAATATGCTATCCCTCCCCTTCTTTGTTCGAGGTAAACCTAAAACAAAGTCCATAGATATATCCTCCCAAGGAACACTAGGTACAGGCAAAGGCATATATAAACCATGAGGATTGAGTCGTGACTTAGCTTTTTGACATGTAGTGCAGCGAGCAACAAAACGCTCAACATCCCGTCTCATCTTTGGCCCAAAAGAAATGTGTAGCAAGTATATCCTCCGTCTTCTTCACGCCAAAGTGTCCCATTAATCCTCCTCCATGCGCCTCCTGCAACAACAAAAGACGAACGGAGCTAGCTGGAATGCATAGCTTGTTAGCACGAAACACAAATCCATCGTTAACGACGAACTTGTTCCATGTTCTCCCTTCCTTACAATTCTGCAATACATCTTTAAATTCAGCATCATGCACATATTGATCTTTGATGGTCTCCAAACCAAATATTTTAAAATCAAGTTGTGAAAGCATAGTATAACGACGAGACAATGCATCAGCAATAACATTTTCTTTACCCTTCTTGTGTTTAATGACATAAGGGAAAGTCTCAATAAATTCAACCCATTTAGCATGTCTACGGTTCAGTTTTGCTTGACTTTAATGTGTTTCAAAGATTCATGATCAGAATGTATAACAAATTCTTTGGGCCATAAATAATGTTGCCATGTTTCTAAGGTCCGAACAAGAGCATATAATTCTTTATCATAAGTAGAATAGTTCAGACTAGGCCCACTCAATTTTTCAGAAAAGTATGCAACAGGTTTGCCATCTTGTAATAAAACACCTCCTAATCCAATTCCACTAGCATCACATTCAAGCTCAAAAGTCTTATTAAAATTAGGAAGTTGGAGTAAAGGAGCATGTGTCAACCTATCTTTCAATATCGTGAAGGCTTCTTCCTGTGAGGTACCCCAAACATAAGGCACATCCTTCTTTGTAAGCTCATTGAGAGGTGCAGCAATTATTTCGTCCAAGCCTTCCTGCACTCATTATGGTGGCTTCAAAGTCCTGAAATCATCACTTGTAACTCCGTTCTTGTTCCCCTTGCGCATGCCATCATCTCCATGCTTGAACTTGCTCCAAGGTTCCTCTTTCTTGTCCAAGCTAGGCCCTTCATTTGTAAGCAAAACAAATGTATCCAATTTAGGCAGCATCATATTCTCATGAACATTAGAATCATTACCAAGAAACGAAAGTACCTGATAATTTAATTGGCATGCACGAGCTCTAGTAATTGGTCCAGTATGTATAGCAGCAGGGGCTGTGGGTGTAACAATGGTATTGATGTCCTCATCATCCTCCCC
Organism: Thinopyrum elongatum; assembly: GCA_011799875.1. Lineage (NCBI taxonomy): Eukaryota > Viridiplantae > Streptophyta > Magnoliopsida > Poales > Poaceae > Thinopyrum > Thinopyrum elongatum. Next base: position 189,848,421 of record CM022301.1, read on the forward strand.
TTCTTGAAATGAAGTCGTCCTCGACGGAAGCTCATCTTCCTCACCCAAATAAGGCTTCAAATCTGCAATGTTAAAAGTGGGACTAACCCCAAAATCTGCAGGCAGCTCAAGTTTATATGCATTATCATTTATTTTCTCTAACACCTTAAAAGGACCATCAGCACGTGGCATTAGCTTTGATTTGCGCAAATCAGGAAATCTATCCTTACGCAAATGTAACCAAACAAGATCTCCAGGTGCAAACACAACATGTTTTCTACCCTTATCTCCAGCAAGTTTATGTTTAGCATTCATACGCTCAATGTTCTCCTTAGTTAACTCATGCATTTTTACGATCAATTCAGCACGTTGTTTAGCATCAAAATTAACCTTCTCCGAAGATGGAAGAGGCAACAAATCAATAGGTGCACGAGGTAGGAAACCATGTACAATTTCAAAAGGGCACATCTTAGTAGTAGAATGCAACGAACGATTATAAGCAAATTCAATATGAGGCAAGCATTCTTCCCACATTTTCTTGTTATTCTTCAAAACAGCCCTAAGCATAGTAGACAAAGTTCTATTGACTACTTCAGTTTGTCCATCAGTTTGGGGGTGACAAGTAGTACTAAAAAGCAGTTTAGTCCCCAACTTAGCCCATAAACATCTCCAAAAGTGGCTAAGAAATTTGGTATCACGATCTGAAACAATAGTATTTGGCACACCATGCAAGCGAATAATTTCACGAAAGAACAAATCAGCAACATTAGCAGCATCATCGCTTTTATGACATGGTATAAAGTGTGCCATTTTCGAGAACCTATCCACGACAACAAATATGCTATCCCTCCCCTTCTTTGTTCGACGTAAACCCAAAATAAAGTCCATAGATATATCCTCCCATGGAACACTAGGTACAGGCAACGGCATATATAAACCATGAGGATTGAGTCGTGACTTAGCTTTTTGACATGTAGTGCAGCGAGCAACAAAGCGCTCAACATCCCGTCTCATCTTTGGCCAAAAGAAATGTTAGCAAGTACATCCTCCGTCTTCTTTACGCCAAAGTGTCCCATTAATCCTCCTCCATGCGCCTCCTGCAACAACAAAAGACGAACGGAGCTAGCTGGAATGCATAGCTTGTTAGCACGAAACACAAATCCATCGTTAACGACGAACTTGTTCCATGTTCTCCCTTCTTTACAATTCTGCAATACATCTTTAAATTCAGCATCATGCACATATTGATCTTTGATGGTCTCCAAACCAAATATTTTAAAGTCAAGTTGTGAAAGCATAGTATAACGACGAGACAATGCATCAGCAATAACATTTTCTTTACCCTTCTTGTGTTTAATGACATAAGGGAAAGTCTCAATGAATTCAACCCATTTAGCATGTCTACGGTTCAGTTTGGCTTGACTTTTAATATGTTTCAAAGATTCATGATCAGAATGAATAACAAATTCTTTGGGCCATAAATAATGTTGCCATGTTTCCAAAGTCCGAACAAGAGCATATAATTCCTTATCATAAGTAGAGTAATTCAGACTAGGCCCACTCAATTTTTCAGAAAAGTATGCAACAGGTTTGCCATCTTGTAATAACACACCTCCTAATCCAATTCCACTAGCATCACATTCAAGCTCAAAAGTCTTATTAAAATCAGGAAGTTGGAGTAAAGGAGCATGTGTTAACTTACCTTTCAACACCGTGAAGGCTTCTTCCTGTGCGGTACCCCAAACAAAAGGCACATCCTTCTTTGTAAGCTCGTTGAGAGGTGCAGCAATGGTACTGAAATCTCTCACAAAACGCCTATAGAAACCAGCGAGGCCAAGGAAACTCCTCACTTGTGTGACCGTTTTGGGCTGCGGCCAACTCTCAATAGCTTCAATCTTGGCTTTATCAACTTCAATTCCCTGTGGAGTAACAACATAGCCAAGAAAAGATACTCGGTCGGTGCAAAAGGTGCACTTCCCAAGGTTACCAAACAAACATGCATCACGTAGAGCAATAAAAACAACACGTAAATGTTCCAAATGTTCCTCCAAAGATCTGCTATAAATCAATATATCATCAAAGTGAACTACCACAAATCGTCCAATGAAAGCACGTAAAACTTCGTTCATTAATCTCATGAAAGTACTAGGTGCATTAGTTAACCCAAAAGGCATGACTAACCACTCATATAAACCGAACTTAGTTTTAAATGCTGTTTTCCATTCATCTCCCAATTTCATATGAATTTGATGGTATCCACTACGCAAATCAACTTTGGAGAATATTGTAGAGCCACTCAATTCATCAAGCATATCACCTAGCCTAGGAATAGGATGACGATAACGAATAGTAATATTATTAATGCCTCTACAATCAACACACATACGCGACGTACCATCCTTTTTTGGCACTAATATAATAGGAACAGCACAAGGACTAAGAGATTCGCGTATATAACCTTTGTCGAGCAGCTCCTGTACTTGACGCATAATCTCCTTCGTCTCCTCTGGATTGGTACGGTATGGCGCACGGTTTGGCAACGAAGCACCGGGAATTAAGTCAATCTGATGCTCAATCCCGCGAATAGGTGGTAATCCCAGTGGCACATCTTGTGGAAAGACGTCAGTGAACTCCTGCAAAATGTTAGTGACCGCAGGAGGCAAAGAGGAAGGCACGTCCTCGAATGAAAATAACGCCTCTTTGCACACAAAAGCATAGCAAACAGAATTGCTGAAATCTAGCTCATCAATATCAGATTTGGTGGCAAGTAAGCATGCACTTTTCAATTTAATTTCAGAAGCAACACTAGATGGTTTATTATTAGGCTTCATTTGTTGCTCAAATTCTTTTGCCACAATCTGATTTTCACTCTTATTTTTCTCCTGTTTTGCTTTACTAGCTCTATTAATATCATCTTTCAAAATAGAATCAGGAGTCATAGGAAGCAAGGTAATATGTTTATCCTTATGAACAAGAGTATACTGATTGTTTCTACCATGGTGTACAGAATTTTTATCAAATTGCCATGGTCTACCAAGTAATAATGAACATGCTTGCATGGGTACCACATCACAATCAACATAATCAACATATGTAGAGATACTAAAATGCACACGAACAGTACGTGTTACCTTAACCTTGCCGCTGTTGTTGAACCATTGGATATAGTAAGGATGTGGATGTGGTCTTGTGGTGAGAGATAGCTTCTCCACCATCTCCATGCTAGCCAAGTTGTTGCAGCTCCCTCCATCTATGATGACGCGAACAGAACGTTCCTTCACAACTCCCTTTGTATGGAACAAATTATGCCTCTGATTTTGCTCAGCTTGTGTGACCTGCACACTCAAAACACGTTGAGCAACTAAACATTCATACCTGTCAGCGTCTTCAGGAGCCATGTATTGCGTCTCATGATCAGAATCATCTCCACCGTGTTCTTCACTTGTAATAAGAGCCAAAGTCTCCTCATCATAATCACTAGCGGACTCATACCCACCATCCTCAGTAGCAATCATAACACGCGGAGATTGGCATTCTCTTGCATAATGACCTCTTCCCTTACAATGACGATAAATAATATCATGTGTGTGCCCTGTTGATGCCATAGATGAAGAAGAGCTCTGGGCAGGCCCAGAAGGTGTACTCTTGGCAGATGGTGGTGGTGGTGCCTGTTTTCTTGTATCTCGGTTGGAATTGGCGGCTGAAGTCAGTGGTGCCGCAGTAGGACGTGTGGGAGTAGAGGAGGCACGCGGTGTCCATGATGAAGATCGACCTGCAGAAAAATTAGTTCGCGCCAATGCCTGTCGATCCTGCACTTCACGTTCAGCTTTACAAGCAAGATGGAATAAACGAGTGATATTATTATACTCCTTATACTCTAGAATGGTCTGAATCTCTCTATTTAATCCACCCATGAAACGTGCAAGCATAGCTTCATTCTCCTCAACAATACCACATCTAATCATGCCAGTTTGTAATTCCTGATAATATTCTTCTACATAATTTTTTCATTGTCTTAAGCGCTGCAATTTTTGAAGTAATTCACGTTGATAATATGGTGGAACCCAACGAGTACGCATAGCAGTTTTCAAAGCAGCCCAAGTAGCTGGAATAGGATATAATCTACAATGTTCAGACCACCATACACATGCAAAACTAGTGAAAGCACAAACAGCAGCAGCAACACGTCGTTCCTCAGGATATTGTAAACATGTAAAACGTTGTTCAGTTTCTAACTCCCAAGTAAGATATATATCAGGAACATATCTACCCTTGAATGGTGGAATATTCAATTTTAATTTAGGAAGATGGTCATGATCTCGTACCTGAAGTGGTGGTGCAGGCCTACCATTGTGATTATTTGCATGTGGACGACCTGGTGCTGGTGGTTGCACGTAGTTATGATTTTGATCAACCTCATCCTCATAATCGCCCGCGTAATCATCCTCCTCCTCGGCACCAGCAGCAGCAGGAGCAGGAGCCAAAGAAGCATCAACAGTAGGTATAGCAGCACCAGAAGTTTGGCCATCCTCAAGAGGAACATGCTTCGCTCGTCCGAACTGATTTGGAAGGGGGCGTTGTTGTTGTCGTTGCAGAGGTGCGACAGGTGCAGCCGGTGGTGGTTGGGGAAGACGCATGAGCAATTCATTAAACTTGTTATCCAGCTTTGTCTCGAATGACTTCTCCATGCCATCTATCTTCTCCATGGCCTCTTCAAATCTGTTTAGCACATCTCCCACCTGGCCACTCATCATTTGCTGAAATTTATCATGCAACTCCTTGTTCGTCATGTTCTCCCAGTCAATCTCGTCGGCTTGTGATCCTGCCATGGTTAGCAGCAATAGAAACACACAAGAATAAGATCCTACAGACTACTAGAAAGTGGTGGTGGTGTGGTGTGGTGTCACAAATCCGTCAAGCAAATCTCAAATTCTTACCAGTTCTTACCCAGCAGCAGCAACACGTCGTTCCTCGGGATATTGTAAACATGTAAAACGTTGTTCAGTTTCTAACTCCCAAGTAAGATATATATCAGGAACATATCTACCCTTGAATGGTGGAACTGGAACTATTTTTCTTCTGCGGGTAGCGCGAAAATTGGGGAATCCGACTTGTTCACGACTCGTAGTATCGCGTGATCTGGAACTCTAAAATAAAGGAATAAATACTGGACTCGGACTAGGACTGGTGGCAGAGATGAATCTGGTGGAACTCGGACTGGTGATGGTATATGACGGTAGTATATGTGGGCTCGGATTGGTGGTGCTATATGGACTCGGATTGGTGGTGGTATATGGACTCGGATCGGTGGTGGTATATGGACTCAGAGAAATAGCAGATAAGCTGTGGTGGTATACGGTAGGGGCGATGATGATGGTGCGGCGGCGGCGTGACAACTTGTGAACAGAACTCGAAACTCTAAAGAACTAGACGCTAAGACCAGCAACTTGACACGACGATGCAACCGCAAATTCAACAAAGCAAAAACCCTAAAAAGATTATGCAAAGGCTCAGATTGGTTCGGATATGATGAACTAACCCTAAAATTTTTTTTGGCTTTTTCCTGGACTGTAGGTATGAAGAACAGACTCGATCTAAACTACGAAAAACTGTAAATCTCACCGAGCAACCTGGGAATCTGATACCACTTGATAGAGGCGAGGGTGTCCCGATCTTTCGATGAGATGGTAACTATCGATTTGGTGGAGCCGACTTTGACGATCCGACTACAAACGTGTACGACGTTGCGCCTTAGCAATCGCTAAACCAATCTCCTGAGGTTACTGACGATACTGGAAGCACGATCAGCCTGACCACGAAGGTCTATTCCTGCACGCAATCGAAGAACAAGCAAGAATATGAAAATGCAATCTGAATATTGCGAATATAGATGAAGTATTGATAATGGTGGGGATCCGAAAGCGGTCTTGGTCTGGTCGTTGGACACAAACGAAGTACACGAAGTTCCAATGGCTAACTTTTAACTAAACAAATCCCAAAGTCTAAACGGTGCCCTAAGGGCTGTATATATGGAGGAAGAGGGGGGGATTTCGTGGCCCTTGAAGGAGGGGTCCGAAACCAACCCTATCTCTTGTTTCCCCACACATACGGACTCTAAAAATAGCCTATACTCAAGTATTTCGAAATTACATGGGCCTGGCCCAATAATAAGGTGACGCAGCACCTATAATAGCCTCTGGACGAAATTTATGAAGTGGCATCTTGTATATTTCGTCCAAGGCTTCCTGCACTCCTTATGGTGGCTTCAAAGTCCTGAAATCATCACTTGTAACTCCGTTCTTGTTCCCCTTGCGCATGCCATCATCTCCATGCTTGAACTTGCTCCAAGGTTCCTCTTTCTTGTCCAAGCTAGGCCCTTCATTTGTAAGCAAAACAAATGTATCCAATTTAGGCAGCATCATATTCTCATGAACATTAGAATCATTACCAAGAAACGAAAGTACCTGATAATTTAATTGGCGTGCGCGAGCTCTAGTAATTGGTCTAGTATGTATAGCAGCAGGGGCTATGGGTGTAACAATGGTATTGATGTCCTCATCAACCCGAGCCGTCCGACCCCGCCAGCGCACACCCTCCTTAAATGATGACCACCGCCACTCACCGACCACTCCACCGACCTCACCGATGTCGCTGACCATCGCCACCACCCCCAACCACCCAAACGGCGCCATGAATCGCCGCCGCCATCGTGTCTTCTTCGGGAAGCCACCGAACCGCCTCACCCGTACTATAAAACCATCCTCAAGCTTCCCCTCGTCGTCAGTACAACTCTCCTCCACCGCCTGTAAGCCCCTCAAGCAACTAAGCGACCGGAGAGGGCCGTCTCCCTCCTCTCCGGCATCTACTACCGCCGCCTCCGCCTCGGAGCTCGCCACCTCTCCAGTGCCTCCCTCTCTCCAGTCTCTGCACCAGAGGCCTCCCCGTGGTTCCGCGGATCCACCCCGCCCTTCAATTTCACCGGAGCAAGCTCCAAGGCGAAAGCCCCCTCTTGCCGACGCCGTCGTCCGTCCGGAAGCTCACCGCCGGCCACTCCGCTCACTCTGGCGACCGTGGCGGGTACCAGGAGAACCGCCCCAACCTCCCGAACACAACGGTGGCCTCGGCTCCCCGAACGGCACTGCCGTTCACCGGCGAGCCTCGCCGGAGACGCCTCCTCTGCTCGGACAGAGAGGAGACGCACGTGGGCTGGTCAAACCTGACCAGTGGGCCAGCCGGGCCCACTGTCAGTGACCCGACGCCGCTGACCCGTCCGTAAGTGGACACGGGTTCCGCGGAGACCGTCTTCGCGCTGGGAAAAGCGTACTCCATCGAATACGCTTTCGACGTCGACCCCCTTCCGCGCGGCCGACGACTGGGCTCGGCCCAGTGTTGCAGTACAGCTAAACAACGCTCAGGGCGCACTGCTACTCCTTTCTATTTTCCATTTCGAGTAGTTTTCAAATATTTCCACTGGATCCATTTCTAATCCAAAATTGATGATTCAAATTCCTACTGTCTTATAAAATCATTCTCTATTTATCTAGATTAGGTGAACATTTTTAGTAAACTTTATCTCCATTGGACATTTTAAATAATCCATTTCCTTAATTATCTCAACTTAGAAATTCCCTAGGAGAATCATCTCAACTCCAAACCATTTATTCTTTTTCTGGTATTCCTTATTTTTCCTCTAGTTTATTTTAATATTTATTTCAAAAATATTTGAAACAATTTTTGACACTATTTTTACAATATGTGGTAATTCAAATATTTTTGAAAATAGGAAATGGAGGGGAGATAAATAATTCAAACTTTTGGAGTGCACCCAATATTTCTGGATGCTCAAGGCAAGCATCTTGAACACTTGATATGGTGATTGCATGGTTAATTGTTTGCATGAATAAATAAGTTATGCATAGGTTGAATTCAAATAGAATTGGCATGCATGTAGTGATGGCATATTTCCTCATACCATGCATCGTGTGTTGTCATGACTAACTTGCAGGAGCAGATATAAGTAAAATACAGTTCCGGCAGAAGGGTGACCACGTTGAAGCGTGATCATGCCTTATTGGTTATGCATGTTGGAGCATGCAAGGGTTGTGGCCCTGTTTGGTGTTACTCTTAAAAAGATGCTTTGTTGAGCTAACCACTGCAGGAAAACATGAACCTCCTGAGTCGACCGTAGATCGAGTCTTGTTCCGGTAACCCCCATACTTGTTTCATGCTGCCACAGGTCCCTGCCATAGGTAGGGTATGGTTCAGTAAGTTGTTAACCCCTTTCCGTGCACACACCACATAGAGGGCTACGATGAGGGTTTCCATGTTGATGGACTAAATCCTGTCATCGGGTCAGGGGGCATGGGTGTTTCCAGTTGTGACTGAGAGGGGGGCACCCCTTGTAATCCGCGCGTATTAATAGTGATCCCATGCAGGATGTTGGTCTCTCCGTCTTAGAGTTTTTCTTGAACGATGCTTTGGGTGATTCCTGGCATCCGGAAAGTTAATCTGGTGTGTGCTGGTCAGGTGTGTTTTCAACCCAAAGACCGTAATGGGAATTAGTCAGTGTCACGGTACTGACTAAAGAAATCCTTTACTTGTGGGTAAAGAGTACACCCTCTGCAGAGTTTAAACCTATTCGAATAGCCGTGTCCGCGGTTAAGGGCTACAGTCTGGGTTGGTCAAGTGTCGGTCTTAGTGTCGGTCTTCGGAGGAAAATAATTAAAATGTGCCTGAATTATTTTGCAGGATAATATTTGTCACCCTGATGCTACCATGAATATTTTTGCTATGCATGTTAATATTATTATGGTTATGCATATTATTGAGGACTAACCCGTTTCTCTTATTTTTATATTTCCTGAGTGTCTCAGCGGCTGGCCAGACTACCCCGGCACTCAATTTTATTTCCAAGACCTCTCGTGGCGTCTCTCGAGTTAACAGGCGGTTCCGCCACTACTCTTGTGGACACCCAATTGACATTTCTCTTCAAGTCCGACCGTGGCGTCACTTGATACCCGACTGGCATTTCTCTTCAAGTCTGACCGTGGCGTCACTTGACACCCGACTGGCATTTCTCTTCAAGACCTCTTCGTGACATCCCTCGAGTTTACAGGCGGTCCCGCCACTACTCTTGTGGACACCCGATTGGCATTTCTTTTATTTTGCTGAATGTCACTTGGGCTGGCTAGACTACCCGTGGCATTCATTTGCTTTATTTCTAATAAGTTTGAGTATGAATAACATGCTATGCTCACGTTCATATCATTTATTGTCATGACTTAAATTTCAGTCAGCATGAGCATATGCATATAGTTTGGCTCATCATGATCATATATTTTTATCTGCTGCATTCGGTATATCTTTTGTTCATGATGTTTGCGAGTACATTCAAACGTACTCACAGGCTTGTCCCTGGCTATTTACTTGGCCAGGTCAGGAGTTCTACGAGGAGTACCACAGCGATGTCCGTGCGGAGCCTAGAATGGCAGCCATGCGGGATAGGAATTATCCGGGTCAGCTGTTCCTGTGGGAATGGAGGTCCATCGACGTTGGAGAACCACGAGTCATTTCCGTCATCCATCACCGGAACCACTGTTGTATCATTAGACCTTTATGGTCTTGTATCCAATTCTTGTAATTGCTTGGTAATCTGTAACAAGGACGTGTCCACCAGTAACAGTAATCCTGGGCCGGTGGTAACACGAGGGGTTAAATTTTCTGGGATTTCGTGTCCCGGCCCCGGCAGGATGGAGCGGATATGAGTGCTGAAAGAAAGACAAGATATGTGTCTAGGAAAAACACCCCATGCCCTGAATCCATTGCAATGCCATGTCTAGATGTACCTACTACAGCTGCGGCCAACCAATCTTTGCACAGTGGTGCGACACTTGTGTCAACGAACATGGACGGACACACCTTCAAATCTGTTGGTAATTCACCCCATCTGCAATTCACTAGACTTCTTATATCTGCCCAGATTGAATTTGAGTGCATCACCACGCCTACAACCTTTGCAGATTCGTTGTCTGCCAAAAATGCTTCAGCAGCTCGTGGCCCTTCAACGAGCGTGCCTCCTTACACTATTGGGACCAATGGTAAGACTTGACTGTACTCAGTCTGCTGATCAAGGTTATGGAACTTGTGCTTACTTGCCCAACATGTGTCACAGATGACATTGAGGCCCTCCTTAGCAAGATCATGGACGATGATCCGCTGCCCGACAACTTCATGGGTGACGAGTACTATCTATTTGGTGGCAAAGGTATATTCGAACAGTTAACACCTGATTTCTGGCGGTTTATTTTGATTAAAAATAAAAGTAAACTTTTTGATTAAAAATATTAGTATATGATGATGACACTACATTGTTGCAATGACTGCCCTCAGGATCCGATGTCGATAGCATGGATGGAGACGAAGATGCAAACATGTCTGACGCTGAGCGTATCGACATTGATCCTTTCTACTATGTCTACATAAACCTCCCGATGTGCAGACACATCGTCAAGCTCACCGTGAACTGCGAGCACTGCAAGGCCAAGAATTTTGAGTCTGAGGCCCTGAGATTCTGCTGTCGCAATGGGAAGATCGAGCTGAAGGAACCGAAGCCCATCCCAGAGCTAATGAAGCTTTGGTCCAGCACGAATGCAGACTCTAGGCATTTTCGGGAAAACATACGGTTCTTCAACGACCACTTTTCCTTCATAACCCATGGTGTCAGCCTCGATGAAAACTACACAAACATGAAGTCTGGGGTGTACACGTTCCGGGCGCACGACACCATCTACCACAATGTTCATTCCTTCAGTCCAACACCCCATCCAGAGCATCTCCAGTTGTACTTCTATGACGATGACCCTGGCCTAACCCATCGCAAGGCTGCCACCAAGCAATTGGACCAGAATGTCATTAGAAAGTTCGTGGACAGACTCAGGGAAAACCCATACTCCCAGCATTTTAGGAGTTTGGGTGCGCACAGAGACAACCTCGACGATTACAGGATAGACCTGAACACCGACCAGAGGCTAGACCAATGAAAGTATAATAGACCAGTGTCATCTGAGGTCGCTGCAATCTGGGTGGAGGGCACTGACCTAGCGAAGAGGTTCGATCATAGAATTACACTTTGCGGGAATGACAATCAGAGGCACAGTATACATGCGACGGATGGCTCATATGACCCTCTCTCTTACCCCCTCTTCTACCCAAGGGGGGAGCTCGGTTGGCATCCGAAACTACCTAAACGTGATGTCCCTTGGCCGGTTGTACAACAACCAAGAGGTAGCCGTGATGATGATGATGAGGATGCATGTATGCCTTTTTGCGTATTCTATCGTTTTGATGAATAGTGTAATTCTCATATGAATCCTAAATTCCGCGTTACTCATCCATGTGTAGAGGGGAATAGCAGGTTATGTGTCTCCGTGAGAGACTACTACTGTTATAGGCTGCAGACACGACCTGCGATATCCAATCCCATACTCTGTGGAGCACGATTGCTCCAACAATGGGGGGTCGACATGTACATCAAGATTGAGAGTTGTAGGTTGAAATGGTACAGGAAGAACCAGATGAAGATCTGTGCCGACCTATATAAAGGAGTTGTTGATGCAATCACATCTGGGGAGACCTGAGCAAGCACTGTTGGAGTAAGGATAGTGCTCCCTGGAACGTACCCAGGTGGCCACTGCGACATGAAGCGAAGGCATATGGATGCCATGGCAATTGTCCATACCTACGGGAAGCCTGACACTTTCTTGAGCATGAACTACAACCCTAACTGGGAAGAGATATCGAATGAGTTGTTTCCTGGTCAGAAAGACAAGACCGACCTGATCTTGTGGCTCGCGTGTTCCATGGCAAGCTAGAGGCTATGAAAGATATGTTATTCAAGAAGCATATCCTGGGTGTTGTTGTCGTGTATGTATACGTAGTCGAGTTCCAAAAGAGGGGCCTCCCCCACGCCCATTTTTTTTATCATGGAATCGACATATAAGCTCGTCGTTCTAGAGCAGTACGACCGAGTCATTTCCGCCGAGCTTCCAGACAAGTAGAAGTATCCGGAACTCTACGCCTTGGTGGTAAAACATATGATGCACGGACCATGCGGTGCTCTCAACCACAAAAATCTGTGCATGCAACAGAACGAGTGCAAGTGTAGATAACCGCGGCCGCTCAATGAAAACACGGTCCAGGGCAAGGACTCATACCCAGTTTATCGTCGTTGAGACGATGGTCGGCAGGCTAAGGTCTGGGGTAAAATGTTGGACAACAGATGCGTTGTACCTCATAACCCTTACCTTCTGCGGATGTTCAATTGCCACATCAACGTTGAGGTCTGCTCCAGCATAAAGGCCGTCAAATACCTTTACAAGTATATATACAAGGGCCATGATAGGGCTTCTTTCAGCATCGACCAGCCCGACGCCGATGGCAACATTGCTGAGATCAAAAGGTACGTCGACGCGAGGTGGGTTACTCCTCCGGAGGCGATGTGGAGGATATTTGGCTTCCCCGTATGTGCCAACTCCCCGTCTGTCCTACAGTTGCCTCTTCATATCCCGAATATGCACAAGGTGGCATTCAATGAGCAAGCTAACTTGATTGGCGTTGTCGCTCTGCGAATGCTTCCAAATCCATGTTGACAGAGTATTTCAAGGCTAACCATGTCCACCTGTGGGCTAGGAAAATATTGTACAAGGATTTTCCTGGAAGCTTCACATGGCAGAAAGGACCAAAGTATTGGAAGCCGCGGGTGGAGCGTTATCAAATAGGTTGAATTGTGTCTGCCAATCCTACCGAGGGGGAGCGATACTATCTGCGTGTGCTGCTAAACCATGTTCCGGGCAAGACATCCTTCGAGGACCTGCTCACCGTGGACGGAAGGCTATGTGGTAGCTTTCGAGAGGCTGCTGAGAGGTTGGGACTCATCGAGGCACACAACACGCTCGACGATTGTCTTATCGAGGCAGAGCAGTGGGCGATGCCATGTTCGCTCAGGAGGCTCTTCGCAACAATCTTGGTGCATTGTGAGCCAGCCGACATGCATGGTTTATGGAATAGGCACTTCGATCCTATGTCTAATGACTATTGTCGATTACACACGTGCCCGAATGAGGTGGAACAAATGGTGTTGCTTGACATTAGGGGTATGTTGCAGTCCATGGGCAAAGAATAGTTGATTTCGCTCTTCCCAGCATAGACGATATGATGAGGACAACAATACCATTGTTACACCCACAGCCCCTGCTGCTATATATACTGGACCAATTACTAGAGCTCGCGCACGCCAATTAAATTATCAGGTACTTTCGTTTCTTGGTAATGATTCTAATGTTCATGAGAATATGATGCTGCCTAAATTGGATACATTTGTTTTGCTTACAAATGAAGGGCCTAGCTTGGACAAGAAAGAGGAACCTTGGAGCAAGTTCAAGCATGGAGATGATGTGATGAGGACATCAATACCATTGTTACACCCACAACCCCTGCTGCTATACATACTGGACCAATTACTAGAGCTCGCGCACGCCAATTAAATTATCAGGTACTTTCGTTTCTTGGTAATGATTCGAATGTTCATGAGAATATGATGCTGCCTAAAGTGGATACATTTGTTTTGCTTACGAATGAAGGGCCTAGCTTGGACAAGAAAGAGGAACATTGGAGCAAGTTCAAGCATGGAGATGATGGCATGCGCACGGGAAACAAGAACGGAGTTACAAGTGATGATTTCAGGACTTTGAAGCCACCATAATGAGTGCATGAAGCCTTGGAAAAAATATACAAGATGCCACTTCATAAATTTCGTCCAGAGGCTATTATAGGTGCTGCGTCACCTTATTATTGGGCCAGGCCCATGTAATTTCGAAATACTTGAGTATAGGCTGTTTTTAGAGTCCGTATGTGTGGGGAAACAAGAGATAGGGTTGGTTTCGGACCCCTCCTTCAAGGGCCACGAAATTCCCCCCCTCTTCCTCCATATATACAGCCCTTAGGGCACCGTTTAGACTTTGGGTTTTGTTTAGATTAAAAGTTCGCCATAGCTGCAACTTCACGTACTTCGTTTGTGTTCAACGACCAGACCAAGACGTCACAGAACCCCACCTTGATCAATAAAGCTTTCATATTATATTCACAATATCCAGATTGCAAATCTTAGTTTCTTGCTTGTTCTTCGTTTGCTTGCAGGAGATAGACCCTCGTGGTCAGGTTGATTGTGCTCCGGTGTGGTCAATAACCTCTCGGAGTTGGTTTAGCGATTGCTAAGGCGCGACGTCCTCGCACGTTCGTAGTCGGATCGTCAAAGTCTACTCCACCAAAAACGATAGCTATCATCTCATCGAAAGATTGGGACACCCTCGCCTCTATCAAGTGGTATCAGATTTTCAGGTTGCTCGGTGAGATTTTACAGTTTTCGTAGTTTAGATCGAGTCTGTTCTTCATACCTACAGTCCACGAAAAAGTCAAAAAAAAAGAAATTAGGGTTAGTTCATCATATCCGAACCAATCTGAGCCTTTGCATAATCTTTTTAGGGTTTTTGCTTTGTTGAATTTGCGGTTGCATCGTCGTGTCTAGTTGCTGGTCTTAGCGTCTAGTCGTTTAGAGTTTCGAGTTCTGGTCATAAGTTGTCACGCCACCGCCGCACCATCATCATCGCCCCTGCCATCTACCACCACCGCTTATCCGCCACCGCTCTGAATCCATATACCTGTAACACCCCCAGTGGTTAACTACAGTAATCACCCTTTTGATTATGCCATGTCATCATGTTTAACAGTGCATGATCATCATTAGCATTATATTGCATTTCAACTCCTAAGTCAAAATCCAAATTTAAATGAAAGTGGAAAAATAAAAGTTGTCCAACATAGAAACTAAATTGTTCATTAAATAGCAAATAAATCAGAGACAATTCTAAAATTGAAACCAACATCATTGGAGTTGGGTAAGTGACTCAAACATCCCCAAACAGTGACTAAAGACAATATTTAATTACCTTTTATTTAATCTAAAATAAATATGAAATGGTGTTTTGCCCAAACTAGTTTTTGGTGTTAGGGTATAAAGCACTGGTATTTATGGACTAGGTCTCCCTTTTTACAAAAACCATTTGGGGCCTAAACAATTAACAGAATAGAAAAGAAAAGAAACAGAAAAAGAGAAAAGGAAAAAGGCCTAATGATAGAGGCGAGGGTGTCCCGATCTTTCGATGAGATGATAGCTATCGTTTTTGGTGGAGTAGACTTTGACGATCCGACTACGAACGTGCGAGGACGTCGCGCCTTAGCAATCGCTAAACCAACTCCGAGAGGTTATTGACCACGCCGGAGCACAATCAACCTGACCACGAGGGTCTATCTCCTGCAAGCAAACGAAGAACAAGCAAGAAACTAAGATTTGCAATCTGGATATTGCGAATATAAGATGAAAGCTTTATTGATCAAGGTGGGGTTCTGTGACGTCTTGGTCTGGTCGTTGAACACAAACGAAGTACGCGAAGTTGCAGCTATGGCGAACTTTTAATCTAAACAAAACCCAAAGTCTAAACGGTGCCCTAAGGGCTGTATATATGGAGGAAGAGGAGGGGATTTCGTGGCCCTTGAAGGAGGGGTCCGAAACCAACCCTATCTCTTGTTTCCCCACACATACGGACTCTAAAAACAGCCTATATTCAAGTATTTCGAAATTACATGGGCCTGGCCCAATAATAAGGTGACGCAGCACCTATAATAGCCTCTGGACGAAATTTATGAAGTGACATCTTGTATATTTCGTCCAAGGCTTCCTGCACTCATTATGGTCGCTTCAAAGTCCTGAAATCATCACTTGTAGCTCCGTTCTTGTTCCCCTTGTGCATTCCATCATCTCCATGCTTGAACTTGCTCCAAGGTTCCTCTTTCTTGTCCAAGCTAGGCCCTTCATTTGTAAGCAAAACAAATGTATCCAATTTAGGCAGCATCATATTCTCATGAACTTTAGAATCATTACCAAGAAACGAAAGTACCTGATATTTTAATTGGCGTGCGCGAGCTATAGTAATTGGTCCAGTATGTATAGAAGCAGGGGCTGTGGGTGTAACAATGGTATTGATGTCCTCATCACCTAAAGGATCTACTGTGCACTAGGCCTACTGCTACAGCGCGGCCCAGCCCAACCCCGCGCCGTCCCTCACCTCGCACTGCTCACGCGCGCGCTGTCGAGCACCTGCCGCGCGCGGCCAGGCCCCCCCTCACCGCTGCTCGACAGCACGCCGCGCCCAAGCCAGCGCCTACAAGGCCCCCTCCTCGACCCCCCTGGCACTCCCTTGCCTCACTTCCCCCTCTCCCTGCCTCGTCCCTCTCCTCTCCCACCTCACCCGACGCCGCCATGGACGGCCGCGGTTGAGCTACGCGGCCACCGTCACCGCCCCGCCTCGCGAACGTGCCCACCGTGCTCCTCGACATCAACTACGTCGGCTACGCCAACTAACCGAAGCCCGGAGCCACCGCAGTGCCTCCTCGAGCCCTCCTCCCTCCTCGGATCGCCGCCGCGCGCCGTCGTCGATTCGCTCCGGCAAGCCCTCCCCGAGCTCGCTTACGCACACCTACAGGCTCTACGTGAGCACCCCCGTCCTCCTCCCTCTCTCCCTGCGCTCTCCCCGTAGCCGTAGCTCGCAGCCACCGTGCTCGTGCTCTGTCCGCCGCCGTCGCTGCCATTGCTGCGCTCCCAGAGCCGCTCGGCTCGGTCCCGCAGCACCAACGTGCTCCTGGTGAGCCGTAGAGGCCGCCCCGCCTTTTGCTTTGCTCGCTAGCCCACTGCAGCCACGCGCCCGAGCACCACCCGAGAGCCCCGCCGCCAACCGTCGTCGCCGGCGTCGTTCCGACCACCCCCGGGGCCAACCACCACCACCACGCGATGCGGCTCGCTGCGCCCGTTCGTTAGAGCCCAAGCACGCCCTCGGAGATGCCCTGTGGGTGAAACCCGGGCTCGCCGGAGCTCGGCGCCGTGTTCGAGCTCGCCGGCGTGCTCCAGTGGCCGGCGCCGACGTGGCACGTGGCCCCCACCGCCTGTGCCACTGACCGCTGGGCTCCGCGGGCCCAGTTGACTGGTCAGCGCTGCTGACTGGGCCGGCTGTGTCACTGACACACGGGCCCCACCGCCTGTTAATTAATTATTTTGATTAAGTTAATTAGTTTAACCTAATTACACACTGACATGTGGGCCCAGTAGCCTAATTAGTTGATTAGTTAAAAATAAACTCTGTTTAGACTAATCAGAGGCTGACATGTGGGCCCCAATGGTCAGGTTTGACCCTGGTCAGCCGACCGTTGACTGCTGACGTCAGCATTACGTCACAGTGACGTCACCCTGCTACTGTTCCAGATAATGTTGATTTAAATAATTAAATAAATTCCAGAAAATCAATAAAACTTTAGAAAATCATATCTTTTAATCCGTAACTCCGATGAAAATAATTTATATATGGAAAATGATCAGAAAAATGAGACAGATCCGAATACGCTACCCACATACCTGTTAGATGCCTCTAACTATCTGAACATGCAACATTTTGCCTGTTTCAGATAAATGAATAGTGTATGACCTTAATAAAATAATTCCAAACAAATTCCTAAAATAACTAAATGACTTGGACATGTCTTCAGCCAACCCTGCACTGCACGTTAGCATGGCCTGCTTCGTGTTGCTTATGTTTGCTCTATATTTATACTGTTTCCTCCCCCTCTTCTCTCTCGGTAGCCCCCCGACATCGACGTCGTCCCCGAGGCCGACGCAGCCCCGGAGCCCGAAGACACCATTGACAACCTTGCCCTTGCCGCCGAGCAACCAGGCAAGCCCCCCTTTTGATCATCCCGATATCGCCCATTCTAATTTCCCATGCTTGCATTAGAATTGCTGCTGCTACTGCTTTACCTATTCTGATGCATAGCCTGTTTATTGTAACCTGCTGTTGATAATTACCTGCATACCCTAACTGCTTAGTATAGGCTGGGTAGAGACCTATCAGTGACCCCACTTATCCCGACTGCCGCGCTGGATTGTCAGAAGACCCGATCAACGAGAATTGAAGACCAGGCCCCGACACCGCACATCACCCCCTAGTTGTAACGACACTGCAGCGTTACTATCGAGTCCCGAGGGTGAAACCTCTTGTAGCACTCCTGATGTTAACTCTGTAGAGTAGCTATTCGGTCATGGTCATCGAGGGTGATTCCTCCTTCACCACTTCTGGTAACGACGTTGTCGTACAACACCTCAAGTGTGAACCCATCGAGGGTGAATCCTCCGAGTTCACCTTGACAGACACATCGAGTAGGAATCCAACGAGGGTGATACCTTGGATTTCCCTGATGTTATGGACACACGGATACTTGGACATTACACTATTACTTGGATAGGCGGGTCGACCCTGAGGGGTACCCGCGTGCGCCTGAGAGGCGAGTGTTGTGAAGACGGGTGCCTGTATGGTGCCCGAGTGATGAATACGAGGCGCGGCCGGGCATTCTTAACCCTTGCAGCAAGTCCTCGAGACGGGGCGATGGGGTCACATCTTTCGTGAGTCTCTGCTCGTTACCGCAAGCCCTAGTCCATTAACGATTTGGATATTTGATCCGAGTAGGTCTCTGGCCTGATAGCACTAACCATCACGTGGGCATAGTATGGGCATTCTGCATCGTAGCATCAGCCGAAAGCTCTGTCAGACGTCTAGTTCAGCCTTGCGGCCGGGACGGACCGGCGCCCCCCTGGTGCCTGGCTTCCCCCTGCACGCAACGACTCGGAGTGCACAGGGCGATGGCCCAAGACCTCTGAGCGCTTAGGATGTAGACCGACGGGGACCTCTCTGCTGAGCTCTAGGTAGGGTTGCGATGTGTCGTTTGGCCGAGGCCGGGCATGACCCAGGAAAGTGTGTCCGGCCGGAGTTAATCGAGCGTGTTGGGTAAGTTGGTGCACCCCTGCAGGGAAGAACACTTCTATCGATAGCCGGTCCTACGGTAAAGGACACTCGGAGTTGTATCCCGATCGATACAGCTAGAACTTGAGATGAGACCTGGATATGAGGCTCTGGGATTGCTTCTCGCAGGGAGTCGAGAAGGGATCTCAGGATGAGGTTGATGACTGTATGGCTCTGGGATTGCTTTCTCGCAGGGAGTCGAGAAAGGATCTCTGGGTGAGGTTGAGACTTAATGATACTGCTACATTATATTGTACTGTTCTACTCTCTTCTATTTCTGCAAGACCGCTGAAGATGCTAGTCTTCGATATGACTAGGCCTTCTCTCTATTCTGGCATTTCTGCAGCCCAGTCCACATATACAGCCTCCCCTTGAAAATGTTGCATATGTAGTGTAGATCCTTGCTTGCTGAGTACTTCTGAGTACTCACGGTTGCTTTGTTTTCCTTTTCTCCCCATATCAGTTTGACGTGACCAAGATGATGGAGCCCTTGAGACAGATGCCCCGTCGATCGACTACTACTACTACCCCGAGGATGGATACTTCTACGAGTTGACTGACGACCAGGAGTAGGATCGGAGGGTCCAAGCAGGAGGCCTTCGCCTTTCGATCGTAGTGTTTTATTTTGCCCCGCCTTTCTATAGGCCTTTCTGTTTCTCTTTTAATATCTGTACTCAGATATCTGATGCTTCCGCTGACGCTTGTTCGCAAGCTTATGTATTCGAGCCCTCAAGGCCCCTGGCTTGTAATATAAAGCTTGTATGACTTTATTTATGTTTTAGAGTTGTGTTGTGATATCTTCCCGTGAGTCCTTAGGCTTGATCATGTGCATTTGCGTGTATGATTAGTGCACGATCGGGCCGGGGGCGTCACAATACCATCACCGATCTGTATCCATATACCACCACCAATCCGAGTTGATGAGGACATCAATACCATTGTTACACCCACAACCCCTGCTTCTATACATACTGGACCAATTACAAGAGCTCGCGCACGCCAATTAAAATATCACGTACTTTCGTTTCTTGGTAATGATTCTAAAGTTCATGAGAATATGATGCTGCCTAAATTGGATACATTTGTTTTGCTTACAAATGAAGGGCCTAGCTTGGACAAGAAAGAGGAACCTTGGAGCAAGTTCAAGCATGGAGATGATGGCATGCACAAGGGGAACAAGAACGGAGTTACAAGTGATGATTTCAGGACTTTGAAGCCACCATAATGAGTGCAGGAAGCCTTGGACGAAATATACAAGATGTCACTTCATAAATTTCGTCCAGAGGCTATTATAGGTGCTGTGTCACCTTATTATTGGGCCAGGCCCATGTAATTTCGAAATACTTGAGTATAGGCTGTTTTTAGAGTCCGTATGTGTGGGGAAACAAGAGATAGGGTTGGTTTCGGACCCCTCCTTCAAGGGCCATGAAATCCCCTCCTCTTCCTCCATATATACAGCCCTTAGGGCACCGTTTAGACTTTGGGTTTTGTTTAGATTAAAAGTTCGGCATAGCTGCAACTTCGCGTACTTCGTTTGTGTTCAACGACCAGACCAAGACGTCACAGAACCCCACCTTGATCAATAAAGCTTTCATCTTATATTCGCAATATCCAGATTGCAAATCTTAGTTTCTTGCTTGTTCTTCGTTTGCTTGCAGGAGATAGACCCTCGTGGTCAGGTTGATTGTGCTCCGGCGTGGTCAATAACCTCTCGGGGTTGGTTTAGAGATTGCTAAGGCGCGACGTCCTCGCACGTTCGTAGTCGGATCGTCAAAGTCTACTCCACCAAAAACGATAGCTATCATCTCATCGAAAGATCGGGACACCCTCGCCTCTATCAAGTGGTATCAGAGTTCCAGGTTGCTCGGTGAGATTTTACAGTTTTTCGTAGTTTAGATCGAGTCTGTTCTTCATACCTACAGTCCACGAAAAAGCCAAAAAAAAAATTAGGGTTAGTTCATCATATCCGAACCAATCTGAGCCTTTGCATAATCTTTTTAGGGTTTTTGCTTTGTTGAATTTGCGGTTGCATCGTCGTGTCTAGTTGCTGGTCTTAGCGTCTAGTCCTTAGAGTTTCGAGTTCTGTCACAGTTTGTCACGCCGCCGCCGCACCATATACCACCACCGCTGCCATATACCACCACCGCTGCCATATCCTACCACCGCTGCCATATACCATCACCGCTGGCATATTCTACCACCATATATCCACCACCAATCCGAGTTCTTTTTATATTAGATTTGTTTTCGAGACCCATCTATTTTCCGATTCGTGTTTCCTTGCCGCGCCGTGATTTTGTTAGTGTTCTAGGCTCGCGTCTCTAGTACGGTCTAGCCTAGGACCAGCACAGTACCGTCGTTGAGCGTTTATTCAACTTTGCATCTCTGAATTGATTATTGCTGACCCTTTTTGCTACCATATCATAAGCCTTCCCAGCACCACATACATCTACGTCGTGCGTTTGACACCACCTGGCAATCGCTCTGTCCAATCTTTAAGAGTTTTGACTACAACGGTTGCCGGTCACCACCTGCTGCTGGGTAAGACCTGGTAAGCATTTGAGATTCGCTTGATGGTTTTGTGATACACCACCACCACCACTTCCCAGTAGTCTGTAGGATCATATTCTTGTGTGTTTCTATTGCTGCTAACCATGGCAGGATCACAAGCCGATGAGACTGATTGGGAGAACATGACGAACAAACAGCTACATGATAAATTTCAGCAAATGATGAGTGGACATGTGCAAGATGTGCTAAACAGATTTGAAGAGGCCATGGAGAAGATAGATGGAATTGAGAAGACTTTCGAAACAAAGCTCGATAACAAGTTTAATGAATTACTCGCGCGTCTTCCACAACCACCGCCGGCTGCACCTGTCGCACCTCTACAACAACAACAACGTCGCCTTCCAAATCAAGTGGGACGAGCACAGCGCGTCCCCCTTGAGCTTGGTCAAACTTCTGGTGCCGCTGCACCTACTGTTGATGCTTTTATGGCTCCTGCTGCCGCTGAGGAGGACGATTATGCGGGCGATTAAGAGGATGAGGTTGATCAAAATCAGAACTACATGCAACCACCACCACCAGGTCGTCCACATGCAAATAATCGCAATGGTAGGGCTGCATTACCAGCTCAGGTACGAGATCATGACCATCTTCCTAAACTGAAATTGAATATTCCACCATTTGAGGGTAGATATGTTCCTAATATATATCTTACTTGGGAGTTAGAAACTGAACAACGTTTTACATGTTTACAATATCCCGAGGAGAGACGTGTTGCTGCTGCTGTTTGTGCTTTTACTAGTTTTGCATGTGTATGGTGGTCTGAACATTGTAGATTATATCCTATTCCAACTACTTGGGCTGCTTTGAAAACTGCTATGCGTACTCGTTGGGTTCCACCATATTATCAACGTGAATTACTTCAAAAATTGCAGCGCTTAAGACAAGGAAAAAATTCTGTAGAAGAATATTATCAGGAATTACAAACTGGCATGATTAGATGTGGTATTGTTGAGGAGAATGAAGCTATGCTTGCACGTTTTATGGGTGGATTAAATAGAGAGATTCAGACCATTCTAGCGTATAAGGAGTATAATAATATCATTCGTTTATTCCATCTTGCTTGTAAAGCTGAACGTGAAGTGCAGGATCGACAGGCATTGGCGCGGACTAACTTTTCTGCAGGTCGACCTTCATCGTGGACACCGCGTGCATCCTCTACTTCCACACATTCAATTGCACCGACACCTCCATCAGCTGCCACCTCCAGCCGTGATACAAGGAAGCAGGCACAACCACCACTATCTGCCAAGAGCACACCTACCGGGCCTGCACAGAGTTCTTCTTCTTCCATGGCATCAACAGGGCATACAAGTGATATTATTTGTCGTCGTTGAAAGGGAAGAGGTCATTATGCGAGAGAATGCAAATCTCAGCGTGTAATGATTGCTACCGAGGATGGTGGGTATGAGTCCGCTAGTGACTATGATGAGGAGCTTTGGCTCTCATTACACGTGAAGAACACGGTGGAGATGATTCTGAACAAGAGACGTAATACATGGCTCCTGAAGACGCTGACAGGTATGAATGTTTAGTTGCTCAACGTGTTTTGAGTGTGCAGGTCACAAAAGCTGAGCAAAATCAGAGGCATAATTTGTTCCATACAAAGGGAGTTGTGAAGGAACGTTCTGTTCGCGTCATCATAGATGGAGGGAGCTGCAACAACTTGGCTAGCATGGAGATGGTGGAGAAGCTCTCTCTCACCAGAAGACCACATCCACATCCTTACTATATCCAATGGTTCAACAACAGCGGCAAGGTTAAGGTAACACGTACTGTTCGTGTGCATTTTAGTATCTCTACGTATGCTGATTTTGTTGATTGTGATGTGGTACCCATGCAAGCATGTTCCTTATTACTTGGTAGACCATGGCAATTTGATAAAAGTTCTGTACACCATGGTAGAAACAATCAGTATACTCTTGTTCATAAGGATAAACATATTACTTTGCTTCCTATGTCTCCTGATTCTATTTTGAAAGATGATATTAATAGAGCTAGTAAGGCAAAACAGGAGCAAAATAGGAGTGAAAATCAGATTGTGGCAAAAGAATTTGAGCAACAAATGAATCCTCATAATAAACCATCTAGTGTTGCTTCTAAAATTAAATTGAAAAGTGCATGTTTACTTGCCACCAAATCTGATATTGATGATCTAGATTTCAGCAAATCTGTTTGCTATGCTTTTGTGTGCAAAGAGGCATTATTTTCATTCGAGGACATGCCTTCCTCTTTGCCTCCTGCTGTTACTAACATTTTGCAGGAGTTCGCCGACGTCTTTCCACAAGATGTGCCTCCGGGATTACCACCTATTCGAGGGATTGAGCATCAGATTGACTTAATTCCCGGTGCATCGCTACCCAACCGTGCACCATACCATACTAATCCAGAGGAGACGAAGGAGATTATGCGTCAAGTCCAGGAGTTGCTCGACAAAGGTTATATACGCGAATCCCTTAGTCCTTGTGCTGTTCCTATTATTCTAGTGCCGAAAAAGGATGGTACATCGCGTATGTGTGTTGATTGTAGAGGCATTAATAATATTACTATTCGTTATCGTCATCCTATTCCTAGACTAGATGATATGCTTGATGAATTGAGTGGCTCTACAATATTCTCCAAAGTTGATTTGCGTAGTGGATACCATCAAATTCGTATGAAATTGGGGGATGAATGGAAAACAGCATTTAAAACAAAGTTTGGATTATATGAGTGGTTAGTCATGCCTTTTGGATTAACTAATGCACCTAGTACTTTCATGAGATTAATGAACGAAGTTTTACGTGTTTTCATTGGACGATTTGTGGTAGTCTATTTTGGTGATATACTGATTTATAGCAGATCTTTGGAGGAACATTTGGAACATTTACGTGCTGTTTTTATTAGTTTACGTGATGCACGTTTGTTTGGTAACCTTGGGAAGTGCACCTTTTGCACCGAGCGAGTATCTTTTCTTGGCTATGTTGTTACTCCACAGGGAATTGAAGTTGATAAAGCCAAGATTGAAGCTATTGAGAGTTGGCCACAGCCCAAAACGGTCACTCAAGTGAGGAGTTTTCTTGGACTCGCTGGTTTCTATAGGCGTTTTGTGAGAGATTTCAGCACCATAGCTGCACCTCTCAATGAGCTTACAAAGAAGGATGTGCCTTTTGTTTGGGGTACCTCACAGGAAGAAGCCTTCACAGTATTGAAAGATAAGTTGACACATGCTCCTTTACTCAAACTTCCTGATTTTAATAAGACTTTTGAGCTTGAATGTGATGCTAGTGGAATTGGATTAGGAGGTGTTTTATTACAAGATGGCAAACCTGTTGCATACTTTTCTGAAAAATTGAGTGGGCCTAGTCTGAACTATTCTACTTATGATAAAGAATTATATGCTCTTGTTCGGACCTTAGAAACATGGCAACATTATTTATGGCCCAAAGAATTTGTTATACATTCTGATCATGAATCTTTGAAACACATTAAAAGTCAAGCAAAACTGAACCGTAGACATGCTAAATGGGTTGAATTTATTGAGACTTTCCCTTATGTCATTAAACACAAGAAGGGTAAAGAAAATGTTATTGCTGATGCATTGTCTCGTCGTTATACTATGCTTTCACAACTTGACATTAAAATATTTGGTTTGGAGACCATCAAAGATCAATATGTGCATGATGCTGAATTTAAAGATGTATTGCAGAATTGTAAGGAAGGGAGAACATGGAACAAGTTCGTCGTTAACGATGGATTTGTGTTTCGTGCTAACAAGCTATGCATTCCAGCTAGCTTTGTTCGTCTTTTGTTGTTGCAGGAGGCGCATGGAGGAGGATTAATGGGACACTTTGGCGTGAAGAAGACAGAGGATATACTTGCTACACATTTCTTTT
Organism: Thinopyrum elongatum; assembly: GCA_011799875.1. Lineage (NCBI taxonomy): Eukaryota > Viridiplantae > Streptophyta > Magnoliopsida > Poales > Poaceae > Thinopyrum > Thinopyrum elongatum. The sequence continues at coordinate 189,873,799 of CM022301.1, forward strand.
GGCCAAAGATGAGACGGGATGTTGAGCGTTTTGTTGCTCGCTGCACTACATGTCAAAAAGCTAAGTCACGACTCAATCCTCATGGTTTATATATGCCTTTGCCTGTACCTAGTGTTCCTTGGGAGGATATATCTATGGACTTTGTTTTAGGTTTACCCCGAACAAAGAAGGGGAGGGATAGCATATTTGTTGTCGTGGATAGGTTCTCGAAAATGGCACACTTTATACCATGTCATAAAAGCGATGATGCTGTTCATGTTGCTGATTTGTTCTTTCATGAAATTATACGCTTGCATGGTGTGCCAAATACTATTGTTTCAGATCGTGATACTAAATTTCTTAGCCACTTTTGGAGATGTTTATGGGCTAAGTTGGGGACTAAACTGCTTTTTAGTACTACATGTCACCCCCAAACTGATGGACAAACTGAAGTAGTCAATAGAACATTGTCTACTATGCTTAGGGCTGTTTTGAAGAATAACAAGAAAATGTGGGAAGAATGCTTGCCTCATATTGAATTTGCTTATAATCGTTCATTGCATTCTACTACTAAGATGTGTCCTTTTGAAATTGTGTATGGTTTCCTTCCTCGTGCACCAATTGATTTGTTGCCTCTTCCATCTTCAGAGAAGGTTAATTTTGATGCTAAACAACGTGCTGAATTGATCTTAAAAATGCATGAGTTAACTAAGGAGAACATTGAGCGTATGAATGTAAATATAAACTTGCTGGAGATAAGGGTAGAAAACATGTTGTGTTTGCACCTAGAGATCTTGTTTGGTTACATTTGCGTAAGGATAGATTTCCTGATTTGCGCAAATCAAAGCTAATGCCACGTGCTGATGGTCCTTTTAAGGTGTTAGAGAAAATAAATGATAATGCATATAAACTTGAGCTGCCTACAGATTTTGGGGTTAGTCCCACTTTTAACATTGCAGATCTGAAGCCTTATTTGGGTGAGGAAGATGAGCTTCCGTCGAGGACGACTTCATTTCAAGAAGGGGAGGATGATGAGGACATCAATACCATTGTTACACCCACAGCCCCTGCTTCTATACATACTGGACCAATTACTGGAGCTCGCGCACGCCAATTAAATTATCAGGTACTTTCGTTTCTTGGTAATGATTCTAATGTTCATGAGAATATGATGCTGCCAAAAGTGGATACATTTGTTTTGCTTACGAATGAAGGGCCTAGCTTGGACAAGAAAGAGGAACATTGGAGCAAGTTCAAGCATGGAGATGATGGCATGCGCACGGGAAACAAGAACGGAGTTACAAGTGATGATTTCAGGACTTTGAAGCCACCATAATGAGTGCAGGAAGCCTTGGACGAAATATACAAGATGTCACTTCATAAATTTCGTCCAGAGGCTATTATAGGTGCTGCGTCACCTTGTTATTGGGCCAGGCCCATGTAATTTCGAAATACTTGAGTATATGCTGTTTTTAGAGTCCGTATGTGTGGGGAAACAAGAGATAGGGTTGGTTTCGGACCCCTCCTTCAAGGGCCACGAAATTCCCCCCCTCTTCCTCCATATATACATCCCTTAGGGCACCGTTTAGACTTTGGGTTTTGTTTAGATTAAAAGTTCGCCATAGCTGCAACTTCGCGTACTTCGTTTGTGTTCAACGACCAGACCAAGACGTCACAGAACCCCACCTTGATCAATAAAGCTTTCATCTTATATTCGCAATATCCATATTGCAAATCTTAGTTTCTTGCTTGTTCTTCGTTTGCTTGCAGGAGATAGACCCTTGTGGTCAGGTTGATTGTGCTCTGGCGTGGTCAACAACCTCTCGGAGTTGGTTTAGCGATTGCTAAGGCCCGACGTCCTCACACGTTCGTAGTCGGATCGTCAAAGTCTACTCCTCCAAAAACGATAGCCATCATCTCATCGAAAGATCGGGACACCCTCGCCTCTATCATGATGGCATGCGCAAGGGGAACAAGAACGGAGTTACAAGTGATGATTTCAGGACTTTGAAGCCACCATAATGAGTGCAGGAAGCCTTGGACGAAATATACAAGATGCCACTTCATAAATTTCGTCCAGAGGCTATTATAGGTGCTGCGTCACCTTATTATTGGGCCAGGCCCATGTAATTTCGAAATACTTGAGTATAGGCTGTTTTTAGAGTCCGTATGTGTGGGGAAACAAGAGATAGGGTTGGTTTCGGATCCCTCCTTCAAGGGCCACGAAATCCCCCCCCCCTCTTCCTCCATATATACAACCCTTAGGGCACCGTTTAGACTTTGGGTTTTGTTTAGATTAAAAGTTCGCCATAGCTGCAACTTCGCGTACTTCGTTTGTGTTCAATGACCAGACAAAGGCGTCACAGAACCCCACCTTCATTAATAAAGCTTTCCTCTTATATTCGCAATATCCGATTGCAATCTCAGTTTCTTGCTTGTTCTTCGTTTGCTCGCAGGAAACAGACCCTCGTGGTCAGGTTGATCGTGCTCCGGCGTGGTCAATAACCCTTGGAAGTTGGTATAGCGATTGCTAAGGCGCGACATCTCGCCCGTTCGTAGTCGGATCGTCAAAGTCGACTCCCACAGAAAACGATAGCCACCATCTCATCGAAACATCGGGACACCTTCGCCTCTATCAAGTGTTATCAGATTTTCAGGTTGCTCGGTGAGATTTTAACAGTTTTTCGTAGTTTAGATCGAGTCTGTTCTTCATACCTACAGTCCACGAAAAAGCCAAAAAAAATTTAGGGTTAGTTCATCATATCCGAACCAATCTGAGCCTTTGCATAATCTTTTAAGGGTTTTTGCTTTGTTGAATTTGCGGTTGCATCGTCGTGTCTAGTTGCTGGTCTTAGCGTCTAGTCCTTTAGAGTTTTGAGTTCTGGTCATAAGTTGTCATGCCGCCGCCGCACCATCATCATCGCCCCTGCCATCTACCACCACCGCTTATCCGCCACCGCTCTGAATCCATATACCATCACCGATCTGTATCCATATACCACCACCGATCCGTATCCATATACTACCACCGCTACCATATACCACCACCGCTGCCATATACCACCACCATATATAGCCACCACCATATATCCACCACCAATCCGAGTCCTTTTCATATTAGGTTTGTTTTCGAGATCCATCTAGTTTCCGATTTGTGTATCCTTGCCTAAGTAGGTTTCGAAAAAAAGAGTCTGGAGACCCCCGGGCAGTTTTTAGGCCAAAATTTTGGCAGTCAAAAATATTTTTTCCCTGTCCTATTTTTAGGTCCCAGGGAGCGTTTTGAGACACTCGCCATCATAGTGATTTTTTGTCGCACTTTTTCGTCGTCGCTGCCCTGATTTCCGAAAAAAAAATTGTCAAAAAAAATTTCGTGCCAATCCTGTTAGTTTGACTTGGGAAGAGTTTTGAGACACTCGCCATTATAGTGATTTTTTGCAAAAAAAAAAAAGAGGAGCGAAAAAAAAAAACGATTTTTTTTAGAGTGTGCTCTTACCTTGTTTACGTGCCGCGCCGTGATTTTGTTAGTGTTCTAGGCTTGCGTCTCTAGTACGGTCTAGCCTAGGACCAGCACAGTACCGTCGTTGACCGTTTATTCAACTTTGCATCTCTGAATTGATTATTGCTGACATTTTTGCTACTATATCATAAGCCTTCCCAGCTCCCCATACATCTACGTCGTGCGTTTGACACCACCTGGCAATCGCTCTGTCCAATCTTTGAGAGTTTTGACTACAACGGTGGCCGATCACCACCTACTGCTGGGTAAGAACTGGTAAGCATTTGAGATTCGCTTGACGGATTTGTGATACACCACCACCACCACTTCCTAGTAGTCTGTAGGATCATATTTTTGTGTGTTTCTATTGCTGCTAACCATGGCAGGATCACAAGCCGATGAGACTGATTGGGAGAACATGACGAACAAACAGCTACATGATAAATTTCAGCAAATGATGAGTGGACAGGTGCAAGATGTGCTAAACAGATTTGAAGAGGCCATGGAGAAGATAGATGGAATTGAGAAGACGTTCGAAACTAAGCTCAATAACAAGTTTAATGAATTGCTTGCGCGTCTTCCACAACCACCGCCGGCTGCACCTGTCGCACCTCTACAACAACAACAACGTCGCCTTCCAAATCAAGTGGGACGAGCACAGCGCGTTCCCCTTGAGCCTGGTCAAACTTCTGGTGCCGCTGCACCTACTGTTGATGCTTCTATGGCTCCTGCTACCGCTGAGGAGGACGATTATGCGGGCGATTACGAGGATGAGGTTGATCAAAATCAGAACTACGTACTAGCACCAGGTCGTCCACATGCCAATAATTGCAATGGTAGGGCTGCATTACCAGCTCAGGTACGAGATCATGACCATCTTCCTGAACTAAAATTGAATATTCCACCATTTAAGGGTAGATATGTTCCTGATATATATCTTACTTGGGAGTTAGAAACTGAACAGCGTTTTACATGTTTACAATATCCCGAGGAGAGACGTGTTGCTGCTGCTGTTTGTGCTTTTACTAGTTTTGCATGTGTATGGTGGTCTGAACATTGTAGATTATATCCTATTCCAGCTACGTGGGCTGCTTTGAAAACTGCTATGCGTACTCGTTGGGTTCCACCATATTATCAACGTGAATTACTTCAAAAATTGCAGCGCTTAAGACAAGGAAAAAATTCTGTAGAAGAATATTATCAGGAATTACAAACTGGCATGATTAGATGTGGTATTGTTGAGGAGAATGAAGCTATGCTTGCACGTTTCATGGGTGGATTAAATAGAGAGATTCAGACCATTCTAGAGTATAAGGAGTATAATAATATCACTCGTTTATTCCATCTTGCTTGTAAAGCTGAACGTGAAGTGCAGGATCGACAGGCATTGGCGCGAACTAATTTTTCTGCAGGTCGATCTTCATCATGGACACCGCGTGCCTCCTCTACTCCCACACGTCCTACTGCGGCACCACTGACTTCAGCCGCCAATTCCAACTGAGATACAAGAAAACAGGCACCACCACCACCATCTGCCAAGAGTACACCTTCTGGGCCTGCCCAGAGCTCTTCTTCATCTATGGCATCAACAGGGCACACACATGATATTATTTGTCGTTGGTGTAAGGGAAGAGGTCATTATGCGAGAGAATGCCAATCTCCGCGTGTTATGATTGCTACTGAGGATGGTGGGTATGAGTCCGCTAGTGATTATGATGAGGAGACTTTGGCTCTTATTACAAGTGAAGAACACGGTGGAGATGATTCTGATCATGAGACGCAATACATGGCTCCTGAAGACGCTGACAGGTATGAATGTTTAGTTGCTCAACGTGTTTTGAGTGTGCAGGTCACACAAGCTGAGCAAAATCAGAGGCATAATTTGTTCCATACAAAGGGAGTTGTGAAGGAACGTTCTGTTCGCGTCATCATAGATGGAGGGAGCTGCAACAACTTGGCTAGCATGGAGATGGTGGAGAAGCTATCTCTCACCACAAGACCACATCCACATCCTTACTATATCCAATGGTTCAATAACAGCGGCAAGGTTAAGGTAACACGTACTGTTCGTGTGCATTTTAGTATCTCTACATATGCTGATTATGTTGATTGTGATGTGGTACACATGCAAGCATGTTCATTATTACTTGGTAGACCATGGCAATTTGATAAAAATTCTGTACACCATGGTAGAAACAATCAGTATACTCTTGTTCATAAGGATAAACATATTACTTTGCTTCCTATGACTCCTGATTCAATTTTGAAAGATGATATTAATAGAGCTAGTAAAGCAAAGCAGGAGAAAAATAAGAGTGAAAATCAGATTGTGGCAAAAGAATTTGAGCAACAAATGAAGCCTAATAATAAACCATCTAGTGTTGCTTCTGAAATTAAATTGAAAAGTGCATGCTTACTTGCCACCAAATCTGATATTGATGAGCTAGATTTCAGCAATTCTGTTTGCTATGCTTTTGTGTGCAAAGAGGCGTTATTTTCATTCGAGGACGTGCCTTCCTCTTTGCCTCCTGCGGTCACTAACATTTTGCAGGAGTTCGCTGACGTCTTTCCACAAGACGTGCCACCGGGATTACCACCTATTCGCGGGATTGAGCATCAGATTGACTTAATTGCCGGTGCTTCGTTGCCAAACCGTGCGCCATACCGTACCAATCCAGAGGAGACGAAGGAGATTATGCGTCAAGTACAGGAGCTGCTCGACAAAGGTTATATACGCGAATCTCTTAGTCCTTGTGCTGTTCCTATTATACTAGTGCCAAAAAAGGATGGTACGTCGCGTATGTGTGTTGATTGTAGAGGCATTAATAATATTACTATTCGTTATCGTCATCCTATTCCTAGGCTAGATGATATGCTTGATGAATTGAGTGGCTCTACAATATTCTCCAAAGTTGATTTGCGTAGTGGATACCATCAAATTCGTATGAAATTAGGAGATGAATGGAAAACAGTATTTAAAACTAAGTTCGGTTTATATGAGTGGTTAGTCATGCCTTTTGGGTAACTAATGCACCTAGTACTTTCATGAGATTAATGAACGAAGTTTTACGTGCTTTCATTGGACGATTTGTGGTAGTTTACTTTGATGATATATTGATTTATAGCAGATCTTTGGAGGAACATTTGGAACATTTACGTGTTGTTTTTATTGCTCTACGTGATGCACGTTTGTTTGGTAACCTTGGGAAGTGCACCTTTTGCACCGACCGAGTATCTTTTCTTGGCTATGTTGTTACTCCACAGGGAATTGAAGTTGATAAAGCCAAGATTGAAGCTATTGAGAGTTGGCCGCAGCCCAAAACGGTCACACAAGTGAGGAGTTTCCTTGGCCTCGCTGGTTTCTATAGGCATTTTGTGAGAGATTTCAGTACCATTGCTGCACCTCTCAACGAGCTTACAAAGAAGGATGTGCCTTTTGTTTGGGGTACCGCACAGGAAGAAGCCTTCACGGTGTTGAAAGATAAGTTAACACATGCTCCTTTACTCCAACTTCCTGATTTTAATAAGACTTTTGAGCTTGAATGTGATGCTAGTGGAATTGGATTAGGAGGTGTGTTATTACAAGATGGCAAACCTGTTGCATACTTTTCTGAAAAATTGAGTGGGCCTAGTCTGAATTACTCTACTTATGATAAGGAATTATATGCTCTTGTTCGGACTTTGGAAACATGGCAACATTATTTATGGCCCAAAGAATTTGTTATTCATTCTGATCATGAATCTTTGAAACATATTAAAAGTCAAGCCAAACTGAACCGTAGACATGCTAAATGGGTTGAATTCATTGAGACTTTCCCTGATGTCATTAAACACAAGAAGGGTAAAGAGAATGTTATTGCTGATGCATTGTCTCGTCGTTATACTATGCTTTCACAACTTGACTTTAAAATATTTGGTTTGGAGACCATCAAAGATCAATATGTGCATGATGCTGAATTTAAAGATGTATTGCAGAATTGTAAAGAAGGGAGAACATGGAACAAGTTCGTCGTTAACGATGGATTTGTGTTTCGTGCTAACAAGCTATGCATTCCAGCTAGCTCCGTTCGTCTTTTGTTGTTGCAGGAGGCGCATGGAGGAGGATTAATGGGACACTTTGGCGTAAAGAAGACGGAGGATGTACTTGCTACACATTTCTTTTGGCCAAAGATGAGACGGGATGTTGAGCGCTTTGTTGCTCGCTGCACTACATGTCAAAAAGCTAAGTCACGACTCAATCCTCATGGTTTATATATGCCGTTGCCTGTACCTAGTGTTCCATGGGAGGATATATCTATGGACTTTGTTTTGGGTTTACCTCGAACAAAGAAGGGGAGGAATAGCATATTTGTTGTCGTGGATAGGTTCTCGAAAATGGCACACTTTATACCATGTCATAAAAGCGATGATGCTGCTAATGTTGCTGATTTGTTCTTTCGTGAAATTATTCGCTTGCATGGTGTGCCAAATACTATTGTTTCAGATCGTGATACCAAATTTCTTAGCCACTTTTGGAGATGTTTATGGGCTAAGTTGGGGACTAAACTGCTTTTTAGTACTACTTGTCACCCCCAAACTGATGGACAAACTGAAGTAGTCAATAGAACTTTGTCTACTATGCTTAGGGCTGTTTTGAAGAATAACAAGAAAATGTGGGAAGAATGCTTGCCTCATATTGAATTTGCTTATAATCGTTCGTTGCATTCTACTACTAAGATGTGCCCTTTTGAAATTGTATATGGTTTCCTACCTCATGCACCTATTGATTTGTTGCCTCTTCCATCTTCGGAGAAGGTTAATTTTGATGCTAAACAACGTGCTGAATTGATCTTAAAAATGCATGAGTTAACTAAGGAGAACATTGAGCGTATGAATGTTAAATATAAACTTGCTGGAGATAAGGGTAGAAAACATGTTGTGTTTGCACCTGGAGATCTTGTTTGGTTACATTTGCGTAAGGATAGATTTCCTGATTTGCGCAAATCAAAGCTAATGCCACGTGCTGATGGTCCTTTTAGGGTGTTAGAGAAAATAAATGATAACGCATATAAACTTGAGCTGCCTGCAGATTTTGGGGTTAGTCCCACTTTTAACATTGCAGATTTGAAGCCTTATTTGGGTGAGGAAGATGAGCTTCCGTCGAGGACGACTTCATTTCAAGAAGGGGAGGATGATGAGGACATCAATACCGTTGTTACACCCACAGCCCCTGCTGCTATACATACTGGACCAATTAGTAGAGCTCGCGCACGCCAATTAAATTATCAGGTACTTTCGTTTCTTGGTAATGATTCTAATGTTCATGAGAATATGATGCTGCCTAAATTGGATACATTTGTTTTGCTTACAAATGAAGGGCCTAGCTTGGACAAGAAAGAGGAACCTTGGAGCAAGTTCAAGCATGGAGATGATGGCATGCGCAAGGGGAACAAGAACGGAGTTACAAGTGATGATTTCAGGACTTTGAAGCCACCATAAGGAGTGCAGGAAGCCTTGGACGAAATATACAAGATGCCACTTCATAAATTTCGTCCAGAGGCTATTATAGGTGCTGCGTCACCTTATTATTGGGCCAGGCCCATGTAATTTCGAAATACTTGAGTATAGGCTATTTTTAGAGTCCGTATGTGTGGGGAAACAAGAGATAGGGTTGGTTTCGGACCCCTCCTTCAAGGGCCACGAAATCCCCCCCTCTTCCTCCATATATACAGCCCTTAGGGCACCGTTTAGACTTTGGGTTTTGTTTAGATTAAAAGTTTGCCATAGCTGCAACTTCGCGTACTTCGTTTGTGTTCAACAACCAGACCAAGACGTCACAGAACCCCACCTCGATCAATAAAGCTTTCATCTTATATTCGCAATATCCAGATTACAAATCTTAGTTTCTTGCTTGTTCTTCGTTTGCTTGCAGGAGATCGACCCTCGGGGTCAGGTTGATTGTGCTCCGGCGTGGTCAATAACCTCTCGGAGTTGGTTTAGCGATTGCTAAGGCGCGACGTCCTCGCACGTTCGTAGTCGGATCGTCAAAGTCTACTCCACCAAAAACGATAGATATCATCTCATCGAAAGATCGGGACACCCTCGCCTCTATCATTGAGCATCAGATTGACTTAATTACCGGTGCTTCGCTGCCAAACCATGCACCATACCGTACCAATCCAGAGGAAACGAAGGAGATTATGCGTCAAGTACAGGAGCTGCTCGACAAAGGTTATATACGCGAATCTCTTAGTCCTTGTGCTGTTCCTATTATACTAGTGCCAAAAAAGGATGGTACATCGCGTATGTGTGTTGACTGTAGAGGCATTAATAATATTACTATTTGCTATCGTCATCCTATTCCTAGGCTAGATGATATGCTTGATGAATTGAGTGGCTCTACAATATTCTCCAAAGTTGATTTGCGTACTGGATACCATCAAATTCGTATGAAATTGGGAGATGAATGGAAAACAGCATTTAAAACTAAGTTTGGTTTATATGAATGGTTAGTCATGCCTTTTGGGTTAACTAATGCACCTAGTACTTTCATGAGATTGATGAACGAAGTTTTACGTGCTTTCATTGGAAGATTTGTGGTAGTTTACTTTGATGATATATTGATTTATAGCAGATCTCTGGAGGAACATTTGGAACATTTACGTGCTGTTTTTATCGCTTTACGTGATGCACGTTTGTTTGGTAACCTTCGGAAGTGCACCTTTTGCACCGACCGAGTATCTTTTCTTGGCTATGTTGTTACTCCACAGGGAATTAAAGTTGATAAAGCCAAGATTGAAGCTATTGAGAGTTGGCCGTAGCCCAAAACGATCACACAAGTGAGGAGTTTTCTTGGACTCGCTGGTTTCTATAGGCGTTTTGTGAGAGATTTCAGCACCATTGCTGCACCTCTCAATGAGCTTACAAAGAAGGATGTGCCTTTTGTTTGGGGTACCTCACAGGAAGAAGCTTTCACGGTATTAAAAGATAAGTTGACACATGCTCCTTTACTCTAACTTCCTGATTTTAATAAGACTTTTGAGCTTGAATGTGATGCTAGTGGAATTGGATTAGGAGGTGTTTTATTACAAGATGGCAAACCTGTTGCATACTTTTTTGAAAAATTGAGTGGGCCTAGTCTGAACTATTCTACTTATGATAAAGAATTATATGCTCTTGTTCGGACCTTAGAAACATGGCAACATTATTTATGGCCCAAAGAATTTGTTATACATTCTGATCATGAATCTTTGAAACACATTAAAAGTCAAGCAAAACTGAACTGTAGACATGCTAAATGGGTTGAATTTATTGAGACTTTCCCTTATGTCATTAAACACAAGAAGGGTAAAGAAAATGTTATTGCTGATGCATTGTCTCGTCGTTATACTATGCTTTCACAACTTGACATTAAAATATTTGGTTTGGAGACCATCAAAGATCAATATGTGCATGATGCTGAATTTAAAGATGTATTGCAGAATTGTAAGGAAGGGAGAACATGGAACAAGTTCGTCGTTAACGATGGATTTGTGTTTCGTGCTAACAAGCTATGCATTCCAGCTAGCTTTGTTCGTCTTTTGTTGTTGCAGGAGGCGCATGGAGGAGGATTAATGGGACACTTTGGCGTGAAGAAGACGGAGGATATACTTGCTACACATTTCTTTTGGCCAAAGATGAGACGGGATGTTGAGCGTTTTGTTGCTCGCTGCACTACATGTCAAAAAGCTAAGTCACGACTCAATCCTCATGGTTTATATATGCCTTTGCCTGTACCTAGTGTTCCTTGGGAGGATATATCTATGGACTTTGTTTTAGGTTTACCTCGAACAAAGAAGGGGAGGGATAGCATATTTGTTGTCGTGGATAGGTTCTCGAAAATGGCACACTTTATACCATGTCATAAAAGCGATGATGCTGTTCATGTTGCTGATTTGTTCTTTCGTGAAATTATACGCTTGCATGGTGTGCCAAATACTATTGTTTCAGATAGTGATACTAAATTTCTTAGCCACTTTTGGAGATGTTTATGGGCTAAGTTGGGGACTAAACTGCTTTTTAGTACTACATGTCACCCCCAAACTGATGGACAAACTGAAGCAGTCAATAGAACATTGTCAACTATGCTTAGGGCTGTTTTGAAGAATAACAAGAAAATGTGGGAAGAATGCTTGCCTCATATTGAATTTGCTTATAATCGTTCATTGCATTCTACTACTAAGATTTGTCCTTTTGAAATTGTGTATGGTTTCCTTCCTCGTGCACCAATTGATTTGTTGCCTCTTCCATCTTCGGAGAAGGTTAATTTTGATGCTAAACAACGTGCTGAATTGATCTTAAAAATGCATGAGTTAACTAAGGAGAACATTGAGCGTATGAATGCTAAATATAAACTTGCTAGAGATAAAGGTAGAAAACATGTTGTGTTTGCACTGGGACATCTTGTTTGGTTACATTTGCGTAAGGATAGATTTCCTGATTTGCGCAAATCAAAGCTAATGCCACGTGCTGATGGTCCTTTTAAGGTGTTAGAGAAAATAAATGATAATGCATATAAACTTGAGCTGCCTGCAGATTTTGGGGTTAGTCCCACTTTTAACATTGCAGATTTGAAGCCTTATTTGGGTGAGGAAGATGAGCTTCCGTCGAGGACGACTTCATTTCAAGAAGGGGAGGATGATGAGGACATCAATACCATTGTTACACCCACAGCCCCTGCTGCTATATATACTGGACCAATTACTAGAGCTCGCGCACGCCAATTAAATTATCAGGTACTTTCGTTTCTTGGTAATGATTCTAATGTTCATGAGAATATGATGCTGCCTAAATTGGATACATTTGTTTTGCTTACAAATGAAGGGCCTAGCTTGGACAAGAAAGAGGAAACTTGGAGCAAGTTCAAGCATGGAGATGATGGCATGTGCAAGGGGAACAAGAACGGAGTTACAAGTGATGATTTCAGGACTTTGAAGCCACCATAATGAGTGCAGGAAGCCTTGGACGAAATATACAAGATGCCACTTCATAAATTTTGTCCAGAGGCTATTATAGGTGCTGCGTCACCTTATTATTGGGCCAGGCCCATGTAATTTCGAAATACTTGAGTATAGGCTGTTTTTAGAGTCCGTATGTGTGGGGAAACAAGAGATAGGGTTGGTTTCGGACCCCTCCTTCATGGGCCGCGAAATCCCGCCCCCCCCCTCTTCCTCCATATATACAGCCCTTAGGGCACCATTTAGACTTTTGGTTTTGTTTAGATTAAAAGTTCACCATACCTGCAACTTCGCGTACTTCGTTTGTGTTCAACGACCAGACAAAGGCGTCACAGAACCCCACCTTCATTAATAAAGCTTTCCTCTTATATTCGCAATATCCGATTGCAACCTTAGTTTCTTGCTTGTTCTTCATTTGCTCGCAGGAAACAGACCCTCGTGTAACCCCTTGGAAGTTGGTATAGCGATTGCTAAGGCGCGACGTCTCGCACGTTCGTAGTCGGATCGTCAAGGTCGACTCCCACAGAAAACGATAGCCACCGTCTCATCGAAACATCGGGACACGTTTGCCTCTATCACGATACGTTCGACCCAACCGGGGGCGAGGTCAGAGAGGTCATTCAGGAATCCACTATCGAGTTTGATGTGAATGACACTAAATTGGCATCATGGCTAAACTTCGAGCAGAGGGTTGCATATGACGAGATACTAGCGGCAGTTGACCGCGGTGATGGGGGTGTATTCTTTGTTGATGGTCCGGGAGGTACAGGGAAGACCTTCCTGTACAGGGCGCTGCTCGCCAAGGTTCAAAGCGAGGGCAACATCGCTATCGCTACCGCAACGTTGGGCGTTGCCGCTTCTATCATGCTTGGAGGCAGGACTGCCCACTCGAGGTTCAAGATCCCGTTGAGCTGCGATGATGGTGCCTCATGCAGCTTCACGAAGCAGAGTGGGACCGCCAAGCTACTAAGGATGAACTCATTGATACTATGGGATGAGGCCACCATGACTAAGCGACAGGCGGTCGAGGCACTTGACAATAGCTTGCGCGACATCATGGGAAGACAGGATCCTTTGGAGGAAAGACTGTTGTTTTTGGCGGGGACTTCAGGCAGGTGCTTCCGGTCATCAGGAGGGGGTCCCGGGGTCAGATAATCGATGCAACCCTCCGAAGTTCTCATCTTTGGAAGGGTATGCACCAACTAAGGCTCGTCACCAACATGAGGGCTCATAATGACACATGGTTTGCAGAATACTTGCTAAGGGTAGGCAATGGCACCGAGGAAGCTGGCGATCAAGGGAACATACGACTCCCTGAAGATATTTGTGTGCCGTCTACTGGCAAGGTTGACGACCTGGAGAAGCTGATTGACCATGTATTTCCGAGTCTAGATGACAACATGTCTGATCCGAATTACATGACTTCTCGCGCAATCCTCTCCACGACGAACGACAACGTCGACAAGATAAACATACGCATGATAGAGCATTTTTGGGAGAAGAAGAAATCTACCATAGCTTTAACAGTGCAGAGGACGACCCATATGGCTACTACGCTCCCGAGTTCCTGAACGGATTGACTCCCAACGGTCTGCCTCCGCATGCACTCAAACTGGAGTTGAACTGCCCTGTCATACTTCTAAGGAACATTGATCCGGCTAATGGACTGTGTAATGGGACGAGGCTTGTGGTCCGAGGTTTCGAGAGGAACGCCATTGACACAGAAATCATGATTGGACAACACGCAGGTAGGAGGGTCTTCCTTCCTCGAATACCCCTATGCCCGTCTGACAATGACATGTTTCCATTAAAGTTCAAGAGGAAGCAATTTCCTATAGGGCTTATCTTTGATACGACGATCAACAAGGCTCAAGCGCAGACCATCCCGATTGTTGGCGTGTACCTGCCTAATCCGGTGTTCTCTCATGGACAACTCTATGTCGCTTTGTCTCGAGCCACCGTGAAGAGAAACATAAAGATCCTCATTGAGAAGGAGAAGGAGAAGGTCAAGAAGCAAAACAGTAAATCAAAGAAGCGAAAAAGACCTACCGTGTCCTTACATACCTCGATGTAGAACATCGTCTATAAGGAAGTCCTTACAGGCTGAAGTCCGCACTTAAGAATCTAGCGGGATTTGAATATGACATAGCATTTACTCTTATTCTATAGAGAATTTGCTGCTCTGGAGTGCTTTTGTACAGATGTTTATCTTTGTTTTTTATTTAACTAAAATCTTTATTTAAACGTGTGCGACCACTATCTTTTCCTTTGCAAATATTGCACACTGCCCATGTCACTCCGACACTGTGAAACTAGACTCCACTGGAGTGTTCTACTTTAGGGAAATATAATGATGCAGCCCCAAAGCAGGCACATACAATATTAAACATTACAGTATTGTATTTTCCTTTTCTCCCTTTTATTAGGTTATAACATGTTCATGATATAATTTTGAAGATTATAAGATGGTTTTTCCCCATAATTCCACAATACTCTGCCCGTCTTAGTTTTGCATAAGATTGCATTATTTCAACTTTGTGGTCTACTATATCAAGTTTTGTTATTGCCTTTCCAGCCAAATCTTTTGTTTTCCACTATGATCCAGAGTTTGCCACGAGCAGTGCGAGTGTCTAATATTTGGTCACATCCATTAAGCTTGATACACTGTTAGTATATATACTCGTGTGTGTGTGTTCTACTACAGACTGATACAATAAAGCAGCATAAATGAATTCAGGCCTTTCTTGCTGTATTCACGGCGAGCCGTTGGTCCGGATATACACATATAAATCATGTCTACATCACCCTTCACTACAAAAAAAACCCACTTCCGTGATAATACGTGTTTGTCACAGTAGGTCATGTTTTTAGTCATGCATGTACATCCATGTCGATTTTATGACAGAATCAAGATAGTCATACCTGTGCTGTCATAGAAGTGTTCCATGACAATACCAAAATTATCATCATGGAAGTGTACACTTCCATGATGATAAATGGCGCGTCATGGAAGTGCTTTCGTCAAGGGTAACCGACACGTGGCATCCACCGCAACGGGTCACCGTTAAGCTATCGGGTTCCAGTTTGGATCCAATAACTTGTTAGCAGCTGGGACCAATGGGGATTTTCTGCGTGTAAAATTCTCATTGGCTATAGCAACCATGTGTTAGCACTGCGAAAGGACAGGTGTCAGGCACCCAATGGACAGTAGGCGCCTATGATACGTCGACACGTGGCAAGGCCCAACAGCGGCCCATTTAGGTTAAAAATGCTGGCCCAGTCAAAATTAGCGGGCTGGCACATTAATGGCTTGCTTGCAGACGGCCCATTCGCAGTTAAGGCCCGTACGACTAGTGTCAAATCGGCCCGTCAATGGCCCGTTTTAGTCTTGTCATCATTGTGGCCCATGGTCACTTCTGGCCCGTTAACAATCCGCTAAGTATTTGGGCTGAATTACGGCCCGGTGTGTTTTCGGCCTGTTAAAGGTCCTGCTTCATTTGGGCCCATTTATTGGCCGATGAAACTTTTGGCCCATAAACGACCGTGAAGGAATTGGGTCATCTTCGGCCATGTCTGGCATTTGGCCTGTTAGAGGCCCATTGTAGATTTGGGCCACTTCTAGCCTGTTGTGTTTTTCGGCCTGTTAATGTCGGACAAAATCCATGGGCCATATGTGGCCCAACGTCACATCGAACCTATTAACGACCCATATAAAACTGATACTAATCAAGCTCGACCGCACTTCCGGCCTGGTAAAGGCCCGTGTAGTAGGTCGGCGCATTTACGGCCCGTCTGAATTTTGGCCTGTGAATGATTCACATTGTAAATGGGCCACCACGAGCTGAGATACATTTCGGCCTGCTAATGGCCAGTGGGTTATTTGGCACAATTAGGGCCCAATCTCACTTTCGGCCTATTAAAGGCCCATGTTATTTATGGGCTCGAGATATTTACACATGTTAACGGCATGTTGTTACTGAGGGCCCAAATTATGTTTAGGCCTGCTAAAGGCCCATTGTGGGCACAGACCTACCAAATATAAGAAAGCTTATGCTGATTTAGGCCTAGGTATTTTTAGTGGGCTACTTGCAAATTACGGCCGATAATCGTTTTTAGCCCAATTGGAATTGTTGGCCCGACGAAATGTTGGCACGTTGGGCTGCTTTCGGCCGAATACATTACTAAGATAAACCTACACTATACAAAAATAGCGTCGTAATTTCTACAGCCTTTGGCAGCACGATAAATGTTGTATCATAACAAAATAAATGCCATACAACAAAAGGCCTGTTGGCATAAAGTTTACAGTCCTTGTAGATAAAAGCACCATCAGATGTATAGAAGCATAGATCATTTGACCTGAGTGCTAATGTTTCAGGTTGTAGAATCTGATGGAGCAGCATGATCTTCCCCTTTTTTCTGCCATTGCTCTTGAACAACGAAGCAAATGTTTGATAGTCTGGTTTCAAAACCATTCATATCTTGACGACATTTGTCAACCACTATTCTTGTTTCCGAAACGACCTCCATCAGGGATTGGACTTGTGTCTGGAGCACAGATATATCACTCTGTCTAGCCGGAAGATTTTGTTCAGTAGGCGATTTGGACGAGGTTATCTTGACAACCAACCCAGAATTACGCAGGAAGGTGCTTTTTGCACTGTTAGTAGAGAGATATTGACGCACTGCAGCAAGAGGTGACATTGTTCCCGTGGTAGCCTTGTTACCTTCAGGTGGTTATGGCTGTTCAATCATTTGTTCCATAGCTTGCTGAAAGTTTGAATTTGTAGATTAGTGTACCAGATAAGTTACTAATGAGACAAAAACAAACAAAATAGGTTTCACGTTTATACATAACTTATTTTGGTGAACTATTGTAATACATTAGCATGTATTGTAGTGCCAACATAATAAAATCACTCTCAAAACATATGTCCACGTAGCATGCCTAATGTATTGTCTATTTCCTCACATTCATTGACAACTAAGGATAAAGAGACATGGTGGTTTAAAGTAGGATGAACATAGTATGACATCATTCATATCATGGGCAAACAGATATCAAACAAACATGCTATTGTATCATTGTGTGGGCACGTGAACATCACAACTAGCTTACAGATCAAGACCAAAAGAATATCCTTCCTCTCTTTTAAACCGTGTAAGGTGAAATGATACGTTAAGACAACTGTGTATAAAAGTGAACAGAGTAACTGACATTGGCTGCAAACCAAGCAGTTAAATGAACACGTCACAGTAACAAGTAGTTGAAAGGCAGGAGGAGTAAGGACTTACAACAACGGCTTGAACTCGTGTGCTCATGCTCTTCATCTTGCTGGTGTGGCAATCCTTGAAGATTTGCACTGCATTCAGTTCAGGTTCTTTTTGGTCCGCACGGGCTTTCCTCTGTATTTGGAACTAGTCAATATAGATACGATAATATGGCAAAGAAAAAAAGAAGGAACTAGCAGCTATTTACAAGAGCCTCGCAGTGTGCAATATAGCTACGAGATCCTGTTGTCTGTTGGAATTTCACTTTAGAACGGTTGGTCTTGTTCTTCAAACAGTTAGCCTAGAAGAAGATACACTTGTAAGGCACATACGTAAATACGAGTTCAATATGTGATCTGATCAAATACATATACCCTACCTGATACTATGGATCAGACCAGTGTTTAACAAGGGCTGTCCAGTCTTCATCTGTAATATATTCCACTGGAGATGTCTGGGCGATTTCATTGTTAGTCTTGCCTTCAAAGTGAGTTTTTCTAATGTGATACCGATACTATCACAGAGCAGACTTAAAAACATGAGTGCATGCTTGTTTAGTTGCATCATCTTTCGGATCCAACTTGAACCTCATCCGTTGAAAAAGAATGTGCATCTTAGTAGGAGGAAGCTAGAAAGTATGGGACAGAGCAAGACAATATTACAAATTGTGATGAATAACATTACTTACGGATAAATGGTCAAGGAAGGTGTTAAACTGGGTATCGTCTTTCTCATTCCTGTACTGGATCCACGTTGGGAGGATACGTGCATGACACCTAACGGCAACGGCTGCCTCTGATACTAACTTGGCTGACTCTGTAGCATCACGTGGCCTTTTTAAACCTGCCTCAAAATGGATCTCCATTCTTCCTCTTTTAGATTTTGTTAATCTGTCAAGCATTATCCTTGATGTTTGTTTCCGCTTGCGCCATGGTTCTAGTTCAACAACGAATATGGAAAGTGTTAGTGCACATCAAACTATGAGAGTACATATAAAGGATCATGCAACTGCAACTTGACTCAGTCAGGTACCGTCTTGGCGTTGATGCTCATGAGGTTCATCTGATCTTGCCAAGTCTTGTTGTGTCAGCAGTGCTTCAGAAGTAGTGTTAGGTGTGAAGACAGCTTGGGAATAGGCCAGTTGCGGAGCAAATGAACGAGTAACTCGTTGAGATGCCAGTATAGTTGAAGGGGATGCTGCAGCTGGTGGAGCAGGTGATACTGTGTTTGTAGATTTAGCTGGTGGACTTGGACCTTCTACTGCACTATAAGTACCAGCAGAATCTCGAGGGAAGATCCTTTTTCGTTGCACCCGATGAGTAACACCATTCCCTACTATATTCTTTTCCTTGCTCTTTTTTGACTTTGCCATGTCAAGCCATACCCACAACACAAAAGAATAAAATCGCTTTTCAGAGCTCATTGATGCATGATATAGATAAGCAATACTTTGATGTAAGACAACCGTATGAGGAGGTTGGAATGTGTAAGAAAAATAGGACAGCGTGACATATTCACAGCTACGATGTGTAAACTAAGCAGAAGGATTTTCAAGAAAATAGAAGTAATGCAAGCTAGACACCATATGAAAGATGCAACCAATATCACTCTGCCAAGTTAAAAGTGTCTTGTCATAAGTGGCATTTCGAAAAATTAGAAGCAGTACAACCTAGAAATCAATGAAAGATGCAACCACTATCACACTGCCAAACTAAAAGCGTCCAATCATGACTGATTGATGCGGGATACACAACAGCAGTACTTTGATGTAAGAACATGGTATGATAGATAGATGCAGTGTATTCTAGACACAGAAAGGCATGTCATATGCACATGTATAACCTATAAACTCAGCAGGTGCAATTTAATCAAAATAGAAGAAATACAAGCTAGACAATGATAGAGGCGAAGGTGTCCCGATGTTTCAATGAGATGGTGGCTATCGTTTTCTGTGGGAGTCGACCTTGACGATCCGACTACGAACGTGTGAGACGTCGCGCCTTAGCAATTGCTATACCAACTTCCAAGGGGTTATTGACCACGCCGGAGCACGATCAACCTGACCATGAGGGTCTGTTTCCTGCGAGCAAACGAAGAACAAGCAAGAAACTGAGATTGCAATCTGGATATTGTGAATATAAGAGGAAAGCTTTATTAATGAAGGTGGGGTTCTGTGACGCCTTTGTCTGGTCGTTGAACACAAACGAAGTACGCGAAGTTGCAGCTATGGCGAACTTTTAATCTAAACAAAACCCAAAGTCTAAACGGTGCCCTAAGGGCTGTATATATGGAGGAAGAGGGGGTGATTTCGTGGCCCTTGAAAGAGGGGTCCGAAACCAACCCTATCTCTTGTTTACCCACACATACGGACTCTAAAAACAGCCTATACTCAAGTATTTCGAAATTACATGGGCCTGGCCCAATAATAAGGTGACACAGCACCTATAATAGCCTCTGGACGAAATTTATGAAATGGCATCTTGTATATTTCGTCCAAGGCTTCCTGCACTCATTATGGTGGCTTTAAAGTCCTGAAATCATCACTTGTAACTCCGTTCTTGTTCCCCTTGCGCATGCCATCATCTCCATGCTTGAACTTGCTCCAAGGTTCCTCTTTCTTGTCCAAGCTAGGCCCTTCATTTGTAAGCAAAACAAATGTATCCAATTTAGGTAGCATCATATTCTCATGAACATTAGAATCATTACCAAGAAACGAAAGTACCTGATAATTTAATTGGCATGCGCGAGCTCTAGTAATTGGTCCAGTATGTATAGCAGCAGGGGCTGTGGGTGTAACAATGGTATTGATGTCCTCATCAGACAACATATGCAACATGAAACCAATTATCACACTGTCAACTTAGGGCAAGCACCTACAATGGTGGAGTAGGGGAGATGAACTCATCATATAGACTTGGGATTTCAACTGCAGTAGCAGTAGCAGTGGCAAATCTAGAGAGCCTCCGTTTGCGTCGGTCCGGAGAACCACCAACATTCCCTAACTTACTCTTTTCCTTCCTCTTTTTTGATATTGCCTTCTGAAGTCAAAACCACAAGAAGATGACTAAAATTAGCTCTGCATAACTGGTTGATGCATGATACAGACGAACACTACTTTGATGTAACGCAAGCGCATGATAGGAGGATGGAATATATACAAAAAAGGCCAACATTGCATATTCACACGTATGATAGGAGGATGGAATATGTATGAAAAATAGTAAGCAGAAGGCATTTCAACAAAATTAGAAGAAATGAAAGCTAGGCACCATATGAACATGCAACCAATATCACTCTACCAGGTAAAAAGTGTCTCGTCATAAGTGCCATTTCAACAAATTAGAAGTAGTACAAGCTAGAAGACAATGCAAGATGCAACCTACATCACACTCCCAAGTTAAATGTGTCTTATGGGTAAGTGATTGTTGCAGGTATAAGTTGTAAGCTATGCAGATGCAATTCAACAAAATTAGAAGCAATACAAACTAGACATCATACGGAACACACAACCACATATAACAGCGCCAAGTTAGAGCAAGCACCTGTGATGGTGGAGTAGGGAGATGTGCTCATCATCTACACAGCTACGTTGACTGTCCAGCCTTGTGTTGTCTTGCGAATCTTGTTGGGAGGATGGCGGAGTAGAATCTATAGAGACCCTCTGTTTGAGTTGCTCCGAAGGACCACCATCATCCACTGTGTTACTAATTTCCTTTAGCTGTATTGATTTTGCATTGTGAAGTCAAACCGATAAGAAAAAGAAATAAAATTCGCTCTTCAGAACTCATTCATGCATGATACTGATGAACACTACTCGGATGAAAGGCAAACACATGATACTAGGATGGAATATGTACGAAAAATAAGACGGCGTGACATATTCACACCTATGATGTGGTAACTAAGCAGAACGCATTTCAACAAATTAGAAGCACTGCAAGCTAGATAACATATGAAAGATGCAACCAATATCACTCTGCCAAGTTCAAACTGTCTGGCGTTTCAACAAATTAGAAGCAGTACATGCTAGAAATCATATGTAAGACGCAACCAATATCATAGTGGCGACTTAAAGGTGCCTCATCATAAGTGAATGATGTGGGATATGCAAGAATAGTAGTTTGATGTAACAACATGGTGTGATCAGATATAGTATGTTCTAGAAACAGGAACACATGTCATTTTCACAGGTATGATGTGTAAAGTAAGCAGATGCAATACAACAAAGTTAGAAGCAATACAAGCTAGACATCATACGCAACATGCAACCACATATAATAGTGCCAAGTTAGAGCAAACACCTGTGATGGTGGAGTAGGGGAGATGTGCGCATCATCTACACAACTACGTTGACTGTCTAGCCTTGCGTTGTCTTGCGAATCTTGTTGGGAGGATGGAGGAGTAGAATCTGTAGAGACCCTTCGTCTCAGTTGCTTGGAAGGACCACCATCATCCAATGCCTTACCAATTTCCTTCCGCTTTATTGATTTTGCATTGTGAGGTCAAACCGACAAGAAAAAGGAATAAAATTCGCTCTTCAGAACTCATTCATGCATGATACTGACGAACACTACTCTGATGAAAGGCAAACTCAAGATACGAGGATGGAATATGTACGAAAAACTGGACGGCATGACATGTTCACACCTATGATGTGGTAATTAAGCAGAAGACACTTCAACAAATTAGAAGCACTGCAAGCTAGACACCATATGGAAGGTGCAACCAATATCACTCTGCCAAGTTAAAATTGTCTCGTCATAGGTGGCGTTCATCAAATTAGAAGCACTGCATGCTAGAAATCATATTCAAGATGCAAACCAATATCACAATGCCAACTTAAAGGTGTCTCATCATAAGTGACTGATGCAGGATACACAAGAAAAGTAGTTTCATGTAAGAACATGGTGTAATAGACAGATATAGTATGTACCAAAAATAGGAAGGCGTGTCATATTCACACGTATAATGTGTAAGCTAAGCAGATGCAGTTTACACTAATTAGAAGCAATACAAGCTAGACACCATATGCAACATGCAACCAGATATCACACTGCCAAGTTAGAGCAAGCACCTGGTGGAGTAGGGGAGTAGAGACTTGGAACTTGGAACTTGTAATGCACTAGCAGTACGAGGAGAATCCGTACAGATGCTCCGTTTACGTTGCTGTAGAGGACCACCATCATCGCCTTCCTTACTCTTTTCCTTCCTCTTAATTGATTTTGCCTTGTCAAGTCAAACCCACATGAAAAAGGAATAAAATTTGCTCTTCAGAACTCATTGATGCACGATACTGATGAACACTACTTTCATGTAAGGCAACCGCATGATAGGAGGATGGAATATGTATGAAAAACAGGATGACATGACATACTGACATGTATGATGTGTAAAGTGTAAACTAAGCATAAGGTGTTTGAACTAATTAGAAGCAATGCAAGCTAGACAACATACGAAAGATGAAACCAATATCACTCTGCCAAATTAAAAGGTGGCCTCATAAATGTATTTGAACAAATTAGAAGCAATACATGGCAACAGGCTAGAAATCATATGCAAATATGCAACGAATAAAGGTGTCTCATCGTAAGTGATTGATGCAGGATACAGAAGAGCGGTAGTTTCATGTAACAACATGGTTAACAGATAGATGTAGTATGTACCAAAAATAGGAAGGCATGTCATATTCATAGGTATAATGTGTAAACTAAGCAGATGCAATTTACCCTAATTAGAAGCATTATGATAGAGGCGAGGGTGTCCCGATCTTTCGATGAGATGATAGCTATCGTTTTTGGTGGAGTAGACTTTGACGATCCGACTACGAACGTGCGAGGACGTCGCGCCTTAGCAATCGCTAAACCAACTCCGAGAGGTTATTGACCACGCCGGAGCACAATCAACCTGACCACGACGAGGGTCTATCTCCTGCAAGCAAACGAAGAACAAGCAAGAAACTAAGATTTGCAATCTGGATATTGCGAATATAAGATGAAAGCTTTATTGATCAAGGTGGGGTTCTGTGACGTCTTGGTCTGGTCGTTGAACACAAACGAAGTACGCGAAGTTGCAGCTATGGCGAACTTTTAATCTAAACAAAACCTAAAGTCTAAACGGTGCCCTAAGGGCTGTATATATGGAGGAAGAGGGGGGGATTTCGTGGCCCTTGAAGGAGGGGCCCGAAACCAACCCTATCTCTTGTTTCCCCACACATACGGACTCAAAAAACAGCCTATACTCAAGTATTTCGAAATTACATGGGCCTGGCCCAATAATAAGGTGACGCAGCACCTATAATAGCCTCTGGACGAAATTTATGAAGTGGCATCTTGTATATTTCGTCCAAGGCTTCCTGCACTCATTATGGTGGCTTCATAGTCCTGAAATCATCACTTGTAACTCCGTTCTTGTTCCCCTTGCGCATGCCATCATCTCCATGCTTGAACTTGCTCCAAGGTTCCTCTTTCTTGTCCAAGCTAGGATCCTTCATTTGTAAGCAAAACAAATGTATCCAATTTAGGCAGCATCATATTCTCATGAACATTAGAATCATTACCAAGAAACGAAAGTACCTGATAATTTAATTGGCGTGCGCGAGCTCTAGTAATTGGTCCAGTATGTATAGCAGCAGGGGCTGTGGGTGTAACAATGGTATTGATGTCCTCATCATCCTCCCCTTCTTCAAATGAAGTCGTCCTCGACGGAAGCTCATCTTCCTCACCCAAATAAGGCTTCAAATCTTCAATGTTAAAAGTGGGACTAACCCCAAAATCTGCAGGCAGCTCAAGTTTATATGCATTATCATTTATTTTCTCTAACACCTTAAAAGTACCATCAGCACGTGGCATTAGCTTTGATTTGCGCAAATCAGGAAATCTATCCTTACGCAAATGTAACCAAACAAGATCTCCAGGTGCAAACACAATATGTTTTCTACCCTTATCTCTAGCAAGTTTATATTTAGCATTCATATGCTCAATGTTCTCCTTAGTTAACTCATGCATTTTTAAGATCAATTCAGCACGTTGTTTAGCATCAAAATTAACCTTCTCCGAAGATGGAAGAGGCAACAAATCAATAGGTGCACGAGGTAGGAAACCATATACAATTTCAAAAGGGCACATCTTAGTAGTAGAATGCAACGAACGATTATAAGCAAATTCAATATGAGGCAAGCATTCTTCCCACATTTTCTTGTTATTCTTCAAAACAGCCCTAAGCATAGTAGACAAAGTTCTATTGACTACTTCAGTTTGTCCATCAGTTTGGGGGTGACAAGTAGTACTAAAAAGCAGTTTAGTCCCCAACTTAGCCCATAAACATCTCCAAAAGTGGCTAAGAAATTTGGTATCACGATCTGAAACAATAGTATTTGGCACACCATGCAAGCGAATAATTTCACGAAAGAACAAATCAGTAACATTAGCAGCATCATCGCTTTTATGACATGGTATAAGTGTGCCATTTTCGAGAACCTATCCACGACAACAAATATGCTATCCCTCCCCTTCTTTGTTCGAGGTAAACCCAAAACAAAGTCCATAGATATATCCTCCCATGGAACACTAGGTACAGGCAAAGGCATATATAAACCATGAGGATTGAGTCGTGACTTAGCTTTTTGACATGTAGTGCAGCGAGCAACAAAGCGCTCAACATCCCGTCTCATCTTCGGCCAAAAGAAATGTGTAGCAAGTACATCCTTCGTCTTCTTTACGCCAAAGTGTCCCATTAATCCTCCTCCATGCGCCTCCTGCAACAACAAAAGACGAACGAAGCTAGCTGGAATGCATAGCTTGTTAGCACGAAACACAAATGCATCGTTAACGACGAACTTGTTCCATGTTCTCCCTTCTTTACAATTCTGCAATACATCTTTAAATTCAGCATCATGCACATATTGATCTTTGATGGTCTCCAAACCAAATATTTTAAAGTCAAGTTGTGAAAGCATAGTATAACGACGAGACAATGCATCAGCAATAACATTTTCTCTACCCTTCTTGTGTTTAATGACATAAGGGAAAGTCTCAATGAATTCAACCCATTTAGCATGTCTACGGTTCAGTTTGGCTTGACTTTTAATATGTTTCAAAGATTCATGATCAGAATGAATAACAAATTCTTTGGGCCATAAATAATGTTGCCATGTTTCCAAAGTCCGAACAAGAGCATATAATTCCTTATCATAAGTAGAGTAATTCAGACTAGGCCCACTCAATTTTTCAGAAAAGTATGCAACAGGTTTGCCATCTTGTAGTAACACACCTCCTAATCCAATTCCACTAGCATCACATTCAAGCTCAAAAGTCTTATTAAAATCAAGAAGTTGGAGTAAAGGAGCATGTGTTAACTTATCTTTCAACACCGTGAAGGCTTCTTCCTGTGCGGTACCCCAAACAAAAGGCACATCCTTCTTTGTAAGCTCGTTGAGAGGTGCAGCAATGGTACTGAAATCTCTCACAAAACGCCTATAGAAACCAGCGAGGCCAAGGAAACTCCTCACTTGTGTGACCGTTTTGGGCTGCGGCCAACTCTCAATAGCTTCAATCTTGGCTTTATCAACTTCAATTCCCTGTGGAGTAACAACATAGCCAAGAAAAGATACTCGGTCGGTGCAAAAGGTGCACTTCCCAAGGTTACCAAACAAATGTGCATCACGTAGAGCAATAAAAACATCACTTAAATGTTCCAAATGTTCCTCCAAAGATCTGCTATAAATCAATATATCATCAAAGTAAACTACCACAAATCGTCCAATGAAAGCACGTAAAACTTCGTTCATTAATCTCATGAAAGTACTAGGTGCATTAGTTAACCTGATGAGGACATCAATACCATTGTTACACCCACAGCCCCTGCTGCTATACATACTGGACCAATTACTAGAGCTCGCGCACGCCAATTAAATTATCAGGTACTTTCGTTTCTTGGTAATGATTCTAATGTTCATGAGAATATGATGCTGCCTAAAGTGGATACATTTGTTTTGCTTACGAATGAAGGGCCTAGCTTGGACAAGAAAGAGGAACATTGGAGCAAGTTCAAGCATGGAGATGATGGCATGCGCACGGGAAACAAGAACGGAGTTACAAGTGATGATTTCAAAACTTTGAAGCCACCATAATGAGTGCATGAAGCCTTGGACGAAATATACAAAGATGCCACTTCATAAATTTCGTCCAGAGGCTATTATAGGTGCTGCGTCACCTTATTATTGGGCCAGGCCCATGTAATTTCGAAATACTTGAGTATAGGCTGTTTTTAGAGTCCGTATGTGTGGGGAAACAAGAGATAGGGTTGGTTTCGGACCCCTCCTTCAAGGGCCACGAAATTCCCCCCCTCTTCCTCAATATATACAGCCCTTAGGGCACCGTTTAGACTTTGGGTTTTGTTTAGATTAAAAGTTCGCCATAGCTGCAACTTCGCGTACTTCGTTTGTGTTCAACGACCAGACCAAGACGTCACAGAACCCCACCTTGATCAATAAAGCTTTCATCTTATATTCGCAATATCCAGATTGCAAATCTTAGTTTCTTGCTTGTTATTCGTTTGCTTGCAGGAGATAGACCCTCGTGGTCAGGTTGATTGTGCTCCGGCGTGGTCAATAACCTCTCGGAGTTGGTTTAGCGATTGCTAAGGCGCGACGTCCTCGCACGTTCGTAGTCGGATCGTCAAAGTCTACTCCACCAAAACGATAGCTATCATCTCATCGAAAGATCGGGACAACCCCGCCTCTATCATAACCCAAAAGGCATGACTAACCACTCATATAAACCGAACTTAGTTTTAAATGTTGTTTTCCATTCATCTCCCAATTTCATACGAATTTGATGGTATCCACTACGCAAATCAACTTTGGAGAATATTGTAGAGCCACTCAATTCATCAAGCATATCATCTAGCCTAGGAATAGGATGACGATAACGAATAGTAATATTATTAATGCCTCTAAAATCAACACACATACGCGACGTACCATCCTTTTTTGGCACTAGTATAATAGGAACAGCACAAGGACTAAGAGATTCGCGTATATAACCTTTGTCGAGCAGCTCCTGTACTTGACGCATAATCTCCTTCGTCTCCTCTGGATTGGTACGGTATGGTGCACGGTTTGGCAACGAAGCACCGGGAATTAAGTCAATCTGATGCTCAATCCCGCGAATAGGTGGTAATCCCGGAGGCACATCTTGTGGAAAGACGTCGGCGAACTCCTGTAAAATGTTAGTAACAGCAGGAGGCAAAGAGGAAGGCATGTCCTCGAATGAAAATAATGCCTCTTTGCACACAAAAGCATAGCAAACAGATTTGCTGAAATCTAGATCATCAATATCAGATTTGGTGGCAAGTAAACATGCACTTTTCAATTTAATTTCAAAAGCAACACTAGATGGTTTATTATTAGGATTCATTTGTTGCTCAAATTCTTTTGCCACAATCTGATTTTCACTCTTATTTTGCTCCTGTTTTGCCTTACTAGCTCTATTAATATCATCTTTCAAAATAGAATCAGGAGTCATAGGAAGCAAAGTAATATGTTTTTCCTTATGAACAAGAGTATACTGATTGTTTCTACCATGGTGTACATAATTTTTATCAAATTGCCATGGTCTACCAAGTAATAAGGAACATGCTTGCATGGGTACCACATCACAATCAACAAAATCAGCATACGTAGAGATACTAAAATGCACACGAACAGTACGTGTTACCTTAACCTTGTCGCTCTTGTTGAACCATTGGATATATTAAGGATGTGGATGTGGTCTTGTGGTGAGAGAGAGCTTCTCCACCATCTCCATGCTAGCCAAGTTGTTGCAGCTCCCTCCATCTATGATGACGCGAACAGAACGTTCCTTCACAACTCCCTTTGTATGGAACAAATTATGCCTCTGATTTTGCTCAGCTTGTGTGACCTGCACACTCAAAACACGTTGAACAACTAAACATTCATACCTGTAAGCGTCTTCAGGAGCCATGTATTGCGTCTCTTGTGCAGAATCATCTCCACCGTGTTCTTCACGTGTAATGAGAGCCAAAGTCTCCTCATCATAGTCACTAGCGGACTCATACCCACCATCCTCGGTAGCAATCATCACACGCTGAGATTTGCATTCTCTCGCATAATGACCTCTTCCCTTACAACGACGACAAATAATATCACTTGTGTGCCCTGTTGATACCATGGAAGAAGAAGAACTCTGTGCAGGCCCGGTAGGTGTGCTCTTGGCAGATAGTGGTGGCTGTGCCTGCTTCCTTGTATCACGGCTGGAGGTGGCAGCTGATGGAGGTGTCGGTGCAGTAGAATGTGTGGAAGTAGAGGATGCACGCGGTGTCCGTGATGAAGATCGACCTGCAGAAAAATTAGTTCGCGCCAATGCCTGTCGATCCTGCACTTCACGTTCAGCTTTACAAGCAAGATGGAATAAACGAGTGATATTATTATACTCCTTATACTCTAGAACAGTCTGAATCTCTCTATTTAATCCACCCATGAAACGTGCAAGCATAGCTTCATTCTCCTCAACAATACCACATCTAATCATGCCAGTTTGTAATTCCTGATAATATTCTTCTACAGAATTTTTTCCTTGTCTTAAGCGCTGCAATTTTTGAAGTAATTCACGTTGATAATATGGTGGAACCCAACGAGTACGCATAGCAGTTTTCAAAGCAGCCCAAGTAGTTGGAATAGGATATAATCTACAATGTTCAGACCACCATACACATGCTAAACTATAAAAGCACAAACAGCAGCAGCAACACGTCTCTCCTCGGGATATTGTAAACATGTAAAAGGTTGTTCAGTTTCTAACTCCCAAGTAAGATATATATCAGGAACATATCTACCCTCAAATGGTGGAATATTCAATTTCAGTTTAGGAAGATGGTCATGATCTCGTACCTGAGCTGGTAATGCAGCCCTACCATTGCGATTATTGGCATGTGGACGACCTGGTGCTGGTACGTAGTTCTGATTTTGATCAACCTCATCCTCGTAATCGCCCGCATAATCGTCCTCCTCAGCGGCAGCAGGAGCCATAGAAGCATCAACAGTAGGTGCAGCGGCACCAGAAGTTTGACCAGGCTCAAGGGGAACGCGCTGTGCTCGTCCCACTTGATTTGGAAGGCGACGTTGTTGTTGTTGTAGAGGTGCGACAGGTGCAGCCGGCGGTGGTTGTGGAAGACGAGTGAGCAATTCATTAAACTTGTTATCGAGCTTTGTTTCGAACGTCTTCTCAATTCCATCAATCTTCTCCATGGCCTCTTCAAATCTGTTTAGCACATCTTGCACCTGTCCACACATCATTTGCTGAAATTTATCATGTACCTGTTTGTTCGTCATGTTCTCCCAATCAGTCTCATCGGCTTGTGATCCTGCCATGGTTAGCAGCAATAGAAACACACAAGAATATGATCCTACAGACTACTAGGAAGTGGTGGTGGTGGTGTATCACAAATCCGTCAAGCGAATCTCAAATGCTTACCAGTTCTTACCGAGCAGCAGGTGGTGATCGGCCACCGTTGTAGTCAAAACTCTCAAAGATTGGACAGAGCGATTGCCAGGTGGTGTCAAACGCACGACGTAGATGTATGTGGAGCTGGGAAGGCTTATGATATGGTAGCAAAAATGTCCGCAATAATCAATTCAGAGATGCAAAGTTGAATAAACGCTCAACGACGGTACTGTGCTGGTCCTAGGCTAGACCGTACTAGAGACGCGAGCCTAGAACACTAACAAAATCACGGCGCGGCACATAAACAAGGGAAGAGCACACTCTAAATTTTTTTTCTTTTTTTTTGTGCTCCTTTTTTTTCGCTCCTTTTTTTTTGCAAAAAATCACTATAATGGCGAGTGTCTCAAAACTCTTCCCAAGTCAAACTATCAGGATTGGCACGAAATTTTTTTTTGACAATTTTTTTTTTCGGAAATCAGGGCAGCGACGACGAAAAAGTGCGACAAAAAATCACTACGATGGCGAGTGTCTCAAAACGCTCCCTGGGACCTAAAAATAGGATAGGGAAAAAATATTTTTGACTGCCGAAATTTTCGCCTAAAAACTGCCCGGGGGTCTCCAGACTTTTTTTTTCCGAATCCTACTCAGGCAAGGAAACACGAATCGGAAAATAGATGGGACTCGAAAACAAACCTAATATGAAAAGAACTCGGATTGGTGGTGGATATATGGTGGTAGAATATGGCAGCGGTGATGGTATATGGCAGCGGTGGTAGGATATGGCAGCGGTGGTGGTATATGGCAGCGGTGGTGGTATATGGTGCGGCGGCGGCGTGACAAACTGTGACAGAACTCGAAACTCTAAAGGACTAGACGCTAAGACCAGCAACTAGACACGATGATGCAACCGCAAAATCAACAAAGCAAAAACCCTAAAAAGATTATGCAAAGGCTCAAATTGGTTCGGATATGATGAACTAACCCTAATTTTTTTTTGGCTTTTTCGTGGACTGTAGGTATGAAGAACAGACTCGATCTAAACTATGAAAAACTGTAAAATCTCACCGAGCAACCTGAAAATCTGATACCACTTGATAGAGGCGAGGGTGTCCCGATCTTTCGATGAGATGATAGCTATCGTTTTTGGTGGAGTAGGCTTTGACGATCCGACTACGAACGTGCGAGGACGTCGCGCCTTAGCAATCGCTAAACCAACTCCGAGAGGTTATTGACCACGCCGGAGCACAATCAACCTGGCCACGAGGGTCTATCTCCTGCAAGCAAATGAAGAACAAGCAAGAAACTAAGATTTGCAATCTGGATATTGCGAATATAAGATAAAAGCTTTATTGATCAAGGTGGGGTTCTGTGACGTCTTGGTCTGGTCGTTGAACACAAACGAAGTACGCGAAGTTGCAGCTATGGCGAACTTTTAATCTAACCAAAACCCAAAGTCTAAACGGTGCCCTAAGGGCTGTATATATGGAGGAAGAGGGGGGGATTTCGTGGCCCTTGAAGGAGGGGTCCGAAACCAACCCTATCTCTTGTTTCCCCACACATACGGACTCTAAAAACAGCCTATACTCAAGTATTTCGAAATTACATGGGCCTGGCCCAATAATAAGGTGACGCAGCACCTATAATAGCCTCTGGACGAAATTTATGAAGTGGCATCTTGTATATTTCGTCCAAGGCTTCCTGCACTCATTATGGTGGCTTCAAAGTCCTGAAATCATCACTTGTAACTCCGTTCTTGTTCCCCTTGCGCATGCCATCATCTCCATGCTTGAACTTGCTCCAAGGTTCCTCTTTCTTGTCCAAGCTAGGCCCTTCGTTTGTAAGCAAAACAAATGTATCCAATTTAGGCAGCATCATATTCTCATGAACATTAGAATCATTACCAAGAAACGAAAGTACCTGATAATTTAATTGGCGTGCGCGAGCTCTAGTAATTGGTCCAGTATGTATAGCAGCAGGGGCTGTGGGTGTAACAATGGTATTGATGTCCTCATCACATTACAAGCTAGACACCGTATGCAACATGCAACCACATATCACACTGCGAAGTTAGAGCAAGCACCTGCGATGGTGGTGTAGGGGAAATGCGGTCTTCAAGTACAGAGCTACGTTCAATATCTTCATTTAGACTTGCTGTTTCTTGAGAATCATGTGGGGAGGATGAAACTGCACTCTTTATAAGAGTAGCACGTCTCATACTAACCCACGGGCGTGACTGTCTCATCATAATTGATAGATGTAGCATACACAAGAACAGTAGTTTGATGTAAGAACATGGTGAGATAGGCAAATGTAGTATGTACCAAAAATAGAAAGGCATGTCATATTCACATGTATAATGTGTAAGCTAAGGAGATGCAATTTAACAAATTAGAAGCAATACAAGCTAGGCACCATATGCAACATGCAACCAGATATCACACTGCCATGTTAGGGCAAGCACATGGGGTTGTGGAGTAGGGGAGATGAGATTTGGAA
Source organism: Thinopyrum elongatum (assembly GCA_011799875.1). Taxonomy (NCBI): domain Eukaryota; kingdom Viridiplantae; phylum Streptophyta; class Magnoliopsida; order Poales; family Poaceae; genus Thinopyrum; species Thinopyrum elongatum. The sequence continues at coordinate 189,906,477 of CM022301.1, forward strand.
CTTGCACTGCAGTAGGAGTAGCAGGAGAATCTGCAGAGATCATCTGTTTTGGTTGCTCCAGAGGACCACCATCATCCCGTGAGTTCATCCTTTTAGATTTTGCCTTGTCAAGTCAAACACACAAGAAAAGGAATGACATTTGCTCTTCCAAATTCGTTGATGCATGATGCTAACGAACACAACTTTTATGTAAGGCACCCACATTGTAGGAGGATGGAATATGTACAAAAAACGCTAAGCAGAAGGCATTTTAACAAATTGGAAGCAATTCAAGCTAGACACCATATGAATGATCCAACCAAAATCACTCTACCAAGTTAGAAGTGTCTCATTATAAGTGGCATTTCAACAAATTAGAGGCAGTACGTGCTTGAAATGATATGCAAGATGCAACCAATATTACACTATCAATTTGAAGGTGTCTCGTCAGAAGTGATTGATGAGGGATACACAAGAAAAATAGTTTGATGTAAGAACATGGTTAATAGAAAGACGTAGTATGTACCAAAAACGGGAAGACATGTCATATTCACAGGTATAATGTGTTAACTAAGCAGATGCAATTTACCCTAATTAGAAGCATTACAAGGTAGACACCATATGCAACATGCAACCACATATCAGATTGCCAAGTAAGAGCAAGCACCTGCGATGGTGGTATAGGGGAATTGCGGTCCTCAACTACAGAGCTACGTTGACTATCTTCATTTAGCCTTGCTGTTTCTTGAGAATCATGTGGGGAGGATGACACTGCACTCTTTAAAAGAGTAGCACGTCTCACAGTAACCCACTGGGGTGACTGTCTCATCATAAGTGATTGATGAGGGATACACAAGAGCATTAGTTTGATGTAAGAACATGGTTAAGACAGATGTAGTATGTATCAAAAATAGGAAGGCATGTCATTATCAAAGGTATAATGTGTAAAGTAAGCAGATGCAATTTAACCAAATTGGAAGCAATACCAGCTAGACACCATATGCAACATGCAACCACATTTGATAGCACGAAGTTAAAGCAAGCACCTGGGATGGTTGTGTGTGGCAATTGAGATCATCAACTATAGAGCTACGTTTACTGTCTCCATCTGCTGACACTACACCCTTTAGAGCGCTGAAATGCTTAGTGCTTATCCTCAAATTAAACTGGAGTGACTTCTGTCTTTTCTTTTGTGTATTCATCAATAGTGCATCAGAGTCTGAAATACCCATGCATAAAAAAATAGTGTGAGTATGGGTGAAGTGTGTGCACAAGTAGTATAGTGTAAAAGTAGCAGATAGCAGGTGGGTGAGAAGTAAATGACGGGAGACATATGATAGCTCTACAACATGCATGGCACACGAAATTAGATTCTAGGATTTTGAAATATGAGCACAGGGATGGCTGGGAAATGCAGATACTCCTCCAGCACACCACAAGGTGTGGTCCTATGAAAATAACAGTCGACTAAAAACAACTAGGCCAGTCCATTTTTTCTGCACCGTCCAATGTACAAAGAACGGGCAGATCGCTTTCATCTACCTCCAGCCAGTTAGTGTTGACGATCTTCCTCGAAACGCCAGCGACCACCGGCTGATGAGGACATGACTACCTTGGATATGACCAAAAATATTGCATACATGTATATTTGTGAGGTGATTTCTAATGCAAAATATGCAATAATTTATTTGTGTCATCCAGGACAAAAATACTTGACAAACTTTTGTGCCATGTCTAATTGCAGGTGTATGGGACATTTGTACAATTCACATATGAAGATAAGGGAAAAAGAGAAGTTTAGGTGCTGTTCAAAAAGTCCTCTCACATTAGTTTTGGGCCAAGAGAAGATAGAGTCCAAGTCTCTCACGTTCTGGATTCAGATTCGGACTGCACAGACATACCTGACTCAAAACGCCAAGAACTTTTTCATACGGACTCCGAATTGGGTGATTCTTTTTTTGTTGGAAAGTAGATTTCGTGCTCTTTCCAACCCAATTGGATTCACCTTAAAATTCCTCTGGAGCTTTGAGTTATCGATGAAATAATCTAACACTGCAGCAGAATCCGAGTCAAACTACAAGTCCAAAGGTGTTGCATCACCTTCACTTGGGACCATGAGCCTTGTACGACCTAGGATTAGTTTTAGGCTGCCTTGGGACGTCCTCCCACCTCCTTGGCCTCCACCCCTTACTCCTATATAAGTAGATCCATGTAGTAGCTTTTTCCTTGGGATTTGTTTAGTTAAAAGTTAGCCATTGCAACTTCCTGTACTTCGTTTGTATCTAACGACCAGACCAAAACCGCTTTTGGATCCCCACCATTATCAATACTTCATCTATATTCGCAATATTCAGATTGCATTATCATATTCTTGCTTGTTCTTCGATTGCGTGCAAGAATAGACCTTCGTGGTCAGGCTGATCGTGCTTCCAGCATCGTCAGTAACCTCAGGAGATTGGTTTAGCGATTGCTAAGGCGCAACGTCGTGCACGTTTGTAGTCGGATCATCAAAGTCGACTCCACCAAATCGATAGTTACCATGTCATCGAAAGATCGGGACACCCTCGCCTCTATCAAGTGGTATTGCACAGACATACCTGACTCAAAACGGCAAGAACTCTTTCATACGGACTCCGAATTGAGTGATTCTTTTTGCATTTGAAAGCTTGAGTCAGTGCCATTCTTGAGAAAAAATTATCAGAAAATTGGCAAAAACTTTTATAGAGGGAAGTTGGAGAGAAAGTTGTTGGTATATCCTGCTTGGCAGTTATTTCACATCATTATCTTTACTGCTATTGTGGTATTCACTTTTATCTTACTGTCCAGAGCTACTTCATATCCTTTATTGATGCTAGTTGTGCTACGCCGTGACCTCATTAGTGTTCTAGGCTCACGTCTCTAGTCCGGTCTAGCCTAGGACAAGCACAGTACCGTCGTTGAGCGTTTATTCAACATTGCATCTCTGAATTGATTATTGCTAATCTTTTGCTACCAAATATTTAAGCCTTCCAAGATCCACATATTTCTACACTGTGTATATGTACGTTCCCCTGGCAATCGCTTTACTCAATCTTCGGAGTTATTTGACACCGCTGGTTGCCCGTCACCACCTGCTGCATGGTAAGAACTTGTAAGATATTGATATTTGCTTTACTGTGAGCGCTTTACCACCACATCCTAGTAGTTCATAGGAACATTATTCTCGATTTTTTTTGTTTCTACTAATCATGGCAGGTTCCGGAGTTGTTAGTTCTTGGGCTTCATCGATCGTGGGAGATTTGCCACCACCTAAGAAAATACAACAATCGTCACAAGAGGAGCAACAACATCAGAATGCACATAATCAGGTTAATGTTTCCATGCCACCATTTACTGGTCGTTTTAGGCCTGATTTATATATTGAATGGAAGTACAAAATAAATGTATATTTTCTTCTCATAATTTTGATGAGCGTAGAAAAGTTAAATCTGCGGTTAGTACGTTCAGTAGCTTTGCTTTAGTTTGGTGGAGCGAACATTGTCGGTTATACCCTGATTATATACCTACTACTTGGGGTGATTTAAAACTTCTCATGAGAGATAGATTCGTCGATGTTTATTATACTCGTGGCATGATTGAAAAACTAGAACATTTAAAACAAGGTAGTGACACCATAACAAAATATTATGATGATTTACAAACTACCTTGTTGCATACCTTTTTAGAAGAAAGTGAAGAAGATTTAATGGATAGATTTTGGGGAGGATTAAGCCGTGATATTCAGGAGATACTAATTCATGAAGAGTGTTATCCTATGGACCATTTGTTTCGTCTTGCTTGCAAAGCTGAACAGGAAATAAAACGACGTGTTGCCCATAAGGAGAATAAGCACACGGTGCACATTCCAAGAGTTGATACGGTTGTTCCTTCAACTACTAGTTGTACTATGACAACCACATCCGTTGTTGTGAGGACTACATCACCTCCACCATGTGACACATCACCCCCGAGAGTGGCTACATCAGCTGAGTTGATCATAAGAGGTAATGACAAAGGTACTGATCTTCCACCTCTACATGAGAATGAGGAATGCCTTGTCAATTTAAATGCACCATCTGATCAGCTACCCACTACTTTGATCACACCACCAATTTTAGAGGACTATGTTGATAATTTGACTTTGCCACGTGACCAAACAACTAAAAGATCAACAATTTCGAGTGGACCCATTGAATTAACTATTAATATGAAAGAACCATGTGAATCAGGGAATAAATCAGATTTGGATCAAATACGTTTGAAAATAATTCTGCCAATGTTTAATCATTTTGATATGACCTCTAATCTTGGTGATGATTCTGTGTCAAATGACTTATTGCATGTTTTCTTATTTAAGCATGTTGTAGCATGTAAATTTGATGCAAGTAAGGTTTATTCACCAATGTTGGGATGGTTTAATGATGAACATTGTCAACCTTTTGAAATGAATAAGGGCTTCACTTATATGTGCAAACTGAGTTGCAATATTTTCATGCCTTCTACTTCTTGTGATAATATTTTGGCTTTAGATTTTATGAACTATGAAGGTTACTCATGTATACATGTGTCATATGTGCAAAAACCAAGGGAAGTAAAAATGGATGACATATACATATACAACATGTACACCTTGTCTCTTTTGTTAGCCACATTTCAGATTAAGCAACGCCGAGGACGGCTTTGTTTTCAATAAGGGGAGGATGATGAGGACATGACTACCTTGGATACGACCAAAAATATTACATACATGTATATTTGTGAGGTGATTTCTAATGCAAACTATGCAATAATTTATTTATGTCATCCAGAACAAAAATACTTCACAGACTTTTGTGCCATGTCTAATTGCAGGTGTATGGGACATTTGTACAATCGACATATGAAGATAAGGGGAAAAGAGAAGTTTAGGTGCTGTTCAAAAAGTCCTCTCACGTCACTTTGGGGCCAAGAGAAGATAGAGTCCAAGTTTCTCACGTTTTGGACTCAGATTCGGACTGCACAGACATACCTGACTCAAAACGGCAAGAACTCTTTCATACGGACTCCGAATTGGGTGATTCTTTTTTTGTTGAAAAGTAGATTTCGTGCTCTTTCCAACCCAATTGGATTCACCTTCAAATTCGTCCGGAGCGTTGAGTTATCGACAAAACAATCTGATGCTGCAGTAGAATCCGAGTCAAACTACAAGTCCAAAGGTGTTGCATCACCTCCACTTGGGCCCATGAGCCTTGTACAACTTAGGCTTAGTTTTAGGCTGCCTTGAGACGTCCTCCCACCTCCTTGGCCGCCACCCTTTGCTCCTATATAAGTAGATCCATCTAGTAGCTTTTTCCTTGGGATTTGTTTAGTTAAAAGTTAGCCATTGCAACTTCGTGTACTTCGTTTGTGTCCAATGACCAGACCAAGACCGCTTTCGGATCCCACCTTTATCAATATTTCATCTATATTCGCAATATTCAGATTGCATTATCATATTCTTGCTTGTTCTTCGATTGCGTGCAGGAATAGACCTTTGTGGTCAGGCTGATCGTCCTTTCATTATCGTCAGTAACCTCGGGAGATTTTTTTTAGCGATTGCTAAGGCGCAACGTCGTGCATGTTTGTAGTCGGATCGTCAAAGTCGACTCCACCAAATCGATAGCTATCATCTCATCGAAAGATCGGAACACCCCCACCTCTACCACCGGCCCAGTCCCCTGCCTCCGCCCTCCCCTCGACCTCACCGCACCGCCGTGCTTGGCACCACCCCCGGCCATCTCTTCAAGCCCCACGGACCTCCAGATCGGGCGCATGCAGCTCCTGCGCCCCACACCCCTATGATAGACACCGATGCACCGCTTCCCCGGCGAACAGGCGGACTAGGTGCTCCGCGCGCCTAACCGGGTGCTGCTTCTTTTAATTGCGAATCAACTGACCCTGAATTGAAATCTAGGCAGGCGACTGACCTCTAGCTAAGGTGAAATAGTAAATGGGGGGAAACCTTGTGCATTTATGATCACGAAGAAGGTGCTGTAAGAAGTGCTCAACTAGTTTCTTTCGTGGGATTAATACGGTGTGAGCAGAGACGTAAGATTTGCATGAATAAGGGAAGAGGAGTACCTCTTTCTGTTGGCAGTGCTGTGTCCTCCTTCTATTTTTCCAACGATCTTCTTGTGGTTCGCTGGAAACAAGAAGTTGTGGGGGACGGTGGAGCCTTGGACGAACCCATGTCCAAGTTATTGAGTGTGGTGCGGTGGCCGTCTGTCGGCGGCAGGGAACCAAATCCGAGGCGGCGAACGACGGCGTAGCGGGAAAAACTCCGATGCGGTGGACGGTTGCAACAGTGGAGCGGCAGCGGTGAGGCGCAGGACGACATGGTCGAAGTGGTTCAGGTACATCGCACATCGGTGTCGGCGTCATGGAGGCAGCTCTGCCTCGGCTTCAGCTGCTAAGTCCTTGAGGGCGTTGCGGTTGCGGTTACGTTGGACGACGACGTCGAGGTACCCGCTCCGGCGTGATGGAGGAGGGCGGCGGTGGATTGGGCGCGATGGGGTGGAGGACGGAGGAGGCTGGGGTTTCGCGGCTGGTGGAGATGGCGTTTTGGCGCCCACGAAGTATGAATGGGGAAACAGAAGGAGGGGGAACTAAGGGGGAACAATGTTTCGGTTTGGGGCGCGCTTGTTTGAAATTTGGGGAAAGTTACAAACTTTGCCCCCATCTAATATTTTGGACATATTGCGGGTCGGGGGTAGGACAATAATCTCAGGTGTCCTAAATATTGGGCGGGATAGATTTTGGCCGAGCGCATGGGTGTTTAGGCGCCCATGGTGTATGAATGCTTCTCGGAAGCGGTTGAATGGCGTCTTGGTGAGGTTACAAACCTACCCCGGTTTAGACCTTTGGACATCGGGCCGATAGGCTACACGAGTTAGAGTCAGGACGGTAATTTCCTACCACCAAACATTAGTCTCGCGCGGTTTTGGGCGACCAGAGGCTTATTTGGCGCTTCATTCAATATTTGGGAGCAGAAGCATTAACGTTTACAGTTCTCTTGAATTGAACTTTCAGGATTTGTCAAACTTCAAAAATCTTGACTCTTGAAAATCCTAAAACTACGATTATTTTTGAATGGAGGGGGTACATTTGAATATACATTGTACACAAGTATATATTAAAAAATATGCAGCTTAGCTCAATTCATGAATGGTTCCAGATATAATCTCCTTGGTTGCAAAAAAATAGTTAGACATGCGTATGAATATATAGCATGTTCAAACGCATAACAAAGATTGATGCCCCCTTTTAGATCTGATTTACAAATGCCATTACCTCGAATTCAAATAGATGAATGCACTTCCTATGAATTCGAATCTTCGAAACCACCTTTATGTTGAATTAAACATGTATTCTATTTCGTAGCTAGCAATTTGGAATGTATCCATGTATGTGACAAATGTATAAAGTGCTTGACACTAACAACACAGAGCGCACTAATTAATGTTTATATATGAATTGCAAAAGCCATGCATTGTCTGGATTTCAAACCACTCTCACTCTATGGATCGATAATATGAAATAAACCCATACACATGCTCGAATTCATTAGAGTATGGGTGTCTGATAGACCAATGCTCGTTCATACGCATATTGCAAAATTCATGATCTCATCCAATTTTTTTAATGCAATTTGTATCTTAATTTAATGCGTAGAACCGCCTTTTACGCGTAGATGCACTATGCCTCAGCCCGTCCTCACACACGCGCTATATATCTCTCTATCTGACGCATAAGTGCACACACTTTATATACATCGGCATTTCTCTCTCACACATGCTCACACTCTCTCCCGGGGTGTCTCACGCACACACTCTCTATATATCTCCCTCTCTCTCTTACTACTATGTACCACTCTTTTCACTAATCTCAGTTGGAAAACACTATTTCTCTCACATGCATATATACACACTCACGGTCTCTGCTGGCCCTCTATATGCACATATATGTGCCTACGTGTCTCCCACATGCACATTATCTTTAGGTCTCTCTCGCACACATTCCCCCCCACACCTCTCTCTTACTAGTTGGCGGATATGATTCCATCATATATCTCTCTATCTGACGCATAAGTGCACACACTTTATATACATCGGCATTTCTCTCTCACACATGCTCACACTCTCTCCCGGGGTGTCTCATGCACACACTCTCTATATATCTCCCTCTCTCTCTTACTACTATGTACCACTCTTTTCACTAATCTCAGTTGGAAAACACTATTTCTCTCACATGCATATATACACACGCACGGTCTCTGCTGGCCCTCTATATGCACATATATGTGCCTACGTGTCTCCCGCACGCACATTATCTTTAGGCCTCTCTCGCACACATTCCCCCCCCCCCACACACACCTCTCTCTTACTAGTTGGCGGATATGATTCCATCTGATCATTCGGTAGGATATCCCTGACTGTTAGGCTGGAAGGTAATACGAGGCAAAGTTTTACCCAAGTCCGGGCGCTTGCAGTTGAGGAAAAAGCCTACTCCTGGTACTGTATATTTGTGATAGGGGTGTGTACAAAGTACACGTGAATACCAAGCATTGTGTGTGTGTGTGTGTGTATACTATTGACGAAATAGCCCCCGGGCTTATATAACATACTCGTAACCTAGCATATATAGTCGGCTTATCATCAGTGGGGATAGAGTCCTCCACGACTCTGGTAGCTTCATCTTATACACCGAGTCCTCCATGGGTCTTTGTATAACACGTCTCGGTCCAACCTATGTGGCGCAGGATGGAACCGACCCATGAGTCCTCACGTTGACCCACCACAACTTGAAATGATGTGCCCACCACACCCCACACACAATCGGCCACTAAGAAAATAAGCATATACAATAGTACAAAGTTATACATGAAAGTTAATTGCATGGTGCATCCAATAATATTTGCTCCGCATTGTGAATGTTTATATTTTCTCCTAAAAACATAGTCACGGGAAAGAGAAACGAAGGGCATATCTCTCTTTGTCTCCACCGCACAGCCCCTCTCTCTACACCACTTTCACGTACGCACACAAACTATCTCTCGGACCTCTAAAGGTATGCCCCTGACACATTCACGTGTGACGATCACTGTATTTCAAGCAAAAGCACTATACAGTCACTGGACTTCAGAATATGCTCATTACGGTCACCGTATACATTCTTGTGGTGATCATACAGTCTCTAGCTCACCATACATCTCCGTATTTTGTTGATGACACTGACGGTCATTGTATTTGATGCGTGCTCCATATTTTGTTGACGACACTTATGGTCAATGTATTTGAAGCGAAAGCATGATATGGTCACTGGACTTCAGAATAAGCTCATTACGGTCACCATATACATTTTGTGGTGCTAACCAACCTGTTGCTGGATGGTTAGGAGGACAGTGGTATCCCCAGCCCACCAGGGTTAAAGTCCTCGTGATGAGGACATCAATACCATTGTTACACCCACAGCACCTACTGCTACATACACTGGACCAATTACTAGAGCTCGCGCACGCCAATTAAATTATCAGGTACTTTCGTTTCTTGGTAATGATTCTAATGTTCATGAGAATATGATGCTGCCTAAATTGGATACATTTGTCTTACTTACAAATGAAGGGCCTGGCATGGATAAGAGGGATGAACACTAGAGCAAGACCAGGCATGGAGATGATGGCATGCGCAAGGGGAACAAGAACGGAGTTACAAGTGATGATTTCAGGACATTGAAGCCACCTTAATGCGTTTATGAAGCCTTGGACGAAATATACAAGATGCCACTTCATAAATTTCGTCCAGAGGCCATTATAGGTGCTGCGTCACCTTATTATTGGGCCAGGCCCATGTAATTTCGAAATACTTAAGTATAGGCTGTTTTTAGAGTCCGTATGTGTGGGAAAACAAGAGTTAGGATTGGTTTCGGATCCCTCCTCCAAGGGCCATGAAATTCCCCCCTCTTCCTCCATATATACAGCCCTTAGGGCGTCATTTAGACTTGGGTTTTGTTTAGATTAAAAGTTCGCCATAGCTGCAACTTCGCGTACTTCGTTTGTGTTCAACGACCAGACCAAGACGTCACAGAACCCCACCTTGATCAATAAAGCTTTCATCTTATATTCGCATTATCCAGATTGCAAATCTTAGTTTCTTGCTTGTTCTTCATTTGCTTGCAGGAAATAGACCCTCGTGGTCAGGTTGATCGAGCTCCGGCGTGGTCAATAACCTCTCGGAGTTGGTTTAGTGATTGCTAAGGCGCGACGTCCTCGCACGTTCGTAGTCGAATCGTCAAAGTCGACTCCACCAAATCGATAGCTATCATCTCATCGAAAGATCGGGACACCCCCGCCTCTATCAAGTGGTATCAGATTTCCAGGTTGCTCAGTGAGATTTTACAGTTTTTCGTAGTTTAGATCGAGTCTGTTCTTCATACCTAGAGTCCATGAAAAAGCCAAAAAAAATTAGGGTTAGTTCATCATATCCGAACCAATCTGAGCCTTTGCATAATCTTTTCTGTATTTGCTTTGTTGAATTTGCGGTTGCATCGTCGTGTCAAGTTGCTGGTCTTAGCGTCTAGTCCTTTAGAGTTTCGAGTTCTGTTCACAGGTTGTCACGTCGCCGCTGCCATATATCACCACCGCATCATCATCATCGCTGCTGCCATATACCACCACCGCACCAACTTCATCGCTGCTGCCATATACCACCACCACATATTCACCGCCAATCTGAGTCCCTATACGCGACCACCTATCCGCCGCCATCACGCCAATCCGAGTCCACCTGCAACATATATCCGCCACCAGTCCGAGTTCCACCAGATTCATCGCCGCCACTAGTCCGAGTTCCACCAGATTCATCTCCGCCACCAGTCCTAGTCCGAGTCCAGTATTTTGTTACTCTGTTTTGGATTTCCAGATCACGCCATACTCCGAGTCGTGACAGAGTAGGACTCCCGGACTTTCGTACTACCCGCAGAAGAAAAATAGTTCCAGTTTCAAAAAAAAAAAAACTAAGTCTGGAAAATTCTGGCTAGGCAATTTTTAGACCATTTGTAGACTTTTTCGAAAAAAAATTTGTTGCGGAGCAAAAAAAAAAGGAAAAAAAAAGTGCAAAAAAAAAATTCAGAGTGTGCTCCTCCCTTGTTTACGTGCAGCGCCGTGATTTTATTAGTGTTCTAGGCTCGCGTCTCTAGCACGGTCTAGCCTAGGACCAGCACAGTACCGTCGTTGAGCGTTTATTCAACTTTGCATCTCTGATTTGATTATTGCTGACATTTTTGCTACCATATCATAAGCTTTCCCAGCTCCACATACATCTACGTCGTGCGTTTGACACCACCTGGCAATCGCTCTGTCCAATCTTTGAGAGTTTTGACTACAACGGTGGCCGATCATCACCTGCTGCTGGGTAAGAACTGGTAAGCATTTGAGATTCGCTTGACGGATTTGTGATACACCACCACCACCACTTCCTAGTAGTCTGTAGGATCATATTCTTGTGTGTTTGTATTGCTGGTAACCATGGCAGGATCACAAGCTGATGAGACTGATTGGGAGAACATGACGAACAAACAGCTACATGATAAATTTCAGCAAATGATGAGTGGACAGGTGCAAGATGTGCTAAACAGATTTGAAGAGGCCATGGAGAAGATAGATGGAATTGAGAAGACATTCGAAACAAAGCTCGATAACAAGTTTAATGAATTGCTCGCGCGTCTTCCACAACCACCGCCGGCTGCACCTGTCGCACCTCTACAACAACAACAACGTCGCCTTCCAAATCAAGTGGGACGAGCACAGCGCGTTCCCCTTGAGCCTGGTCAAACTTCTGGTGCCGCTGCACCTACTGTTGATGCTTCTATGGCTCCTGTTGCCGCTGAGGAGGACGATTATGCGGGCGATTAGGAGGATGAGGTTGATCAAAATTAGAACTACGTACCAGCACCAGGTCGTCCACATGCCAATAATCGACAGGCATTGGCGCGGACTAACTTTTCTGCAGGTCGACCTTCATCGTGGACACCACGTGCATCCTATACTTCCACACATTCTACTGCACCGACACCTCCATCAGCTGCCACCTCCAGCCGTGATACAAGGAAGCAGGCACAACCACCACTATCTGCCAAGAGCACACCTACCGGGCCTGCACAGAGTTCTTCTTCTTCCATGGCATCAACAGGGCACACAAGTGATATTATTTGTCGTCGTTGTAAGGGAAGAGGTCATTATGCGAGAGAATGCAAATCTCAGCGTGTGATGATTGCTACCGAGGATGGTGGGTATGAGTCCGCCAGTGACTATGATGAGGAGACTTTGGCTCTCATTACACGTGAAGAACACGGTGGAGATGATTCTGAACAAGAGACGCAATACATGGCTCCTGAAGACGCTGACAGGTATGAATGTTTAGTTGCTCAACGTGTTTTGAGTGTGCAGGTCACACAAGCTGAGCAAAATCAGAGGCATAATTTGTTCCATACAAAGGGAGTTGTGAAGGAACGTTCTGTTCGCGTCATCATAGATGGAGGGAGCTGCAACAACTTGGCTAGCATGGAGATGGTGGAGAAGCTTTCTCTCACCACAAGACCACATCCATATCCTTACTATATCCAATGGTTCAACAACAGCGGCAAGGTTAAGGTAACACGTACTGTTCGTGTGCATTTTAGTATCTCTACGTATGCTGATTTTGTTGATTGTGATGTGGTACCCATGCAAGCATGTTCCTTATTACTTGGTAGACCATGGCAATTTGATAAAATTCTGTACACCATGGTAGAAACAATCAGTATACTCTTGTTCATAAGGAAAAACATATTACTTTGCTTCCTATGACTCCTGATTCTATTTTGAAAGATGATATTAATAGAGCTAGTAAAGCAAAACAGGAGAAAAATAAGAGTGAAAATCAGATTGTGGCAAAAGAATTTGAGCAACAAATGAAGCCTAATAATAAACCATCTAGTGTTGCTTCTGAAATTAAATTGAAAAATGCGTGTTTACTTGCCGTCAAATCTCATATTGATGAGCTAGATTTAAGCAAATCTGTTTGCTATGCTTTTGTGTGCAAAGAGGCATTATTTTCATTCGAGGATGTGCCTTCCTCTTTGCCTCCTGCTGTCACTAACATTTTGCAGGAGTTCGCTGATGTCTTTCCACAAGACGTGCCACCGGGATTACCACCTATTCGCGGGATTGAGCATCAGATTGACTTAATTCCCAGTGCTTCGTTGCCAAACCATGCACCATACCGTACCAATCCAGAGGAGACGAAGGAGATTATGCGTCAAGTACAGGAGCTGCTCGACAAAGGTTATATACGCGAATCTCTTAGTCCTTGTGCTGTTCCTATTATACTAGTGCCAAAAAAGGATGGTACGTCGCGTATGTGTGTTGATTTTAGAGGCATTAATAATATTACTATTCGTTCTCGTCATCCTATTCCTAGGCTAGATGATATGCTTGATGAATTGAGTGGCTCTACAATATTCTCCAAAGTTGATTTGCGTAGTGGATACCATCAAATTCGTATGAAATTGGGAGATGAATGGAAAACAACATTTAAAACTAAGTTCGGTTTATATGAGTGGTTAGTCATGCCTTTTGGGTTAACTAATGCACCTAGTACTTTCATGAGATTAATGAACGAAGTTTTACGTGCTTTCATTGGACGATTTGTGGTAGTTTACTTTGATGATATATTGATTTATAGCAGATCTTTGGAGGAACATTTGGAACATTTACGTGCTGTTTTTATTGCTCTACGTGATGCACGTTTGTTTGGTAACCTTGGGAAGTGCACCTTTTGCACCGACCGAGTATCTTTTCTTGGCTATGTTGTTACTCCACAGGGAATTGAAGTTGATAAAGCCAAGATTGAAGCTATTGAGAGTTGGCCGCAGCCCAAAACGGTCACACAAGTGAGGAGTTTCCTTGGCCTCGCTGGTTTCTATAGGCGTTTTGTGAGAGATTTTAGCACCATTGCTGCACCTCTCAATGAGCTTACAAAGAAGGATGTGCCTTTTGTTTGGGGTACCGCATAGGAAGAAGCCTTCACGGTATTGAAAGATAAGTTGACACATGCTCCTTTACTCCAACTTCCTGATTTTAATAAGACTTTTGAGCTTGAATGTGATGCTAGTGGAATTGGTTTAGGAGGTGTGTTATTACAAGATGGCAAACCTGTTGCATACTTTTCTGAAAAATTGAGTGGGCCTAGTCTGAACTATTCTACTTATGATAAAGAATTATATGCTCTTGTTTGGACCTTAGAAACATGGCAACATTATTTATGGCCCAAAGAATTTGGTATACATTCTGATCATGAATCTTTGAAACACATTAAAAGTCAAGCAAAACAGAACCGTAGACATGCTAAATGGGTTGAATTCATTGAGACTTTCCCTTATGTCATTAAGCATAAGAAGGGTAAAGAAAATGTTATTGCTGATGCATTGTCTCGTCGTTATACTATGCTTTCACAACTTGACTTTAAAATATTTGGTTTGAAGACCATCAAAGATCAATATGTGCATGATCCTGAATTTAAAGATGTATTGCAGAATTGTAAAGAAGGGAGAACATGGAACAAGTTCGTCGTTAACGATGGATTTGTGTTTCATGCTAACAAGCTATGCATTCCAGCTAGCTCCGTTTGTCTTTTGTTGTTGCAGGAGGAGGATTAATGGGACACTTTGGCGTAAAGAAGACGGAGGATGTACTTACTAAACATTTCTTTTGGCCAAAGATGAGACGGGATGTTGAGCGCTTTGTTGCTCGTTGCACTACATGTCAAAAAGCTAAGTCACGACTCAATCCTCATGGTTTATATATGCCTTTGCCAGTACCTAGTGTTCCATGGGAGGATATATCTATGGACTTTGTTTTGGGTTTACCTCAAACAAAGAAGGGGAGGGATAGCATATTTGTTGTCGTGGATAGGTTCTCAAAAATGGCACACTTTATACCATGTCATAAAAGTGATGATGCTGTTAATGTTGCTGATTTGTTCTTTCGTGAAATTATACGCTTGCATGGTGTGCCAAATACTTTTGTTTCAGATCGTGATACTAAATTTCTTAGCCACTTTTGGAGATGTTTATGGGCTAAGTTGGGGACTAAACTGCTTTTTAGTACTACATGTCACCCCCAAACTGATGGACAAACTGAAGTAGTCAATAGAACATTGTCTACTATGCTTAGGGCTGTTTTGAAGAATAACAAGAAAATGTGGGAAGAATACTTGCCTCATATTGAATTTGCTTATAATCGTTCATTGCATTCTACTACTAAGATGTGTCCTTTTGAAATTGTATATGGTTTCCTACCTCATGCACCTATTGATTTGTTGCCTCTTCCATCTTCGGAGAAGGTTAATTTTGATGCTAAACAACGTGCTGAATTGATCTTAAAAATGCATGAGTTAACTAAGGAGAACATTAAGCGTATGAGTGCTAAATATAAACTTGCTGGAGATAAGGGTAGAAAACGTGTTGTCTTTGCACCTGGAGATCTTTTTTGATTACATTTCCGTAAGGATAGATTTCCTGATTTGCGCAAATCAAAGCTAATGCCACGTGTTGATGGTCCATTTAAGGTGTTAGAGAAAATAAATGATAATGCATATAAACTTGAGCTGCCTGCAGATTTTGGGGTTAGTCCCACTTTTAATATTGCAGATTTGAAGCCTTATTTGGGTGAGGAAGATGAGCTTCCGTCGAGGACGACTTCATTTCAAGAAGGGGAGGATGATGAGGACATCAATACCATTGTTACACCCACAGCACCTACTGCTACATACACTGGACCAATTACTAGAGCTCGCGCACGCCAATTAAATTATCAGGTACTTTCGTTTCTTGGTAATGATTCTAATGTTCATGAGAATATGATGCTGCCTAAATTGGATACATTTGTCTTACTTACAAATGAAGGGCCTGGCATGGATAAGAGGGATGAACACTAGAGCAAGACCAGGCATGGAGATGATGGCATGCGCAACGGGAACAAGAACGGAGTTACAAGTGATGATTTCAGGAAATTGAAGCCACCTTAATGCGTTTATGAAGCCTTGGACGAAATATACAGGATGCCACTTCATAAATTTCGTCCAGAGGCTATTATAGGTGCTGCGTCACCTTATTATTGGGCCAGGCCCATGTAATTTCGAAATACTTAAGTATAGGTTGTTTTTAGAGTCCGTATGTGTGGGAAAACAAGAGTTAGGGTTGGTTTCGGATCCCTCCTCCAAGGGCCATGAAATTCCCCCCCTCTTCCTCCATATATACAGCCCTTAGGGCGTCGTTTAGACTTGGGTTTTGTTTAGATTAAAAGTTCGCCATAGCTGCAACTTCGCGTACTTTGTTTGTGTTCAACGACCAGACCAAGACGTCACAGAACCCCACCTTGATCAATAAAGCTTTCATCTTATATTCGCAATATCCAGATTGCAAATCTTAGTTTCTTGCTTGTTCTTCGTTTGCTTGCAGGAAATAGACCCTCGTGGTTAGGTTGATCGAGCTCCGGCGTGGTCAATAACCTCTCGGAGTTGGTTTAGCGATTGCTAAGGCGCGATGTCCTCGCACGTTCGTAGTCGAATCGTCAAAGTCGACTCCACCAAATCGATAGCTATCATCTCATTGAAAGATCGGGACACCCCCGCCTCTATCACCTGGTGCTCGCATTTATCCTATATTAATTTTAGTATTTTCAGCGATGTGCGTTCAGTGGGAGGAGATGTTCTCCTCGACTACGAGGCGCCTATGGTGACTTCGTAAAATCTCAAGATGATATGCTGGCTCACTCTCTCGAAGGTGCTGATAGGGGTAGGGTGTGCGTGTGTGCTCTTATAGCGGTGAGTGTTTGCGCGTATATATGAGCGCCTGCGTCTGTACTGTGTTAAAAAAACATGTCGTGATTACACGGTCACTGGCTCACCGTACAACTCCGTAATTTGTTGATGACACGATCAATTGACCAGTCAAATGTTCCACGTGGCGCAACTAGTGTTGCACCATCAGTGCATGTTACCGTGGGGCCCACCTGTGAGCGCCTATATGAAAGAAAGAAATTGTAGCTTGCGTCTGTACTGTGTTAATAAAATACATTTTGTGGTGATCATACGGTCACTGGCTCACCATACAGCTCCGTAATTTGTTGATGACATGATCAATTGACCAGTCAAACGGTCCACATTCATCAGCGCACATTACCGTTGGGCCCACCTGTCAGCGTGTATATGAAAGACAGAAATGGTAATAAATTAGTGGTCGGTGGGGATTTGAAGTCGTGAGACCTCTGGTTGGCAGCCCGCGCGCCCTAACCACAGCGGACAAGGTCGCTTTGTGATGATATGTTGAGCTGGCCGTTTTAATTGCACGCACGCACACACGCACGAGCTATTGTGGTGAATACAAACACATCACACATGCGCACAAACACGCCTGTAACGCCAGCATGCATGCATGCAATACTCACACGTACACATGCACGCACGCAACACTTGCACGAACACACCCACGCATGCAGGTATGCAACACTGGCACGTACACATGCACGCACGAACACACACACGTACGCACGCATGCATACAACACTGAAACGTACACATGCACGCAACACTCACTCGTAAACATGCACGCACGCAACACTCGCACGCCTACATGCACACAACACACGACGCAAGACACACGCTCAACCTATACGTGCATGCACCCTTTGTTAAGCACATGGATTGTTACGAGTATTAATCAATCTTATTTGTGATAGGCAGAACATTGATGTTTGCAGTGGTCTTTATGAATCACAACATATTGAACGGGCTATCTGTCGGTGCAACAAACCCTGGGTCTGTTGCCCAGACCGTGCACAGGCCTAAAATAGCAAGGTTGCAATATCCAAGACAAGATCAAATTGAAGAGATAGCTCTTTGAGGAATCAAAGGGAAGATCAAGAAGACCAAGACAAGCTAAATGAACAAGACACCACTATGGGAAAGCCTCCCTTGCTGGGTAGGCGAGCCTGGCGAGGACGAGGTGGCCCCGAAGACAAGCCTCAAGACCGTCCTGGCAGGCCTGCCAGGCGTGATGAAGGCAAACTACCCCGCCAAGGCTCCACCGCTCCACCTCACAGCAACGCAAGTCATCGATCGGTACGGTGTCAAGCCCCCAAGTGACTAAGTGGCTATAAATTGGCACGTGGCAGCCACTTCCTATGTAAATCACCTCCAAATGACACCCGTCCAGAGACGTGTCAAGCAGACAAACGAGAAGGTGGCCGAGCAGCCCGGCAAGGCTTGCCGAGCATGCCTCGATGTGACATTAAGCGGCGCATTTAATGCGCTCTGCTCTGTTTGTAGAGTTAGGTATGATAGCACTGTTCGCTATCTAATCAGTACACAATGACTGATTTGCCATTGTGGTGACCCCTTGATCTATAAAAGGAGGGCCATGGCAACCATAGAAGGGATTCGGACCCTTGTACACTCATACGCACGTAGCTGCCCTTGCCCTGAGGCAACCCTGCCAGGCAAGAGCGCTGCGTTTCCACCACAATCCACCATCAATCCACCAAAGCAGGAGTAGGGTTTTACACCTCGCGGCGGCCCGAACTTGGGTAAAAACTGCCCGCGTGATCTCTGCCGTGCTGTGCTACATTCTCCGCTCTTTGTGCAATGTGCTCATCCCCCCTGCCGAACCACAAGGGGCTGATGGCCACATAGGTGGCCGTGGTTTCCCATGACATCTTTGGCACCCCAGGTAGTGGGCAGCGCTTGTGCGAACCCGAGAAACGCACGCAGCGTGTCATCATCTTCTTCATCGACGGCTCCATCGCCCATGGCGCCCAAGAAGAAGCCCGGTGCTGCAGCCCATCCGTCCACTTCGAAGGCCCCGTCGCACGCGGTCGCCGACGCTGCGGGGGCTACGGGGGCGCATGCAGACGCAGATGCTGCGGGGGACGTGGCCGGCGCAGTCGGCGTCGTCACCACCTCCCGTGCGGTCGAAGCGAGGGCAGGAGGCACCGGGGAAGGACAGCACCAACAGCATCCCAGCGGCCACGCTCCACGAGGTATGGGTGGAGAAATCGTTCCATTTGCACCTCTCCGCCCGGCCGAAGGGCACAGCCGCAGCGGTGGCGCTCGCTCAGGGGCGAATCGCAACTCTCCGGCCGCTCCCGCTGCGAGCGCGGCCGCAGGGTGTGATAGAGGCAAAGATGTCCGGTCTTTTGATGAGATGGTGGCTATCGTTTTTGGTGGAGCAGACTTTGATGATCCGACTACGAACATGCGAGGACGTCGCGCCTTAGCAATCGCTAAACCAACTCCGAGAGGTTATTGACCACGCCGGAGCACGATCAACCTGACCACGAGGGTCTATTTCCTGCAAGCAAATGAAGAACAAGCAAGAAACTAAGATTTGCAATCTGGATATTGCGAATATAAGATGAAAGCTTGATTGATCAAGGTGGGGTTCTGTGACGTCTTGGTCTGGTCGTTGAACACAAACGAAGTACGCGAAGTTGCAGCTATGTCAAACTTTTAATCTCAACAAAACCCAAAGTCTAAACGGTGCCCTAAGGGCTGTATATATGGAGGAAGAGGGGGGAATTTCGTGGCCCTTGAAGGAGGGGTCCGAAACCAACCCTATCTCTTGTTTCCCCACACATACGGACTCTAAAAACAGCCTATACTCAAGTATTTTGAAATTACATGGGCCTGGCCCAATAATAAGGTGACGCAGCACCTATAATAGCCTCTGGACGAAATTTATCAAGTGGCATCTTGTATATTTCATCCAAGGCTTCATGCACTCATTATGTTGGCTTCAAAGTCCTGAAATCATCACTTGTAACTCCATTCTTGTTCCCCTTGCGCATGCCATCAACTCCATGCTTGAACTTGCTCCAAGGTTCATCTTTCTTGTCCAAGCTAGGCCCTTCATTTGTAAGCAAAACAAATGTATCCAATTTAGGCAGCATCATATTCTCATGACAATTAGAATCTTTACCAAGAAACGAAAGTACCTGGTAATTCAATTGGCGTGCGCGAGCTCTAGTAATTGGTCCCGTATGTATAGCAGCAGGGGCTGTGGGTGTAACAACGGTATTAATGTCCTCATCATCCTCCCCTTCTTGAAATGAAGTCGTCCTCGACGGAAGCTCATCTTCCTCACCCAAATAAGGTTTAAATCTGCAATGTTAAAAGTGGGACTAACCCAAAAATCTGCAGGCAGCTCAAGTTTATATGCATTATCATTTATTTTCTCTAACAGCTTAAAAGGACGATCAGCACACGGCATTAGCTTTGATTTTCGCAAATCAGGAAATCTATCCTTACGGAAATGTAACCAAACAAGATCTCCAGGTGCAAACACAACATGTTTTCTACCCTTATCTCCAGCAAGTTTATATTTAGCATTCATGCACTCAATGTTCTCCTTATTTAACTCATGCATTTTTATGAAAAATTCAGCACGTTGCTTAGCATCAAAATTAACATTCTCCGAATGATAGAGGCAAAGGTGTCCCGTCTTTCGATGAGATGGTGGCTATCGTTTTTGGTGGAGTAGACTTTGACGATCCGACTACGAACGTGCGAGGACGTCGCGCCTTAGCAATCGCTAAACCAACTCTGAGAGGTTATTGATCACGCCGGAGCACGATCAACCTGACCACGAGGGTCTATTTCCTGCAAGCAAATGAAGAACAAGCAAGCAACTCAGATTTGCAATCTGGATATTGCGAATATAAGATGAAAGCTTTATTGATCAAGGTGGGGTTCTGTGACGTCTTGGTCTGGTCATTGAACACAAACGAAGTATGCGAAGGTGCAGCTATGGCGAACTTTTAATCTAAACAAAACCCAAAGTCGAAACGACGCCCTAAGGGCTGTATATATGGAGGAGTAGGGGTGAATTTCGTGGCCCCTTGTAGGAGGGGTCCGAAACCAACCCTAACTTTGTTTCCCCACACGTACGTACTCTAAAAACAGCCTATACTTAAGTATTTCGAAATTACATGGGCCTGGCCCAAAAATAAGGTGGCGCAGCACCTAAAATAAGCTATGGACGAAATTTATGAAGGGGCATCTTGTATATTTCGTCCATGACCTTGTAGGTCATCACGGAGGCTTCAAAGTGCTTAAATATGCACTAGAAACGCCATTCTGGATCCCTTCACGCACGCCTTCATCTCCATGCTTGATCCTCCTCCAGTTTTCATCCCTCTTGTTCATGCTAGGCCCTTCATTAGTAATCAATACAAATGTATCCAATTTAGGCAGCATCATATTCTCATGAACATTAGAATCATTACCAAGAAACGAAAGTACCTGATAATTTAATTGGCGTGCGCGAGCTCTAGTAATTGGTCCAGTATATGTAGCAGTAGGGGCTGTGGGTGTAACAATGGTATTGATGTCCTCATCATCCTCCCCTTCTTGAAATGAAGTCGTCCTCGATGGAAGCTCATTTTCCTCACCCAAATAAGGCTTCAAATCTGCAATGTTAAAAGCGGGACTAACCCCAAAATCTGCAGGCAGCTCAAGTTTGTATGCATTATCATTTATTTTCTCTAACACCTTAAAAGGCCAACAGCACATGGCATTAGCTTTGACTTGCGCAAATCCGGAAACCTATCCTTATGCAAATGTAACCAAACAAGATCTCCAGGTGCAAAGACAACATGTTTTCTACCCTTATCTCCAGCAAGTTTATATTTAGCATTCATGCGCTCAATATTTTCCTTATTTAACTCATGCATTTTGAAGATCAATTCAGCACGTTGTTTAGCATCAAAATTAACCTTCTCCGAAGATGGAAGAGGCAACAAATCAATGGGTGCACGAGGTAGGAAACCAACACAATTTCAAAAGGGCACATCTTAGTAGTAGAATCACGGCGCGGCACGTAAACAAGGGAAGAGCACACTAAAAAAAATTCAGTTTTTTTTTGCGCTCCTTTTTTTTTGCAAAAAATCACTATAATGGCGAGTGTCTCAAAACTCTTCCAAAGTCAAACTAACAGGATTGGCACGAATTTTTTTTTGACAATTTTTTTTCGGAAATCAGGGCAACGATGACGAAAAAGTGCGACAAAAAATCACTATGATGGCGAGTGTCTCAAAACGCTCCCTGGGACCTAAAAATAGGATAGGGAAAAAAAATTTGACTGCCAAAATTTTGGCCTAAAAACTGCCCGGCGGTCTCCAGACTTTTTTTTCTGAATCCTACTCAGGCAAGGAAACACGAATCGGAAAATAGATGGGTCTCGAAAACAAACCTAATATGAAAAGAACCCGGATTGGTTGTGGATATATGGTGGTAGAATATGGCAGCGGTGATGGTATATGGCAGCAGTGGTAGGATATGGCAGCGGTGGTGGTATATGGCAGCAGCGATGAAGATGGTGCGGCGGCGGTGTGACAAACTGCGACAGAACTCGAAACTCTAAAGGACTAGACGCTAAGACCAGCAACTAGACATGACGATGCAATCGCAAATTCAACAAAGCAAAAACCCTAAAAAGATTATGCAAAGGCTCAGATTGGTTCGAATATGATGAACTAACCCTAATTTTTTTTGGCTTTTTTGTGGACTGTAGGTATGAAGAACAGACTCGATCTAAACTATGAAAAACTGTAAAATCTCACCGAGCAACCTGAAAATCTGATACCACTTGATAGAGGCAAAGGTGTCCCGTCTTTCGATAAGATGGTGGCTATCGTTTTTGGTGGAGTAGACTTTGACGATCCGACTACGAACGTGCGAGGACGTCGCGCCTTAGCAATCGCTAAACCAACTCCGAGAGGTTATTGACCGCGCCAGAGAACGATCAACCTGACCACGAGGGTCTATTTCCTGCAAGCAAATGAAGAACAAGCAAGAAACTAAGATTTGCAATCGGGATATTGCGAATATAAGATGAAAGCTTTATTGATCAAGGTGGGGTTCTGTGACGTCTTGGTCTGGTTGTTGAACACAAATGAAGTACGCGAAGTTGCAGCTATGGCGAACTTTTAATCTAAACAAAACCCAAAGTCTAAACGACGCCCTAAGGGCTGTATATATGGAGGAGTAGGGGTGAATTTCGTGGCCCCTTGTAGGAGGGGTCCGAAACCAACCCTAACTTTGTTTCCCCACACGTACGTACTCTAAAAACAGCCTATACTTAAGTATTTCAAAATTACATGGGCCTCGCCCAAAAATAAGGTGGCCCAGCACCTAAAATAAACTATGGACGAAATTTATGAAGGGGCATCTTGTATATTTCGTCCATGTCCTTGTAGGTCATCACGGAGGCTTCAAAGTGCTTAAATATGCACTAGAAACGCCATTCTGGATCCCTACACGTACGCCTTCATCTCCATGCTTGATCCTGCTCCAGTGTTCATCCCTCTTGTTCATGCTAGGCCTTCATTAGTAATCAATACAAATGTATCCAATTTAGGCAGCATCATATTCTCATGAACATTAGAATCATTACCAAGAAACGAAAGTACCTGATAATTTAATTGGCGTGCACGAGCTCTAGTAATTGGTCCAGTATATGTAGCAGTAGGGGCTGTGGGTGTAACAATAGTATTGATGTCCTCATCACCGAAGATGGAAGAGGCAACATATCAATAGGTGCACGAGGTAGGAAACCATACACAATTTCAAAAGGGCACATCTTAGTAGTAGAATGCAGCGAATGATTATAAGCAAATTCAATATGAGGCAAGCATTCTTCCCACATTTTCTTGTTATTCTTCAAAACAACCCTAAGCATAGTAGACAATGTTCTATTGACTACTTCAGTTTGTCCATCAGTTTGGGGGTGAAAAGTAGTACTAAAAAGCAGTTTAGTCCCCAACTTAGCCCATAAACATCTCCAAAAGTGGCTAAGAAATTTAGTATCACGATCTGAAACAATAGTATTTGGCACACCATGCAAGCGAATAATTTCATGAAAGAACAAATCAATAACATTAACAGCATCATCGCTTTTATGACATGGTATAAAGTGTGCCATTTTCGAGAATCTATCCACGACAACAAATATGCTATCCCTCCCCTTCTTTGTTTGAGGTAAACCTAAAACAAAGTCCATAGATATATCCTCCCAAGGAACACTAGGTACGGGCAAAGGCATATATAAACCATGAGGATTGAGTCGTGACTTAGCTTTTTGACATGTAGTGCAACGAGCAACAAAACGCTCAACATCCCGTCTCATCTTTGGCCAAAAGAAATGTGTAGCAAGTACGTCCTCCGTCTTCTTCACGCCAAAGTGTCCCATTAATCCTCCTCCATGCACCTCCTACAATAACAAAAGACGAACGGAGCTAGCTGGAATGCATAGCTTGTTAGCACGGAACACAAATCCATCATTAACGACAAACTTGTTCCATGTTCTTCCTTCTTTACAATCTCGTCGGCTTGTGATCCTGCCATGGTTAGCAGCAATAGAAACACACAAGAATATGATCCTACAGACTACTAGAAAGTGGTGGTGGTGTGGTGTCACAAATCCATCAAGCAAATCTCAAATTCTTACCAGTTCTTACCCAGCAGCAGGTGGTGATCGACAACCTTTGTAGTCAAAACTCTCAAAGCTTGGACAGAGCGATTGCCAGGTGGTGTCAAACGCACGATGTAGATGTATGTGGAGCTGGGAAGGCTTATGATATGGTAGCAAAAAGGGTCAACAATAATCAATTCAGAGATGCAATGTTGAATAAATGCTCAACGACGGTACTGTGCTGGTCCTAGGCTAGACCGTACTAGAGACGCGAGCCTAGAACACTAACAAAAGCACGGCACTGCATGTAAACAAGGGAAAAGCGCACTCTGGAAAAAAAATCGCTCTCTTATTTTTTTTGCGCTCTTTTTTTTTGCGAAAAATCACTATAATGGCGAGTGTCTCAAAACTCTTCCCAAGTCAAAATAACAGGATAGGCACGAAATATTTTGACTATTTTTTTCCGGAAATCAGGGCAGCGATGACGAAAAAGTGCGACAAAAAATCACTATGATGGCGAGTGTCTCAAAATGTTCCTTGGGACCTAAAAAAGGATAGGGAAAAAATATTTTTGACTGCCGAAATTTTGGCCTAAAAACTGCCCGGGGGTCTCCAGACAATTTTTTTCCCGAAACCTACTCAGGTATGGAAACACAAATCGAAAAATAGATGGATCTCGAAAACAAACCTAATATGAAAAGAACTCGGACTGGTGGTGATATATGATGGTAAAATATGGCAACGCTGGTATATGTGGACTCGAATTGGTTATGGACAGGCGGTGGTATATGTGGGCTCGGATTGGTGGCGTGGTATATATGAACTCGGCTTGGTGGGGGATATATGGTGGTATATGGCAGCGGCGATGTATCTGGTGTGGTGGTGGTATATGGCAGCGGATGATGAATCTGGTGTGGTGGTGGTATATGGCAGGGGATGATGATGGTGCGGCGGCGGCGTGAATACCCGTGAACAGAACTCGAAACTCTAAAAGACTAGACGCTAAGACCAGCAACTAGACACGACGATGCAACCGCAAATTCAACAAAGCAAATACAGAAAAGATTATGCAATGGCTCAGATTGGTTTGGATATGATGACTAACCCTATTTTTTTTTTGGTTTACATGGACTGTAGGTATGAAGAACAGACTCGATCTAAACTACGAAAAACTGTAAAATCTCACCGAGCAACCTGTAAATCTGATACCACTTGATAGAGGCAAAGGTGTCCCGTCTTTCGATGAGATGGTGGCTATCATTTTTGATGGAGTAGACTTTGACGATCTGACTATGAACATGAGAGGACGTCGCGCCTTAGCAATCGCTAAACCAACTCCGAGAGGTTATTGACCACGCCGGGGCACGATCAACCTAACCACGAGGGTCTATTTCCTGCAAGCAAACGAAGAACAAGCAAGAAACTAAGATTTGCAATCTAGATATTGCGAATATAAGATGAAAGCTTTATTGATCAAGGTGGGGTTCTGTGACGTCTTGGTCTGGTCGTTGAACACAAACGAAGTACGCGAAGTTGCAGCTATGGCGAACTTTTAATCTAAACAAAACCCAAAGTCTAAACGGTGCCCTAAGGGCTGTATATATGGAGGAAGAGGGGGGAATTTCGTGGCCCTTGAAGGAGGGGTCCGAAACCAACCCTATCTCTTGTTTCCCACACATACGGACTCTAAAAACAGCCTATACTCAAGTATTTCGAAATTACATGGGCCTGGCCCAATAATAAGGTGACGCAGCACCTATAATAGCCTCTGGAGGAAATTTATGAAGTGGCATCTTGTATATTTCGTCCAAGGCTTCATGCACTCATTATGGTGGCTTCAAAGTTCTGAAATCATCACTTGTAACTCCGTTCTTGTTCCCCTTGCGCATGCCATCATCTCCATGCTTGAACTTACTCCAAGGTTCATCTTTCTTGTCCAAGCTAGGCCCTTCAGTTGTAAGCAAAACAAATGTATCCAATTTAGGCAGCATCATATTCTCATGACAATTAGAATCGTTACCAAGAAACGAAAGTACCTGGTAATTCAATTGGCGTGCGCGAGCTCTAGTAATTGGTCCCGTATGTATAGCAGCAGGGGTTGTGGGTGTAACAATGGTATTGATGTCCTCATCAGGGTGTGCGCCACTCCCGGAATGAGCTGACCCAGCTGATGCGCCAAACGGAGCCGCTGGCCCTCAAGCGCATCCACCTCGTCACCACGCCACCCTGGCGACGGGCTCACGACGACGAGAACGCGGCGTGGCTACTACAGGCACCATAAGGGGCCGGGCGACGCTACGGTCTACGTCGTCATCCATGCCAAGCAGCGCTTCGGAGGCCATGGCGCGGGCCCAGCTGCTGTTGAGATTTCCGCCGGTAGCCGATCAGATGGATGAGTGGAGAGCCACCATTCATAGGCTGATTGGTTTCGCTGGGGCGGGAGGATCACAGCGCGCTGACCCGCCACGGCCTCCCCAGGTGACTACAACGGCCCGCGCTGCTGGCCGAGCCGAAGGGGCCACCCCCACGGTGCAGTCCCCTCTGCAGTAGCCTGCGCAGGGGCCACAGCCGGAGCCACGTGATCAAGAACCCGACGACGTCTCGATGGCTTCATCCGACCCTCGAGTGCGTCAAGGCCAACAGCGAGTCCTGGAGGACAGTCAAAGGGAAGGCGCGCACGTCACCATCGAGGGACGCCGCGACACCCACTGCCAGTCCGATAGACACCATGGCCCTGACGTGAATGAGCCCACTCTCAGTGAAGGTGGGTACCTACCTTTCGAGATTGGGTGTCCCGCCTTCACTCGTGAGCTACGGCAAGTCCGTTGGCCATCTTCCCGCACGTTCAAGCCAGAGATACCGGAGAAGTACGACGGGAAACTAAACCCGGCAGAGTTCTTGAGCATCTACACCATCGCTGTTCAAGCTGCTGGGGGAAGAGATGAGAAGGTGTTCGCCAACTACTTCCCTTTGGCACTCAAGCCAAATGTGAGGCCTTGGCTAATGCACCTGCCGGAGAACTCCATTTCGACCTGGGCTGACCTGTGCCATGAGTTTGTTGGCGCCTTCACGGGCGGCCATCAAGAACAGGGACGGCCCAGCGACTTGCAGCTCCTCCCGCAGAAGGAAGGAGAGACCCTGCGGAAGTACATGCAGAGGTTCAGCCGAGTACATAGGAACATTCCAGACATCTACCCGGCAGCTGTGATAGCTGCATTCCAGTCCAACGTGCGCAATCGTCGGATACGTTCTAAGAAGAATGTTCGACTGCCCAAGACTATGAAGGAGCTTTACACTCTAGTGGATAAGTGTGCTTGGGTAGAGGAGGGGAGGCGGCTCCCCGTTGAAGAGGATGGTGTCGACATCGACTCAGAGGATGACAATGAGACAACCAGTCAGAAGAAGAAGAACAAGAAGCGCAACAAAAGGCGCAAGGATAAGGCAGTGATGACCGTTGAGGGATCGGACACACCTAGTACCGGCAAGAAGGCCAAGGCCGAAGTTCCCGGCAAGGAAGTTTCCACGTGCACTGATTGCCGGGAAACTGCGGCTGCCGAGAAGGCTGGGAAAGGTGACGGGCCGTACTGCAGGATCCATCAGACCAAGGGCCACGATCTCCAGGAGTGTCATCAGGTTGAGCAACTCGTCAAGAAGCAGAGGGCTGAGTACGAGAAGCGTGATAAGAAGAAAGGCCAAGATGGCGCTGGCGGGAAGGGCCGAGGCGGCGGAGCAAGCCACCCCGGAAAGGCTCCTCAAAATCAAGGGAAACCCGCCAGAGGCCGTAAGGAGGAGGTTTGCAATGATGAGAGTGATGGAGGAGATGAAGAGGAAACCAGTGAGCAAGAGTTCCAGAAAGCCACTGACGCTCTGTGCATTGAAGGGGGTGCATCTCTGCACTCCTCTCACCGCCAACTTAAATAGTGGGCGCGTGAAGTCAATGCCGTGGAGCCAGCGGCAGATTCTCGGAAGCCGCTCAAGTGGTCCCGCACGCCCATCATCTTTGACGAAGAGGACCACCCTGGCCGCACCACTGCGGTAGGGTGCTTGCCGTTGTTGGTCTCACCAATAATCCGCAACCTCAAGGTCACAAAGATGTTGGTTGACGGTGGGGCCGGGTTGAATCTGATCTCTCCAAAGGTCATCAGCAAACCTCAGATTGCAGTGGAAGAGCTCAAGATTACTGGCACGTTTCAAGGGATCAACCCCAGCAGGAGTCGTCCTAAAGGGAAGATCACGCTGCCGGTGATGTTCAGGGGGGAGTTAAACTACCGGACTGAGAAGATCGTATTCGATGTGGTTGACCTCCCCCTGCCGTACAATGGAATCCTTGGTCGCCCAGCCTTGGCCAAATTCATGGCGGCATCCCACTATGCCTACAATACCTTGAAGATGCCAAGACCTATAGGCGTCATTTCCATTCCGTCAGACAAGAAGGATGCAGTCATTTGTGTGGACAAGATGTACTGGGAAGCAGTCGCGGCAGAGGCCGCGGAAGCCAGTGTTCCTGCCAAAGAAAACAACAAGAAGAAGAGAGATAGCAAGGATGCCTGCAAGGAATCCGGGAAACATGCCTCTTCGGAGTACGTTGCACCCATTGATGACGTGCCGGAGAGTTCCAATAGCAAGCGACCCAAGGCTGCTGCACCCGCTGTGAAAAAGGTCCCGACAGGGCTGGCTGGCGCTGATGGTACCTTCACTATCAATGCCACCCTTGATGACAAATAGGAAAGCGCGCTCGTTGCCTTCTTGCGGGCGAATATCGATGTGTTTGCCTGGCAACCATCTGATATCCCTGGTGTTCCCAGGGAGCTAATCGAGCATCACCTTGCTGTCTGCCCGCACGCCCGACCCGTCAAACAGAAGGTCTGGAAGCAAGCTTCAGAGTGGCAGCAATTCATTGCCGAGGAAATCAAGAAACTTGAGGCAGCGGGTCTGGTCAGAGGAGTACTGCATCCAATATGGTTAGCAAATCCTGTGGTGGTACGCAAGGCTAATGGGAAATGGAGGCTTTGCATAGATTTTACGGATTTGAACAAGGCATGCCCAAAGGACCCATTTCCCTTGCCGCGCATCGACCAGATTGTGGATTCCACCTCCGGGTGTGACTTGCTCTCTTTTCTGGATGCATACTCTGGATACCACCAGATTTTCATGTCCAAGGAAGACAAGGAAAAGACCGCATTCATAACTCCATGTGGCACGTACTGCTTCGTACGGATGCCCTTCTGGTTGAAGAGCGCCGGATCCACTTTTGCAAGAGCAGTACAGATTGGATTTGAGTCCCAGCTACACAGAAACATCGAAGCTTACATGGATGATATTTTGGTCAAGACCAAGGACAGATCAACCCTCATCCAGGATTTGGAAGAAACCTTTGCTAATCTGCGTAAGATCAACTTGAAGCTGAACCCGAAGAAGTGCGTGTTTGGCGTCCCTTCTGGCAAGCTACTTGGCTTCTTTGTGTCCCATCGGGGGATAGAGGCCAACCCCAACAAGATCAAGGCTATCGAGCAGATTCAAGCACCCAAGACAGTTAAGGACGTGAGGCTTTTGACCGGATGTGTTGCCGCGGTTAGCAGGTTCATTTCCAAGTCTGCCGAGCGCGCCTTGCCGTTCTTCAAAATCTTGAAGAAG
Source organism: Thinopyrum elongatum (assembly GCA_011799875.1). Taxonomy (NCBI): domain Eukaryota; kingdom Viridiplantae; phylum Streptophyta; class Magnoliopsida; order Poales; family Poaceae; genus Thinopyrum; species Thinopyrum elongatum. The sequence continues at coordinate 189,936,627 of CM022301.1, forward strand.
GCAGGGCCTATGGAGTGGACCCCGGAGGCAGACGCCATGCTACAATATTTGAAGACCTATCTCTCCTTTGTGTCCACTTTGGTCGCTCCCAAACCACAAGAGCCATTGCTGCTATACTTAGCGGCAACCAATCAAGTGGTTAGTGCAGAACTGGTGGCACAGCGGGAAGTAGACGAAGCGGCAACCACCGTCATCCCCTCTGGAGAAGAAAGTGAAGCCATCCCAGCAAGGTCAGAGTCAGTCCAAAGCGAAGAAAGGCAGGGCAGCAGAAGCGGTTCTATGGTCGCGACAAAGAAGAAAGTGGTGCAGCGCCCAGTGTACTTCATCAGCTCCCTGTTACAGGGGGCTAGGTCAAGGTACTCTGGCGTGCAAAAGTTGATTTTTGGCCTCATCATGGCCTCAAGGAAACTGCGCCACTACTTCCAAGACCACGAGATCACAGTTGTCACCAGCTTCCCCTTGCAACGCATACTCCGAAACCCTGAGGCCACCGGCAGGATTGTGGAATGGGCCTTCGAGTTGTCCAGCTTTGGTTTAAAGTTTGAAAGCACGTCAACCATTCAGAGAAGAGCACTAGCAGAATTCATTGCAGAGTGGACACCAACCCATGATGAAGAAGTGTTGGAGACAGTTATCCCCGGCAAGGAGGCGCCCCAAGAATGGATTATGCATTTCGATGGTGCATTCTCCCTACAAGGTGCAGGAGTTGGCATGCTTCTCGTTGCCCCCACTGGGGAGCACCTGAAGTACGTCGTCCAGATGCATTTCCCCTGGGAGGAGGCTACCAACAATACTGCAGAGTATGAAGGGCTCCTTGCTGGGCTCAGGATTGCAACAGAACTGGGAATCAAGAAGCTGATCATCCGCGGAGACTCGCAACTTGTGGTGAGACAAGTCAACAAGGATTACCAAAGTCCATTGATGGAGGCATACGTTGAGGAAGTGAGGAAGTTGGAGGAGCGCTTTGACAGATTGCAAACAGAGCACGTACCCCGTGCGGAAAATAGCATCGCTGATCATCTGTCGAAGTGCGCTGCGCAAAAGCTCCCTGTGGAACCAGGGACATTTGTTCTCCATCTGACTCAGCCCTCCGTATCCCCGGCAACAATGGCCAGAAAGAGGAGGAAACTAGACTCCGGCAAGCCTCTCCTGGCAGAGCCTCCCGAGGCCCCCGGCAGAGAGCTTGGCAGGAACAACTCCCCTTTGATCGCTGAGGTGCACCCTCCCGGCAGACCACCGGTCCCTGTGGTCGAGGAATGTGCTCCCATGAATGAGGAGGTGCCGCTAGTCCTCGTTGCCGAGCCCCAGGCTCCAACTTGGGCGCGGCACATAGTCCATTTCCTCCAAACTGGAGAACTTCCCGAAGAGCAAGAAGAAGCTAAAAGAGTAGCCCAGAGGGCCAGTATGTATCAGTTTGTTGACAACACACTATACAGAAGAAGGCCCAATGGTGTGAAATTGAAGTGCATTTGCCGGGAGGAAGGAAAGGAAATGTTGGTAGAGATACATAAGGGTATGTGCGGCTCCCACATTGGATCAAGGGCTCTGGTTGGAAAAGCCTTTCGGCAAGGTTTCTATTGGCCCCAGCCCTCCAAGATGCGGTTGAGCTCGTCACCAAATGTGAAGCCTGCCAGTTCCATTGCAAGAATATCCATCTGCCTGCCCAAGCTCTTCAGACAATCCCTTTGTCATGGCCGTTTTTGGTCTGGGGGCTCGACATCTTGGGCCCCTTCCCCCGTGCTACCAGGGGCTTTGAATTCTTGTTCGTTGCAATCGACAAGTTTACAAAGTGGCCGGAAGTAGAGCCCGTGAGAAAGGTGACTGCTCAGTCAGCTATCAAGTGCTTGAAAGGATTGGTGTGCCGCTTCGGGGTCGCTGCCCAGATCATCACTGACAATGGCACCCAATTCATGAGCCACGCCTTCATGCAATACGTTCGTGCCCTCGGAAGCAAAATCTCATTCACCTCTGTCGCTCATCCACGGAGCAACGGGCAAGCTGAGAGGCCGAACGCTGAAGTGTTGTGAGGACTCAAGACAAGAACATTTGATAAGCTGCTGAAGTGTGGCAGGCGATGGATCGACGAGCTACCGGTGGTTCTTTGATCCCTCAGGACGACACCAAATCGAGCTACCGGGCAGACTCCCTTCTCCCTAGTCTATGGGGCAGAAGCAATTATCCCCACGGAACTCATTTATGGGTCACCTCGAGTACTTGCCTATGATGAAGTGGCGCAAGAACAGCACCAGCGTGACAACGCTGTGCTACTCGAGGAGAACCGTCTCCGGGCTGCTATGCGTGCTGCACGCTACCAGCAAGCCCTGCATCGCTATCATAGCCGCAGGGTTCATGCGTGGAGTTTTGAGGAAGGCGACCTTGTCCTTAGGCGTGTTCAGTCCGCCAAGGGTACAAACAAGTTGACGCCAAAGTGGGAAGGCCCTTACCGGGTAGTACGAGTCACCAGACCTGGCGCAGTCCGTCTGGAGACCGGAGATGGCATTCAATTGCAAAACTCATGGAACATTGAGCATCTCCATAAGTTCGACCCGTAAGGCGCGGCTGTCGGGCCCTGCCCAGCAACCACCCTTTTGTACAGGCCTTGCCGATGTTGCATGTAACCCCTTGTACAAAGCAAGGCGCAGACCCTGAGCAACAGAGAAATAAACGAAGTGCTGGGGGGGCCCCAAAACTTGCATGCATGCATAAGCTTATCATGAGCATAGAATGATCATGTAGATCAGATCGCACATGGCATCATTTTCATCTGCACTAGGTTGCAGGGCTCTCATCGTGGACTTGGTCCCGAAGAAGAGAAGAGAAGACAAGCCTACGTTGCGATCCCCGGCAAGCCAAACAGATAAGTTTTATCTCTTATCCATACGTGTTCTGTGAAGAGAAACTTGTGCATATGAAAACCTCACCACCTTTAAAACTTAATTGCTCCCGTCCCTTGACTCGAACGTTGCTTTGGTCAGGATAGTTGTAGTGGACTTTGGTGGAAAAGATTTGGTGGGGGGCTGGTCCCTCCCCGTGGTTTGCGCCTGGCAGGCCTAGCCCCGTGACAACGAACTGAGGGTACCGACAGGATAGCCTGTCGGGGAAACTTGTTTACTTTAATGTATAGAGGCATTTCACCTCTGCATGGACATGTTACATGCACAAGAACCCGGAAAGGTTTGTCTTTTTCATTAATATGCTGATTAACAAGTACAGATCTTACAGAACACCAACATGGATAAGGGAGATTACATAATTTATACTAAAGTTTGGCAAAAGCCTGCATATTTCAAATTGAAAAAAGATAAATGCCCGTGATGCCTCTGCTCTGTCCCTCGCCTCCTTGGAACTGCAGGGGGAGACGAAGAAGACGGGAGAGGGGTCTTATCCCAGCAAAGGCGTGACCACGCCCTTCTACTCCCCAGGCACCTACACAAGCTTTCGGCGTCATCAACCCCAACCTCGAGCCTGGGGCCTGGCCCCAGTCTCTCCCTCTCAACATTGCAAGAAGAAAGATGGAAATGGGGAGAAAAGGTGCGTGGATGAGCACTTCCGCTCCCCCTCACCCCTCTTTTATAGGCAGGCTGGGGGTTGGGAGCTGATCCCTCGACGGGTAACCGCCATCCATCTACACCAATCCAAGAAAGCCAGGCCCCTGCCTTGACGCTCTCCCGCATAACGCGCCTCCATTACCTACCGCACTCAATGTATGCAGTATACGTGGCTAAGGATAAGTGCATGGTGGGAAGAGTGAATTGGCAATTACTCGCTGATGAGGACATCAATACCGTTGTTACACCCACAGCTCCTACTGCTACATATACTGGACCAATTACTAGAGCTCGCGCACGCCAATTAAATTATCGGGTACTTTCGTTTCTTGGTAATGATTCTGATGTTCATGAGAATATGATGCTGCCTAAATTGGATACATTTGTATTGATTACTAATGAAGGGCCTAGCATGGACAAGAGGGATGAACACTGGAGCAGGATCAAGCATGGAGATGAAGGCGTGCGTGAAGGGATCCAGAATGGCGTTTCTAGTGCATATTTAAGCACTTTGAAGCCTCCGTGATGACCTACAAGGACATGGACGAAATATACAAGATGCCCCTTCATAAATTTCATCCATAGCTTATTTTAGGTGCTGCGGCACCTTATTTTTGGGCCAGGCCCATGTAATTTCGAAATACTTGAGTATAGGCTGTTTTTAGATTCCGTATGTGTGGGGAAACAAGAGATAGGGTTGGTTTCGGACCCCTCCTTCAAGGGCCCTGAAATCCCACCCTCTTCCTCCATATATACAGCCCTTAGGGCATCGTTTAGACTTTGGGTTTTGTTTAGATTAAAAGTTCGCCATAGCTGCAACTTCGCGTACTTCGTTTGTGTTCAACGACCAGACAAAGGCGTCACAGAACCCCACCTTCATTAATAAAGCTTTCCTCTTATATTCGCAATATCCAGATTGCAATCTCAGTTTCTTGCTTGTTCTTCGTTTGCTCGCAGGAAACAGACCCTCGTGGTCAGGTTGATCATGCTCCGGTGTGGTCAATAGCCCCTTGGAAGTTGGTATAGCGATTGCTAAGGCGCCACGTCTCGCACGTTCGTAGTCGGATCGTCAAGGTCGACTCCCACAGAAAACGATAGCCACCATCTCATCGAAACATCAGGACACCTTAGCCTCTATCAAGTGGTATCAGATTTTCAGGTTGCTCGGTGAGATTTTATAGTTTTTTGTAGTTTAGATCGAATCTGTTCTTCATACCTACAGTCCACAAAAAAGCCAAAAAAAAATTAGGGTTAGTTCATCATATCCGAACCAATCTGAGCCTTTGCATAATCTTTTTAGGGTTTTTGCTTTGTTGAATCTGCGGTTGCATCGTCGTGTCAAGTTGCTGGTCTTAGCGTCTAGTCTTTTAGAGTTTCGAGTTCTGGTCATTAGTTGTCACGCCGCCGCCGCACCATCATCATCGCCCCTGCCATCTACCACCACCGTTTATCCGCCACCGCTCTGAATCCATATACCATCACCGCTGCCATATTCTACCACCATATATGCACCACCAATCCGAGTTCTTTTCATATTAGGTTTGTTTTCGAGACCCATCTTTTTTCCGATTCGTGTTTCCTTGCCTGAGTAGGATTCGAAAAAAAAAAGTCTGGAGGCCCCCGGGCAGTTTTTAGGCCAAAATTTTGGCAGTCAATTTTTTTTCCCTATCCTATTTTTAGGTCCCAGGGAGCGTTTTGAGACACTCGCCATCGAAGTGATTTTTCGTCGCACTATTTCGTCGTCGCTACCCTGATTTCCGAAAAAAAAAATTGTCAAAAAAAAATTTCGTGCCAATCCTGTTAGTTTGACTTGGGAAGAGTTTTGAGACACTCGCCATTACATTAATTTTTGGCAAAAAAAAAGGAGCGCAAAAAAAAAGGCGATTTTTTTTAGAGTGTGCTCTTCCCTTGTTTACGCGCCGCACCGTGATTTTGTTGGTGTTCTAGGCTCGCGTCTCTAGTACTGTCTAGCCTAGGACCAGCACAGTACCGTCGTTGAGCATTTATTCAACGTTGCATCTCTGAATTGATTATTGCTGACATTTTTGATACCATATCATAAGCCTTCCCAGCTCCCCATACATCTACGTCGTGCGTTTGACACCACCTGGCAATCGCCCTGTCCAATCTTTAAGAGTTTTGACTACAACGGTTGCCGATCACCACCTGCTGCTGGGTAAGAACTGGTAAGCATTTGAGATTCGCTTGACGGTTTTGTGATACACCACCACCACCACTTCCTAGTAGTCTGTAGGATCATATTCTTGTGTGTTTCTAATGCTGCTAACCATGGCAGGATCACAAGCCGATGAGACTGATTGGGAGAACATGATGAACAAACAGCTACATGATAAATTTCAGCAAATGATGAGTGGACAGGTGCAAGATGTGCTAAACAGATTTGAAGAGGCCATGGAGAAGATAGATGGAATTGAGAAGACGTTCGAAACAAAGCTCGATAACAAGTTTAATGAATTGCTCGCGTGTCTTCCACAACCACCGCCGGCGGCACCTATCGCACCCCTACAACAACAACAACGTCGCCTTCCAAATCAAGTGGGACGAGCACAGCGCGTTCCCCTTGAGCCTGGTCAAACTTCTGGTGCCGCTGCACCTACTGTTGATGCTTCTATGGCTCCTGCTGCCGCTGAGGAGGACGATTATGCGGGCGATTACGAGGATGAGGTTGATCAAAATCAGAACTACGTACCAGCACCAGTTCGTCCACATGCCAATAATCGCAATGGTAGGGCTGCATTAGCAGCTCAGGTACGAGATCATGACCATCTTCCTAAACTGAAATTGAATATTCCACCATTTGAGGGTAGATATGTTCCTGATATATATCTTACTTGGGAGTTAGAAACTGAACAACGTTTTACATGTTTACAATATCCCGAGGAGAGACGTGTTGCTGCTGCTGTTTGTGCTTTTACTAGTTTTGCATGTGTATGGTGGTCTGAACATTGTAGATTATATCCTATTCCAGCTACGTGGGCTGCTTTGAAAACTGCTATGCGTACTCGTTGGGTTCCACCATATTATCAACGTGAATTACTTCAAAAATTGCAGCGCTTAAGACAAGGAAAAAATTCTGTAGAAGAATATTATCAGGAATTACAAACTGGCATGATTAGATGTGGTATTGTTGAGGAGAATGAAGCTATGCTTGCACGTTTCATGGGTGGATTAAATAGAGAGATTCAGACCATTCTAGAGTATAAGGAGTATAATAATATCACTCGTTTATTCCATCTTGCTTGTAAAGTTGAACGTGAAGTGCAGGATCGACAGGCATTGGTGCGAACGAATTTTTCTGCAGGTCGATCTTCATCATGGACACCGCGTGCCTCCTCTACTCCCACACGTCCTACTGCAGCACCACTGACTTCAGCCGCCAATTCCAACCGAGATACAAGAAAACAGGCACCACCACCATCATCTGCCAAGAGTATACCTTCTGGGCCTGCCCAGAGTTCTTCTTCATCTATGGCATCAACAGGGCACACACATGATATTATTTGTCGTCGTTGTAAGGGAAGAGGTCATTATGCGAGAGAATGCCAATCTTCGCGTGTTATGATTGCTACTGAGGATGGTGGGTATGAGTCCGCTAGTGACTATGATGAGGAGACTTTGGCTCTTATTACAAGTGAAGAACACGGTGGAGATGATTCTTGATGAGGACATCAATACCATTGTTACACCCACAGCCCCCCGGGCAGTTTTTCGGCCAAAATTTCGGCAGTCAAAAATATTTTTTCCCTATCCTATTTTTAGGTCCTAGGGAGCGTTTTGAGACACTCGCCATCATAGTGACTTTTTGTCGCACTTTTTCGTCGTCGCTGCCCTGATTTCCGAAAAAAAAATTGTCAAAAAAAAATTTCTTGCCAATCCTGATAGTTTGACTTGGGAAGAGTTTTGAGACACTCGCCATTATAGTGATTTTTTGCAAAAAAAAAAGGAGCGCAAAAAAAAGAGCACAAAAAAAAACGACTTGGCTAGCATGGAGTTGGTGGAGAAGCTCTCTCTCACCACAAGACCACATCCACATCCTTACTATATCCAATGGTTCAACAACAGCGGCAAGGTTAAGGTAACACGTACTGTTCGTGTGCATTTTAGTATCTCTACGTATGCTGATTTTGATGATTGTGATGTGGTACCCATGCAAGCATGTTCCTTATTACTTGGTAGACCATGGCAATTTGATAAAAGTTCTGTACACCATGGTAGAAACAATCAGTATACTCTTGTTCATAAGGATAAACATATTACTTTGCTTCCTATGTCTCCTGATTCTATTTTGAAAGATGATATTAATAGAGCTAGTAAGGCAAAACAGGAGCAAAATTAGAGTGAAAATCAGATTGTGGCAAAAGAATTTGAGCAACAAATGAATCCTCATAATAAACCATCTAGTGTTGCTTCTGAAATTAAATTGAAAAGTGCATGTTTACTTGCCACCAAATCTGATATTGATGATCTAGATTTCAGCAAATCTGTTTGCTATGCTTTTGTGTGCAAAGAGGCATTATTTTCATTCCAGGACATGCCTTCCTCTTTGCCTCCTGCTGTTACTAACATTTTGCAGGAGTTCGCCGACGTCTTTCCACAAGATGTGCCTCCGGGATTACCACCTATTCGAGGGATTGAGCATCAGATTGACTTAATTCCCGGTGCATCGCTACCCAACCGTGCACCATACCGTACTAATCCAGAGGAGACGAAGGAGATTATGCGTCAAGTCCAGGAGTTGCTCGACAAAGGTTATATACGCGAATCCCTTAGTCCTTGTGCTGTTCCTATTATTCTAGTGCCGAAAAAGGATGGTACATCGCGTATGTGTGTTGATTGTAGAGGCATTAATAATATTACTATTCGTTATCGTCATCCTATTCCTAGACTAGATGATATGCTTGATGAATTGAGTGGCTCTACAATATTCTCCAAAGTTGATTTGCGTAGTGGATACCATCAAATTCGTATGAAATTTGGGGATGAATGGAAAACAGCATTTAAAACAAAGTTTGGATTATATGATTGGTTAGTCATGCCTTTTGGGTTAACTAATGCACCTAGTACTTTCATGAGATTAATGAACGAAGTTTTACGTGCTTTCATTGGACGATTTGTGGTAGTCTATTTTGATGATATACTGATTTATAGCAGATCTTTGGAGGAACATTTGGAACATTTATGTGCTGTTTTTATTGCTTTACGTGATGCACGTTTGTTTGGTAACCTTGGGAAGTGCACCTTTTGCACCGACCGAGTATCTTTTCTTGGCTATGTTGTTACTCCACAGGGAATTGAAGTTGATAAAGCCAAGATTGAAGCTATTGAGAGTTGGCCACAGCCCAAACCGGTCACTCAAGTGAGGAGTTTTCTTGGACTCGCTGGTTTCTATAGGCGTTTTGTGAGAGATTTCAGCACCATTGCTGCACCTCTCAATGAGCTTACAAAGAAGGATGTGCCTTTTGTTTGGGGTACCTCACAGGAAGAAGCCTTCATGGTATTGAAAGATAAGTTGGCACATGCTCCTTTACTCCAACTTCCTGATTTTAATAAGACTTTTGAGCTTGAATGTGATGCTAGTGGAATTGGATTAGGAGGTGCTTTATTACAAGATGGCAAACCTGTTGCATACTTTTCTGAAAAATTGAGTGGGCCTAGTCTGAACTATTCTACTTATGATAAAGAATTATATGCTCTTGTTCGGACCTTAGAAACATGGCAACATTATTTATGGCCCAAAGAATTTGTTGTACATTCTGATCATGAATCTTTGAAACACATTAAAAGTCAAGCAAAACTGAACCGTAGACATGCTAAACGGGTTGAATTTATTGAGACTTTCCCTTATGTCATTAAACACAAGAAGGGTAAGGAAAATGTTATTGCTGATGCATTGTCTCGTCGTTATACTATGCTTTCACAACTTGACTTTAAAATATTTGGTTTGGAGACCATCAAAGATCAATATGTGCATGATGCTGAATTTAAAGATGTATTGCAGAATTGTAAGGAAGGGAGAACATGGAACAAGTTCGTCGTTAACGATGGATTTGTGTTTCGTGCTAACAAGCTATGCATTCCAGCTAGCTCCGTTCGTCTTTTGTTGTTGCAGGAGGCGCATGGAGGAGGATTAATGGGACACATTGGCGTGAAGAAGACGGAGGATATACTTGCTACACATTTCTTTTGGCCAAAGATGAGACGGGATGTTGAGCGTTTTGTTGCTCGCTGCACTACATGTCAAAAAGCTAAGTCACGACTCAATCCTCATGGTTTATATATGCCTTTGCCTGTACCTAGTGTTCCTTGGGAGGATATATCTATGGACTTTGTTTTAGGTTTACCTCGAACAAAGAAGGGGAGGGATAGCATATTTGTTGTCGTGGATAGGTTCTCGAAAATGGCACACTTTATACCATGTCATAAAAGCGATGATGCTGTTAATGTTGCTGATTTGTTCTTTCGTGAAATTATACGCTTGCATGGTGTGCCAAATACTATTGTTTCAGATCGTGATACTAAATTTCTTAGCCACTTTTGGAGATGTTTATGGGCTAAGTTGGGGACTAAACTGCTTTTTAGTACTACATGTCACCCCCAAACTGATGGACAAACTGAAGTAGTCAATAGAACATTGTCTACTATGCTTAGGGCTGTTTTGAAGAATAACAAGAAAATGGGGGAAGAATGCTTGCCTCATATTGAATTTGCTTATAATCGTTCATTGCATTCTACTACTAAGATGTGTCCTTTTGAAATTGTGTATGGTTTCCTTCCTCGTGCACCAATTGATTTGTTGCCTCTTCCATCTTCGGAGAAGGTTAATTTTGATGCTAAACAACGTGCTGAATTGATCTTAAAAATGCATGAGTTAACTAAGGAGAACATTGAGCGTATGAATGCTAAATATAAACTTGCTGGAGATAAGGGTAGAAAACATGTTGTGTTTGCACCTGGAGATCTTGTTTGGTTACATTTGCGTAAGGATAGATTTCCTGATTTGCGCAAATCAAAGCTAATGCCACGTGCTGATGGTCCTTTTAAGGTGTTAGAGAAAATAAATGATAATGCATATAAACTTGAGCTGCCTGCAGATTTTGGGGTTAGTCCCACTTTTAACATTGCAGATCTGAAGCATTATTTGGGTGAGGAAGATGAGCTTCCGTCGAGGATGACTTCATTTCAAGAAGGGGAGGATGATGAGGACATCAATACCATTGTTACACCCACAACCCCTGCTTCTATACATACTGGACCAATTACTAGAGCTCGCGCACGCCAATTAAAATATCAGGTACTTTCGTTTCTTGGTAATGATTCTAAAGTTCATGAGAATATGATGCTGCCTAAATTGGATACATTTGTTTTGCTTACAAATGAAGGGCCTAGCTTGGACAAGAAAGAGGAACCTTGGAGCAAGTTCAAGCATGGAGATGATGGCATGCACAAGGGGAACAAGAACGGAGTTACAAGTGATGATTTCAGGACTTTGAAGCCACCATAATGAATGCAGGAAGCCTTGGACGAAATATACAAGATGTCACTTCATAAATTTCGTCCAGAGGCTATTATAGGTGCTGCGTCACCTTATTATTGGGCCAGGCCCATGTAATTTCGAAATACTTGAGTATAGGCTGTTTTTAGAGTCCGTATGTGTGGGGAAACAAGAGATAGGGTTGGTTTCGGACCCCTCCTTCAAGGGCCACGAAATCTCCTCCTCTTCCTCCATATATACAGCCCTTAGGGCACCGTTTAGACTTTGGGATTTGTTTAGTTAAAAGTTAGCCATTGCAACTTCGTGTACTTCGTTTGTGTCCAACGACCAGACCAAGACCGCTTTCGGATCCCCACCATTATCAATACTTCATCTATATTCGCAATATTCAGATTGCATTATCATATTCTTGCTTGTTCTTCGATTGCGTGCAGGAATAGACCTTCGTGGTCAGGTTGATCGTGCTTCCAGCATCGTCAGTAACCTCAGGAGATTGGTTTAGCGATTGCTAAGGCGCAACGTCGTGCACGTTTGTAGTCGGATCATCAAAGTCGGCTCCACCAAATCGATAGTTACCATCTCATCGAAAGATCGGGACACCCTCGCCTCTATCAAGTGGTATCAGTTTTCAGGTTGCTCGGTGAGAATTTCCAGTTTTCCCTAGATTAGATTTATTTTCTTACGTATTGTCCAAAAAAAAAGCCACAAAAAAAAATTAGGGTTAGTTCATCATATCCGAACCAATCTGAGCCTTTGCATAATCTTTTTAGGGTTTTTGCTTTGTTGAATTTGCGGTTGCATCGTCGTGTCAAGTTGCTGGTCTTAGCGTCTAGTTCTTTAGAGTTTCGAGTTCTGTTCACAAGTTGTCACGCCGCCGCCGCACCATCATCATCGCCCCTACCATATACCACCACAGCTTATCTGCTATTTCTCTGAGTCCATATACCACCACCGATCCGAGTCCATATACCAACACCAATCCGAGTCCACATATACTACCATCATATACCATCACCAGTCCGAGTTCCACCATATTCATCTCTGCCACCAGTCCTAGTCCGAGTCCAGTATTTATTCCTTTATTTTAGAGTTCCAGATCACGTGATACTGCGAGTCGTGAACAAGTCGGATTCCCCAATTTTCGTGCTACCCGTAGAAGAAAAATAGTTCCAGTTTCAAAAAAAAAAAACTAAGTCTGGAAAATTCTGGCTAGGCAGTTTTTAGACCATTTGTAGACTTTTTCGAAAAAAAATTGTTGCGGAGCAAAAAAAAAAGTGCAAAAAAGAAAAAGAAAAAAAGATGATGAGGACATCAATACCATTGTTACACCCACAGCCCCTGCTTCTATACATACTGGACCAATTACTAGAGCTCGCGCACGCCAATTAAAATATCAGGTACTTTCGTTTCTTGGTAATGATTCTAAAGTTCATGAGAATATGATGCTGCCTAAATTGGATACATTTGTTTTGCTTACAAATGAAGGGCCTAGCTTGGACAAGAAAGAGGAACCTTGGAGCAAGTTCAAGCATGGAGATGATGGCATGCACAAGGGGAACAAGAACAGAGTTACAAGTGATGATTTCAGGACTTTGAAGCCACCATAATGAGTGCAGGAAGCCTTGGACGAAATATACAAGATGTCACTTCATAAATTTCGTCCAGAGGCTATTATAGGTGCTGCGTCACCTTATTATTGGACCAGGCCCATGTAATTTCGAAATACTTGAGTATAGGCTGTTTTTAGAGTCCGTATGTGTGGGGAAACAAGAGATAGGGTTGGTTTCGGACCCCTCCTTCAAGGGCCACGAAATCCCCTCCTCTTCCTCCATATATACAGCCCTTAGGGCACCGTTAAGACTTTGGGATTTGTTTAGATTAAAAGTTCGCCATAGCTGCAACTTCGCGTACTTCGTTTGTGTTCAACGACCAGACCAAGACGTCACAGAACCCCACCTTGATCAATAAAGCTTTCATCTTATATTCGCAATATCCAGATTGCAAATCTTAGTTTCTTGCTTGTTCTTCGTTTGCTTGCAGGAGATAGACCCTCGTGGTCAGGTTGATTGTGCTCCGGCGTGGTCAATAACCTCTCGGAGTTGGTTTAGCGATTGCTAAGGCGCGACGTCCTCGCACGTTCGTAGTCGGATCGTCAAAGTCTACTCCACCAAAAACGATAGCTATCATCTCATCGAAAGATCGGGACACCCTCGCCTCTATCACCGAGCCTGCCTCTCATGGAGCAAAGATTTGTATGCAGGTACCCCACCTCACGAGGCTCGCAGTGACGTGAGCCCTGACGACCAAGGCTAGGCAGGCGCCAGCGGGCGCAGAGGAGGACAGTTTCCTCTTTGGTGCTAAGGAGGCAAGGACTAGCGCGGGTTCCCGAGGGATCCGCCAAAGGTTTCCATTCTGGTGCAACAGGACAAAGACCATGAGCTCGGCAGGGCGGATGTCATCGTCGAGCCCACCATTGCATCACGGCCAGAAGCTTTGCAGGTGAAGACCACCTTTCATCAGGATAAGATGTACCTCTTGTCCCCTTTCAAATTGGGCGTTATGGAATCCCTTCCCACCTAAGCTATGAGGGAAGAGGGCCAAGGCCACTATAAATATAGGCTAGCCTCCACCGTAGAAAGGGGGTCCGATTCTAGCCCTCTAGAGAGAACCATCCTCATCCACCGAGCCCTCGCGAGGCAGCTCACCCACTGTACTAGTTCATCCTCAACCTCCTCGTGAGGCCAATCCACCACACAGCAGGAGTAGGGTCTTACACGGCAAGGTGGCCCGAAACTGGGTAAACTGCTGTTCTCGCTCGCACGAAGTCGACGAGGCCAAGCCATGGAGCGATGAGCTTGAGGCTGCGGCTAGGTTAGATCTTCGCACATGCCCAAGAGTTCGAACCTTATTGGGTCCACGGAGCCCCGATTCCGACAGTGGCCGGAGCCGTCCGGGCGAGCGCCGGTGCCGGTGTCCTCTCTCTGCTCTGCGGGCGCGCACGGAGGTAGAAGAGAAGGAGCCGAGGAGAGAGAGAGAGAGTCAACGCAGGGCCCGCTTGTAAGTGAGCCAGCCGCCGGGCCCGCTCTAGTTAAGTGGAAGCGCATTGTGTGAAATACGCTTTCTCTTTAAGGAAGCGTACGTTGTTGCTGCTTTGGGCAGAATGCGCTTTCTCAGTTCTGAAGACGTATTCTACCGAAAGACGTCTTCTGTTTTCCAGCCGCCGGCTGAATATATTAAATAGCGGATGTTCACCCGTTAGCAGCAGAAAAGAATTGTTTTTATTTATTTTCTGCCTAACGAACGAACGGCCTTACTTTTCAACCGTGACTCCGATTCAGGTGATTCAAAAGCCCACTTTCTCTATTCGTCAAGGCCGTTCTGTTGGTTTCATTTTCACTATGTTGTCACATAATGAAAATGACCATTTATCCCTTGCTATCTAATCAGCCCTACCGGGAGAGAAACTTTCTGGTGAATCTTTTCGCAAGTTCATCGCACTCCTTCCCAGTGAATCCTTCAACCCTAGGGAAGCCACCCCAGCCACTTGCATGATGGTCTTGCAATAGTTGTGGTTTCCACTTGAATATTTAATAATTGTTCGCTCATTTAAATGATGTTGTTAATACTTCGGTTATGCTTGTGGATCCATGCTCATCATCATGCTATGTTCAAGTGCATCATGTTAGTTATATGATTACTTGTGGGTATTATTATTGTCATGTTTCATTCTTGCAATTATTTCATGCTAATGATATGATATGCTTATATGGATTATTATCGTCTGTTATAATAATACTCGTGATATGCATGATCATCGCTATGCCATGCTCATTTGCATCTCGTAGATAAAATGATTTATTATTGTTGATGCTAATGATCCATATGTTAAATAGTTATGATTCCCATCCATGTTCATGTTGATATCATGTTCATATGCATTGTTATTTCGTCATGGTATTTTATTATGACTCAGCTCATCATCATTCAAGTTAAATCTGATGTTAATCGAACTTGAACAACTGTTGGCTGAGTCATGGTGCCACGGAATCAAGCTCACCAGTGCAACCACACTTGCTTGGATGGGGAGGTCCTAACACTGTCTATTGACATGCCTCTCACTGGTGCCTCCAACTAGGGAAGGTTATGTGCGCACGTTTGCTACTTCTTGAGCTTGCATTGATTTTTCCCTTGAGGAGGAAAGGGTGATGCAGCAAAGTAGAGATAAGTATTTCCCTCAGTTAAGAACCAAGGTATCAATCCAGTAGGAGGCACAAGCAAGTCTCCAATATATGCACCTGCACAAACTAACAAACACTTGCACACAACACGAAAAAGGGGTTGTCAATCCCTTCATGGTCACGAACAAGAGTGAGATCTAATAGAGATGGATATAAAAGATAAATAAAAGAGCAAACCAAAGTAAATATAAATAAATTGCAGCAAGGTATTTTTGGTTTATAGATCTGAAAATATATGATGGAAAATAGACCCGGGGGCCATAGGTTTCACTAGAGGCTTCTCTCTTGAAAGAAAACATACGATGGGTAAAAAATTACTGTTGAGCAATTGATCGAAAAGCGCATAGTTATGACGATATCTGAGGCAATGATCATGAATATAGGCATCACGTCCGTGACAAGTAGACTGAAACGATTCTGCATCTACTGCTATTACTCCACACATCGACCGACTCCTGCCAGCATCTAGAGTATTAAGTTCATAAGAACAGAGCAACGCTTTAAGTAAGATGACATGATGTAGAGGGATAAACTCAAGCAATATGATATAAGCCCCATCTTTTTATCCTTGATGGAAACAATACAATACGTGCCTCGCTATCCCTTCTGTCACTGGGTGAGGACACCGCAAGGTTGAACCAAAAACTAAGCACCTCTCCCATTGCAAGAAAAACCAATCTAGTTGGCCAAACCAAACTGATAGTTCGATGAGAAATATCAAGATATCTTAATCATGCATAAAAGAGTTCAGAGAAGACTCAAATAATATTCATAGATAATCTGATCATAAATCCACAATTCATCGGATCTCAACAAACACACCGCAAAATAAGATTACATCGGATAGAACTCCAAGAACATCGAGGAGAACATGGTATTGAAGATCAAAGAGAGAGAACAAGCCATCTAGCTACTAGCTATGGACCTGTAGGTCTGTGGTAAACTACTCACGCATCATCAGAAGGGCAGCAACCCTCCGTGATCGAATCCCCCTCCGTCAGGGTGCCGGAAAAGGCCCTAAGATGGGATCTAACGGGAACAGAGGCTTGCGGCAGCGGAAAAGTATTTTGGTGGACACTTATGATGTTTGGGGAATATTTGAGAATATATAGAGGTGGAATTAGGGTTGGAGGACACCCAAGGGGCCCACAAGCCCTCAGGGCGCACCCCCCCTGGGGCACGCCCTAGAGGCTTGTGACCTCCTCGGGACTCTTCTGGCCCTCTCTCCAAGTCACGTAGGTGTCTTCTGGTCCAAGAAAAATCATCGTAAAGTTTTATTCTATTTGGACTCCGTTTGATATTCCTTTTCTGTAAAAGTCATAAACAGGGAAAAAACAAAAATTGGTACTGGGCTCTAGGTTAATAGGTTAGTCCCCAAAATAATATAAAATAGCATATTAATGCATATAAAACATCCAAAACAGATAATATAATAGCATGGAACAATAAAAAATTATAGATACGTTGAAGCGTATCAAGCATCCCCAAGCTTAATTCCTGCTCGTCCTCGAGTAGGTAAATGATAAAAACAGAATTTTTGATGTGGAACGCTACCTAACATATTTATCAATGCAATCTTCTTTATTGTGGCAAGAATGTTCAGATCCATAAGATTCAAAACAAAAGTTTAATATTGACATAAAAACAATAATACTTCAAGCATACTAATAAAGCAATCATGTCTTCTCAAAATAACATGGCCAAAGAAAGTTATCCCTACAAAATCATATAGTCTGGCTATGCTCTATCTTCATCACACAAAGTATTTCATCATGCACAACCCCAATGACAAGTGAAGCAATTATTTCATACTTTTGGTGTTCTCAAACTTTTTCAACTTTCAAGCAATACATGAGCGTGAGCCATGGATATAGCACTATAGGTGGAATCGAATATGGTGGTTGTGGAGAAGACAAAAAGAAGGAGAAAATCTCACATCAACTAGGCAAATTAATGGGCTATGGAGATGCCCATCAATTGATATTGATGCAAGTGAGTAGGGATTGCCATGCAACGGATGCACTAGAGCTATAAGTGTATGAAAGCTCAAAAAGAAACTAAGTGGGTGTGCATCCAACTTGCTTGCTCACGAAGACCTAGAGCAATTTGAGGAAGCCCATCATTGAAATATACAAGCCAACTTCCTGTTTTTAATAAGACTGTTGAGCTTGAATGTGATGCTAGTGGAATTGGATTAGGAGGTGTTTTATTACAAGATGGCAAACCTGTTGCATACTTTTCTGAAAAATTGAGTGGGCCTAGTCTGAACTATTCTACTTATGATAAAGAATTATATGCTCTTGTTCGGACCTTAGAAACATGGCAACATTATTTATGGCCCAAAGAATTTGTTATACATTCTGATCATGAATCTTTGAAACACATTAAAAGTCAAGCAAAACTGAACCGTAGACATGCTAAATGGGTTGAATTTATTGAGACTTTCCCTTATGCCATTAAACACAAGAAGGGTAAAGAAAATGTCATTGCTGATGCATTTTCTCGTCGTTATACTATGCTTTCACAACTTGACTTTAAAATATTTGGTTTGGAGACCATCAAAGATCAATATGTGCATGATGCTGAATTTAAAGATGTATTGCAGAATTGTAAGGAAGGGAGAACATGGAACAAGTTCGTCGTTAACGATGGATTTGTGTTTCGTGCTAACAAGCTATGCATTCCCGCTAGCTCTGTTCGTCTTTTGTTGTTGCAGGAGGCGCATGGAGGAGGATTAATGGGACACTTTGGCGTGAAGAAGACGGAGGATATACTTGCTACACATTTCTTTTGGCCAAAGATGAGACGGGATGTTGAGCGTTTTGTTGCTCGCTGCACTACATGTCAAAAAGCTAAGTCACGACTCAATCCTCATGGTTTATATATGCCTTTGCCTGTACCTAGTGTTCCTTGGGAGGATATATCTATGGACTTTGTTTTAGGTTTACCTCGAACAAAGAAGGGGAGGGATAGCATATTTGTTGTCGTGGATAGGTTCTCGAAAATGGCACACTTTATACCATGTCATAAAAGCGATGATGCTGTTAATGTTGCTGATTTGTTCTTTCGTGAAATTATACGCTTGCATGGTGTGCCAAATACTATTGTTTTAGATCGTGATACTAAATTTCTTAGCCACTTTTGGAGATGTTTATGGGCTAAGTTGGGGACTAAACTGCTTTTTAGTACTACATGTCACCCCCAAACTGATGGACAAACTGAAGTAGTCAATAGAACATTGTCTACTATGCTTAGGGCTGTTTTGAAGAATAACAAGAAAATGTGGGAAGAATGCTTGCCTCATATTGAATTTGCTTATAATCGTTCATTGCATTCTACTACTAAGATGTGTCCTTTTGAAATTGTGTATGGTTTCCTTCCTCGTGCACCAATTGATTTGTTGCCTCTTCCATATTCGGAGAAGGTTAATTTTGATGCTAAACAACGTGCTGAATTGATCTTAAAAATGCATGAGTTAACTAAGGAGAACATTGAGCGTATGAATGCTAAATATAAACTTGCTGGAGATAAGGGTAGAAAACATGTTGTGTTTGCACATGGAGATCTTGTTTGGTTACATTTGCGTAAGGATAGATTTCCTGATTTGCGCAAATCAAAGCTAATGCCACGTGCTGATGGTCCTTTTAAGGTGTTAGAGAAAATAAATGATAATGCATATAAACTTGAGCTGCCTGCCGATTTTGGGGTTAGTCCCACTTTTAACATTGCAGATCTGAAGCCTTATTTGGGTGAGGAAGATGAGCTTCCGTCGAGGACGACTTCATTTCAAGAAGGGGAGGATGATGAGGACATCAATACCATTGTTACACCCACAACCCCTGCTTCTATACATACTGGACCAATTACTAGAGCTCGCGCACGCCAATTAAAATATCAGGTACTTTCGTTTCTTGGTAATGATTCTAAAGTTCATGAGAATATGATGCTGCCTAAATTGGATACATTTGTTTTGCTTACAAATGAAGGGCCTAGCTTGGACAAGAAAGAGGAACCTTGGAGCAAGTTCAAGCATGGAGATGATGGCATGCACAAGGGGAACAAGAACGGAGTTACAAGTAATGATTTCAGGACTTTGAAGCCACCATAATGAGTGCAGGAAGCCTTGGACGAAATATACAAGATGTCACTTCATAAATTTCGTCCAGAGGCTATTATAGGTGCTGCGTCACCTTATTATTGGGCCAGGCCCATGTAATTTCGAAATACTTGAGTATAGGCTGTTTTTAGAGTCCGTATGTGTGGGGAAACAAGAGATAGGGTTGGTTTCGGACCCCTCCTTCAAGGGCCACGAAATCCCCTCCTCTTCCTCCATATATACAGCCCTTAGGGCACCGTTTAGACTTTGGGTTTTGTTTAGATTAAAAGTTCGCCATAGCTGCAACTTCGCGTACTTCGTTTGTGTTCAACGACCAGACCAAGACGTCACAGAACCCCACCTTGATCAATAAAGCTTTCATCTTATATTCGCAATATCCAGATTGCAAATCTTAGTTTCTTGCTTGTTCTTCGTTTGCTTGCAGGAGATAGACCCTCGTGGTCAGGTTGATTGTGCTCCGGCGTGGTCAATAACCTCTCGGAGTTGGTTTAGCGATTGCTAAGGCGCGACCTCCTCGCACGTTCGTAGTCGGATCGTCAAAGTCTACTCCACCAAAAACGATAGCTATCATCTCATCGAAAGATCGGGACACCCTCGCCTCTATCAAACAAGTTCGTCGTTAACGATGGATTTGTGTTTCGTGCTAACAAGCTATGCATTCCAGCTAGCTCTGTTCGTCTTTTGTTGTTGCAGGAGGCGCATGGAGGAGGATTAATGGGACACTTTGGCGTGAAGAAGACGGAGGATATACTTGCTACACATTTCTTTTGGCCAAAGATGAGACGGGATGTTGAGCGTTTTGTTGCTTGCTGCACTACATGTCAAAAAGCTAAGTCACGACTCAATCCTCATGGTTTATATATGCCTTTGCCTGTACCTAGTGTTCCTTGGCAGGATATATCTATGGACTTTGTTTTAGGTTTACCTCGAACAAAAAAGGGGAGGGATAGCATATTTGTTGTCGTGGATAGGTTCTCGAAAATGGCACACTTTATACCATGTCATAAAAGCGATGATGCTGTTAATGTTGCTGATTTGTTCTTTCGTGAAATTATACGCTTGCATGGTGTGCCAAATACTATTGTTTCAGATCGTGATACTAAATTTCTTAGCCACTTTTGGAGATGTTTATGGGCTAAGTTGGGGACTAAACTGCTTTTTAGTACTACATGTCACCCCCAAACTGATGGACAAACTGAAGTAGTCAATAGAACATTGTCTACTATGCTTAGGGCTGTTTTGAAGAATAACAAGAAAATGTGGGTAGAATGCTTGCCTCATATTGAATTTGCTTATAATCGTTCATTGCATTCTACTACTAAGATGTGTCCTTTTGAAATTGTGTATTGTTTCCTTCCTCGTGCACCAATTGATTTGTTGCCTCTTCCATCTTCGGAGAAGGTTAATTTTGATGCTAAACAACGTGCTGAATTGATCTTAAAAATGCTTGAGTTAACTAAGGAGAACATTGAGCGTATGAATGCTAAATATAAACTTGCTAGAGATAAGGGTAGAAAACATGTTGTGTTTGCACCTGGAGATCTTGTTTGGTTACATTTGCGTAAGGATAGATTTCCTGATTTGCGCAAATCAAAGCTAATGCCACGTGCTGATGGTCCTTTTAAGGTGTTAGAGAAAATAAATGATAATGCATATAAACTTGAGCTGCCTGCAGATTTTGGGGTTAGTCCCACTTTTAACATTGCAGATCTGAAGCCTTATTTGGGTGAGGAAGATGAGCTTCCGTCGAGGACGACTTCATTTCAAGAAGGGGAGGATGATGAGGACATCAATACCATTGTTACACCCACAGCCCCTGCTTCTATACATACTGGACCAATTACTAGAGCTCGCGCACGCCAATTAAAATATCAGGTACTTTCGTTTCTTGGTAATGATTCTAAAGTTCATGAGAATATGATGCTGCCTAAATTGGATACATTTGTTTTGCATACAAATGAAGGGCCTAGCTTGGACAAGGAAGAGGAACCTTGGAGCAAGTTCAAGCATGGAGATGATGGCATGCACAAGGGGAACAAGAACGGAGTTACAAGTGATGATTTCAGGACTTTGAAGCCACCATAATGAGTGCAGGAAGCCTTGGACGAAATATACAAGATGTCACTTCATAAATTTCGTCCAGAGGCTATTATAGGTGATGCGTCACCTTATTATTGGGCCAGGCCCATGTAATTTCGAAATACTTGAGTATAGGCTGTTTTTAGAGTCCGTATGTGTGGGGAAACAAGAGATAGGGTTGGTTTCGGACCCCTCCTTCAAGGGCCACGAAATCCCCTCCTCTTCCTCCATATATACAGCCCTTAGGGCACCGTTTAGACTTTGGGTTTTGTTTAGATTAAAAGTTCGCCATAGCTGCAACTTCGCGTACTTCGTTTGTGTTCAACGACCAGACCAAGACGTCACAGAACCCCACCTCGATCAATAAAGCTTTCATCTTATATTCGGAATATCCAGATTGCAAATCTTAGTTTCTTGCTTGTTCTTCGTTTGCTTGCAGGAGATAGACCCTCGGGGTCAGGTTGATTGTGCTCCGGCGTGGTCAATAACCTCTCGGAGTTGGTTTAGCGATTGCTAAGGCGCGACGTCCTCGCACGTTCGTAGTCGGATCGTCAAAGTCTACTCCACCAAAAACGATAGATATCATCTCATCGAAAGATCGGGACACCCTCGCCTCTATCAAGAAGGGTAAAGAAAATGTTATTGCTGATGCTTTGTCTCGTCGTTATACTATGCTTTCACAACTTGACTTTAAAATATTTGGTTTGGAGACCATCAAAGATCAATATGTGCATGATGCTGAATTTAAAGATGTATTGCAGAATTGTAAGGAAGGGAGAACATGGAACAAGTTCGTCGTTAACGATGGATTTGTGTTTCGTGCTAACAAGCTATGCATTCCAGCTAGCTCCGTTCGTCTTTTGTTGTTGCAGGAGGCGCATGGAGGAGGATTAATGGGACACTTTGGCGTGAAGAAGACGGAGGATATACTTGCTACACATTTCTTTTGGCCAAAGATGAGACGCGATGTTGAGCGTTTTGTTGCTCGCTGCACTACATGTCAAAAAGCTAAGTCACGACTCAATCCTCATGGTTTATATATGCCTTTGCCTATACCTAGTGTTCCTTGGGAGGATATATCTATGGACTTTGTTTTAGGTTTACCTCGAACAAAGAAGGGGAGGGATAGCATATTTGTTGTCGTGGATAGGTTCTCGAAAATGGCACACTTTATACCATGTCATAAAAGCGATGATGCTGTTAATGTTGCTGATTTGTTCTTTCGTGAAATTATACGCTTGCATGGTGTGCCAAATACTATTGTTTCAGATCGTGATACTAAATTTCTTAGCCACTTTTGGAGATGTTTATGGGCTAAGTTGGGGACTAAACTGCTTTTTAGTACTACATGTCACCCCCAAACTGTTGGACAAACTGAAGTAGTCAATAGAACATTGTCTACTATGCTTAGGGCTGTTTTGAAGAATAACAAGAAAATGTGGGAAGAATGCTTGCCTCATATTGAATTTGCTTATAATCGTTCATTGCATTCTACTACTAAGATGTGTCCTTTTGAAATTGTGTATGGTTTCCTTCCTCGTGCACCAATTGATTTGTTGCCTCTTCCATCTTCGGAGAAGGTTAATTTTGATGCTAAACAACGTGCTGAATTGATCTTAAAAATGCATGAGTTAACTAAGGAGAACATTGAGCGTATGAATGCTAAATATAAACTTGCTGGAGATAAGGGTAGAAAACATGTTGTGTTTGCACCTGGAGATCTTGTTTGGTTACATTTGCGTAAGGATAGATTTCCTGATTTGCGCAAATCAAAGCTAATGCCACGTGCTGATGGTCCTTTTAAGGTGTTAGAGAAAATAAATGATAATTGCATATAAACTTGAGCTGCCTGCAGATTTTGGGGTTAGTCCCACTTTTAACATTGCAGATCTGAAGCCTTATTTGGGTGAGGAAGATGAGCTTCCGTCGAGGACGACTTCATTTCAAGAAGGGGAGGATGATGAGGACATCAATACCATTGTTACACCCACAGCCCCTGCTTCTATACATACTGGACCAATTACTAGAGCTCGCGCACGCCAATTAAAATATCAGGTACTTTCGTTTCTTGGTAATGATTCTAAAGTTCATGAGAATATGATGCTACCTAAATTGGATACATTTGTTTTGCTTACAAATGAAGGGCCTAGCTTGGACAAGAAAGAGGAACCTTGGAGCAAGTTCAAGCATGGAGATGATGGCATGCACAAGGGGAACAAGAACGGAGTTACAAGTGATGATTTCAGGACTTTGAAGCCACCATAATGAGTGCAGGAAGCCTTGGACGAAATATACAAGATGTCACTTCATAAATTTCGTCCAGAGGCTATTATAGGTGCTGCGTCACCTTATTATTGGGCCAGGCCCATGTAATTTCGAAATACTTGAGTATAGGCTGTTTTTAGAGTCCGTATGTGTGGGGAAACAAGAGATAGGGTTGGTTTCGGACCCCTCCTTCAAGGGCCACGAAATCCCCTCCTCTTCCTCCATATATATAGCCCTTAGGGCACCGTTTAAACTTTGGGTTTTGTTTAGATTAAAAGTTCGCCATAGCTGCAACTTCGCGTACTTCATTTGTGTTCAACGACAAGACCAAGACGTCACAGAACCCCACCTTGATCAATAAAGCTTTCATCTTATATTCACAATATCCAGATTGCAAATCTTAGTTTCTTGCTTGTTCTTCGTTTGCTTGCAGGAAAAAGACCCTCGTGGTCAGGTTGATTGTGCTCCGGCGTCGTCAATAACCTCTCGGAGTTGGTTTAGCGATTGCTAAGGCGCGACGTCCTCGCACGTTCGTAGTCGGATCGTCAAGGTCGACTCCCACAGAAAATGATAGCCACCATCTCATCGAAACATCGGGACACCTTAGCCTCTATCACTCGCCCGTGCGTTAAAGTCATTCACGGGCCATTATCAAGGATGGCCCCACCACAATTGGCATTACACGACACGCGGAGGAACCGGAAACTGACCTGGGCTCAGGTTAATGAAGAAGCAAAGAAGATCTCAAAGGACAAGCAATTGCTACCCTCTTGCCATTGCATTGGATAGGGCCTACCCCGATGATGCCCGGCAGCGCATTCAGGCTAGGCCCGGGGGCTCCTGTCAGTGCAACAAACCCTGGGTCTGTTGCCCAGACCGTGCACAGGCCTAAAAGAGCAAGGTTGCAATATCCAAGACAAGATCAAATTGAAGAGATAGCTCTTTGAGGAATCAAAGGGTAGATCAAGAAGACCAAGACAAGCTAAATGAGCAAGACACCAGGGAAAGCCTCCCTTGTCGGGCAGGCGAGCCTGGCGAGGACGAGGTGGCCCCGAAGACAAGCCTCAAGACCGTCCCAGCAGGCCTGCTGGGCGTGACGAAGGCAATCTACCCCGCCAAGGCTCGACCGCTCCACCTCACAGAAACGCAAGTCATCGATCGCTGCGGTGTCAAGCCCCCAAGTGACTAAGTGGCTATTATTTGGCACGTGGCAGCCACTTCCTATGGAAATCACCTCCAAATGACACCCGTCCAGAGACGTGTCAAGCAGACAGACGAGAAGGTGGCCAAGCAGCCCGGCAAGGCTTGCCGGGCATGCCTCGATGTGACATTAAGCGGCGCATTTAATGCGCTCTGCTCTGTCTGCAGAGTTAGGTATGATAGCACTGTTCGCTATCTAATCAGTACACAATGACTAATTTGCCACTGTGGTGACCCCTTGATCTATAAAAGGAGGGCCATGGCAATCATAGAAGGGATTCAGACCCTTGTACACTCGTACGCGCGTAGCTGCCCTCGCCCCAAGGTAACCCTGCCAGGCAAGAGTGCTGCATTTCCATCACAATCCACCATCAATCCACCAAAGTAGGAGTAGGGTTTTATGCCTCGCGGCGGCCCGAACATGAGTAAAAACTGCCCGCGTGATCTCTGCCGTGCTGTGCTACGTTCTCCGCTCTTTGTGCAATGTGCTCATCGCCCCTGCCAAACCACAAGGGGCTGATGGCCCCATAGGTGGTCGTGGTTTCCCACGACACTATCAATGCATATACATGAAAACTTTAAAGTTCTCTTACATTATATAGTAAGCCTATCAACCTGCATTAATTAGATGGCGTCACACTCAATGAGCAATCATCGGTTTATGTAATGCCCGCTTCTCACCGGCCTGGCCCACCAACCCCCCTCCTGCGCGCCATTCCCGCCCGGCGCCAGCTACCCGCATTCATGCAGAGCCGGCTCCTCTACCGTGCGCTGCCTGTGTTGGTTGACTGACATGCAGGCTAGGTACCCAATGGGCCCACACGTCAGTGGAAGAACGACACATTGTTGTACATCAGAATCGAGGGCGCCGCTCGCTGCACGCCCGACTGAACACGCCTCCTTGCCGCATTCATACGCCTCCATGAAACCTGTGTGGAAGCCGAGAAACCCACTCCGGCCACACGTCCATTCATGACCAGGCCGACATTAAATGAAACGCTGACCGAGCTCCTCCCGTCTGCCCTTTATTTAATCTCCTATTTAAATGAGGCCAGATGCTGGCCAAGAATCGCACACCACCGCCGCTCCCCTATCTCCTCCTTCACCATTTCTCCACTCTTACAATGGCTTACGAAGAGTAGTTATCCGGCATCCAAGTCGGCTGGGTGGCCCGCCGGATACGAGCTATGCAGCTCGTTGATCCACCTCCCTCCCCTTGCCCGACGGAGCCAGTTGCCGCCCCAAGCCCGCGCGTGGTTCAGCAACTCGCCTCTCCAGGCCAGCTCGACGAGGAGCGGACAGCTGGTCCACACCGGCGCGGCGGGGAGCACGGGCGTTGTCGGTGCCGTCCACGCCACCGCCTCGTACCGCGCCTCCCATGTCTGCGACCACGTCTCCCGTGTCTGTGGCCGAGACTCCCGTGCCTGCGGCCGCACCATGCAAGTAGGGATAGAAGCTGGGTACGCAGAGAGCGACGAGTCGGTGGCCAGCGCCTCCGCGTCCGCCGCCATCATCGAGGAGAAGTAGAACACGGGAGGCCGCCGCCCCTTGGGTCCCATGAAGGCCACCGCCGAGGCGACGCCGGCGTACACAGCAGGTGTCTTGCCGGGTCCTTCTATTGCGTGGACCTTCGTCGACCCTGCATGGGCTCCACGGAAGTGGAGAAGCCCCCTTCGACTCCATGTTAGGCATCAACAAAAGATTTCACTCAGTTGAGCGGTGGGGAAGAGAGCCGTCCTTTGCGCTAAAGCATATACCTCTGGGGCTCCCGGCAGTCTGGTGATCGTGCTGCCGGACATGAGGAAGACAAAGGGATCCGCAGTCGACCATTTAGGCTAGGTATTATACCTCTGCAGTTCAGGAGTAGCACCGCTTAGTTGATTTGTAAATGTAATGAAATCCGTTATGTTTATATGAAAATCCGATATTTTATATGAATTCTGTCATTGTTTATTTGAAATATGGCCGTGTTTGCATGAATTTTGTCCGGTTGGTTGAGTTGTTGTCAGAATGTGTGCGGCTACGGTTGGATGGCGTGATTTCCGGGTCGCCGTTGGTCTGCAGCCGACTTGGGCGGCGAGGTGGGAGAAATAAAAACCAGCTTGTGCGAGCTCGTCTCCAACGCGTGCGCTGGAGGAGGAGCACCCGAGCTCTACCTCATTCATCGGTGGCAAAGCCACGGGTGGACAAAAGGGTCGCCAATATTTTGGGCTACCCCGGGCAAGATCCACACAGCGAAAAAGTCATTTACTTTCGCATCCCATGCACAGCGCCAATCTCGGCCGCCCGCACTCGCATGCGGATCCATGCCATCCGGACCCGCAGCCCCTGTAAAAAGGGCCCCCGCTAGGACCAGGTAGTAGGTGGAGCTATGCTAGATTCACTTTTATCTCTCCACCCATGCTCCTGTTTATCCCATGATTATCTCTCCTGCTTCTCGTCATGGAATAAATCCCGTGATTACCTCTCCTGCGGGAAGTAATGCAAACGCCACAAAATTAAAATATCATGTTGTTTAAATTGTTCCAAGATAGTCTAAATTTGAGCGTTCTTTATTTTAAATAGTTTTAAAGAGAACTTTGTGGAATTGGTATCTGAACTTTGCCATGAAAAACAAAAGAACTTTTGAAAAACTCTGACATAGCTCGCAACTTTTGAAAAAATAGGTAGAGAACTTTACATGCACGTTTTTGGAACTTCATTGCCAAAACTCAAAGAACTTTTTGTTTTAATGGTTTTTTTCAAAAGTCCTTCTAATTTTATTGGAAAGTTCATATACATCCTTATAGAGTTCTTAAGGAATTTATACTTGTGGTGACTTTTTTAGCCCTTTTATACTACATAATTAGTGGTGCCATGTGTTAACATGTAATAATTTCAAAGTAATTAGCGACGTTAATTATGCATACCATATAAAATTAAAAACATAGCCTGTCACCTAAACACGAGCATGGGTGGGAAAAGAGTGTAGAACATGCATAGGACCTAACAAGAAAAGGAATATATAGGCTATGGTTGGTGCATGGCTGCACATGTGTGGGCCTAACTGATTAGACCACATGCATGATGATCGGCTGGGATTCACGCTACATATGGAACATGAAAGGAAAAAACCGCATCCTCCAAACAGCCCCTTCCAGCCCACCCCTCCCAGCACATTCAAATCCCTCGTTCGCTGTGAAATTTTTCCATGTGTTGTTTTCAGGGATATTTTTCTGTGTGAAAACAAATTTAAATATGAATGAATAATCGGTGTCCGCGGTCTTCTGCCGGGACACGGCTGGATGGCCTCATAGTAATAGTGTAGAGTAGTAGGAGTATTACAGTGGTAGGAGTAGTACTACATTAATTTCATTGGAGTCCATGCTACAGCAAGCTACCCTAGGCTATGTTACTACTCCATAGTGGGTACGTACTCCGTAAAATCAGATTTTCCAAAAACTAAGTCCCTCAACCTTTATTTGCTTGTTTCCCTTCCTGCCTCATTGTTCTTCCCCATGCAGCCAGAAAAAACGAGGTCATGTGAATAGCAATTGATTACTCGTGTTGATGGCTGCATGTGTCTAGGCCAATGCATGCACTTTTTGCTTGGTGCTCGTTGAGCAATCTAGGCAGAAAAAAGGAGGGTACTCTACAACATGCCGGACCGACCGTGTGGGGGTACCACATCATATTTTGTGCCAATTTTGACCATATATTTAACTAACACGATGTTAATGCATGTCATAAAAAAATATATCATTGTAAACTATGTTCAAATACGAATCCAACGATATGATTTATGTTGACATGCACTAACATTTTGTCAATTAAATCTTGGGTCAAACTTTAGCACAAATTACAAAGGGTACCAATAAACCAGTAATCAACATCGTGCGCGCTAGTAGTCGTAGTGATCTGAAAGGGCCCACTTGAAAAAAACAAAGAAAAAAAGGGCCCAATACACATTCAAGAATTTCATCACATCTTTCTCTCGCTCTATCATCTGTCGAACAGACTATGCCAAATTCCCCTGCCTACCGCGCGGGAAAAGACCCACCCTCTCCTTTTTTAGTCCGGGTTTGTATCGATGGATCACGCGAAGCAGCAAAAATGAAGCCGTGTCTAGTACTCCTCCGTCATACTAAGAGTGGAGATGCTCGCTTTCATGAATGATGTACTTCCTCTCACCGACATGTGGGACATATAGCAACCGGGTCGACGTGTCATGCACCAAATAACAGTGCAGAACAGCAGGGGGGGCGCACCCCAGTCATAGTGCCCGAGTAGTAGTACTGAGCAACGAGACGTCAAATCACAAAGCTGCACCTTTCCCGCACACGGACGAAGCAACCATTATTTCACACTTCACTAAATCCGCTTCTCCATCATCTCCTTCAAGAAAACCACGTATTGCTTCTGCCATTGTTCTGCCTCAAGAGGGACGTGCATAGCCTTGGTACATCATGACACGTGGGACCGCATGACAGGCCATGCTCCCCCGCCCACCGCTCGGTAAAATCACCTCATTTTTACTAATACAGATACTATCTTTTTAGATCAATATAGTCAGGATTCACCAAGGAGCAAAACCAAGTGGTAAGCTGCTCCTGTCACGTTGGCGTAGCAACTCAGCAGGGTTAGTCCGCACATGAAATGGCGACACACTTACAGGACCCCTTTGGCCGACATGTGGACCATCCACCGGCTTGTTCCACATGCGATGCACCAAATTACAGTTCGGAGCAGCGGTTGGACTTGGAGGCACCCCAGTCGTAGCGCCGTAGTAGTAGTAAATGAGCGATGACGGGTCAAATCACAAAGCCCCACCTTTCCCGCATTAAGCTGGACGGACGAAGCAACCATCATTTCACTCTAGGGCGCAAGAGCATAAAGAAAAAAGAAAACCAATGATGCGTGTGGCAGCTACCTGGGGCGCCCAAGGGTAGGAGCCTCCACTACAAATCCGCTTCTCCCTCGTCCTCTTGAAGAAAACCGATGATGCATGCGGCAGGTAGCGTTTGTAGGAGTACTACAGCGTGCGGGGCCCACGTCGTAGTAAACGGGAGAGGGATTGAGTTCGAGTCGACGCCTTAATACGGGTGGGCCGCTCAGTTTTATGGGAACGAGGCATAATTTTGGGATCGGGGAGCAGTGGACATATACGTACAAAAAATTGTGGACGTAGGTTCGACCGAAAGGCAATGACACATGGGTCCCGCATTTTGATATACTCGCGGTCGCATGAAATTTGCTTCTCAAAATAATGCATAAAAGTTCCTCCAAAAACATCTATAACTATTGGGAAGTGAATGTATGCTTAAAATGAAAATGTAACACAAAGAGAAAAAATGAATTGCAGTTAAAAGAATGGCATTTCTAACAAAAATGTGAATGTGAACTACATATGTGTGCACGTGACCAACACATATATTGTCAATACAAAATCTAATGCAAGAAATAACTTATGAGTAACATGCATGAATTGATGATGTGGTGCTTGCATGCATAGAGTACAAAAACAATGTGATTTATGACTTGCATGCATGACGTGTTCATGTGCCATAGTTGCATGTCCAGGAAAAAAGCTAGTGCGTTGTACTACCTATTTAGGAATAGAAGATGTATATATCGAAGTTGTAGGGAAAGATATGACATGTATCTCAATTCCTATGAGTAGGGACTAGGAAACATGCTCGTGCGTGGCAACGGGAAAAAACATCACACCCCTATAATCCCGAAAAACGTATTGCTCAATACCCACCCCTCGACATGTCTATGCCCCTATTTCTACACCGCACCATAGTGTCTTAGCTTATCCTCCTTCCCGTGCTTGCGGACGTTGACCATGGTATTCACCTAGTCAAAACATCTCTGAACCTGGCCAATCCCAAGGACATGAGCGCGGCCACTACATGACACACATGTCATTGAGTCATGCCATCGCAAAAGAATACTTAAAACTTAAAAAAAAACTAATCTCATTGAGTAGGATCTGAGGGACGCTCCCTGCAGTTACTTCCTAGCACAACGTCTGTGCTCCGCTACGGAGGAAATGTTGGTTGCCATGAATTAGGGTTGGCTGGGTCCAGGAAGTGTGATAATAGATTGATAGATGTTGGGTTATTCGGGACGCCAATTCGAAACATAGGCTATGTGGGTGAATGAGTGAACTGCGAGCAATAAATGGACTTCTTCGGAAATGGACACATAAACTCCCTAGTACCAAAAAGTGAACTTCTTGCGAGCCTGAAATTAAATTATGAACTTAAAATATATAGTCTAGAGACCATAAGTAAAACATGACTGGAGATCATAAATAAAGGTAAAATAATTTTTGATCTGAGTTAACTGTGTCAGAATAATTTCTTATAACCTAAATGGTACCCTAAAGGAAAAACTATTATTACAAATGAGTATTGTTGATCCCAATCTTGCATGCAAATAACATTGAAAAAAAGATCTTGACAGTTGTGACCCTAGAATTTAGTAATATCAGATTAGTTGCAGGAAGATGAAGACATTTCATATATTCAATATATGGGCACTCAAAATAAATAGTGCACATTCTGCATACCCAAATTGCACATCATGTGTAGTTACTTTCAAATCTGAGTGGATTAGCTAGAGTGAATTCAAATGTTGCTCGAGTAGTTACTTGTGTGGTGGATGAAACAAAAATGTTTTGGCAAACATTTCTAAAATTGTGAAAAAATAATTATATCTTCATGCAACATGAATTTTAGAAATTCCATATCCATGTTCAATCTATTAGTGAACAAATTTAATTACATTTCATGAATTAATGGTCATGTATCTGTCCTTCAAAATTTACATTATCAGAAGATGAACCTATTCAAGGGGAAGCACAATATAATACTCCCTCCGTCCCGAAATACTTGTCATCAAAATGGATTAAAGGAGATGTATCTAGACGTATTTTAGTTCTAGATACATCCCTTTTATTGATTTTGATGACAAGTATTTTCGGACGGAGGGAGTATAATTCAATCATCTTTTATGTTGCATTGAGAGTGGAGACAACATTAAAAGCTACTACAAAAAAAGGAACCTTGGATCAGATATTCAGTACATTTTTGAACGGAATAGCCCTTACATGACAAACAGATCATGTGCATCCATGCTGAAGAGAGATAACCGTTATGCAAGGAATAACATGGAGTGCAAAATTCAGCACTATGAGCAGCAGACTCAGTGAGGTCAGTACACCATCGTATCTGTCGTAACCACTGCATCGATACACCAGGTTACAAAGACTTGCATATGGCTTGTGCTTGTGTAGAGACTATATGGTAATATACTACTCAAGGAAAAACAAATATAAGTATCAAATATATTATACATAAATTCCCCTCCCTACTACGAAGGTCAGCCTAAACCTGAACACCACAATCGTTGGTTGTAGGGTGGTGTACATTTTGATGCGGATGACTGTATGCGTCTGGCATGGAACTACTTCAAAGGCTACAGGGAGCCAAAAGTGTACCTTACGTAGAAATGGATGGAGGCACTCAGTCAGGTCGCAGGAGAGTAGTGGAGGCGCGTCCTCGGGTCAGATCCCCTCGAGGCCCTGCACCAGTTTCCTCCAGCCTGGAGGCATCTCCACCCATCCACCTTGCAGCATCTTGCGCACCGTCGCCCAACTCACCCATGGCCCCTCTAGCGGACAGCGGCAGTCGAGGGCGAGCAGGGACGCAAGGCGGTAGATGAAGGTGTAGCAGAGAGCAGACCTCTAGCTCATAGAAGGCGTCTCCATGGTTATCAATGTGTGGCGCAAGGGGAGGTGAGTGTGGAGAGTGGGGAGGTGGTTGTCACACGCGCGGCGAGGGCGAGGCGGGCTAGCAGTTCAGTTTGACGTACGGGAGAGAATATGCTCGCGGTCACCATATGATGAAATTGATGCGGCAGTGTCATTGTCGAGGGTGAAGGACATGTCTTTACTCCTCTCCAGCTTGTCGTTCACCATACCGACGAGCCTGACCTGCATACCACCCAACCCAAACAGCCGCAAGAAGCCAATCTTGATGAATACAAAGCCGAGGAGAAACGTATAGTGGGCCCTCACCTTGGTCGTGTTGACGCAGGCCGCCCTTCTCACCAGTCCTGGACAGCGGCTCATCGGCGATCTGCTGCATGGTGATGAAAGAGGTCGGAGGGTGAGGACCACCACCGCAAGGAGGCCCTAGAGTTGTATGTGGAGATGAATAGAATCGGGGCAGCCTAGCAAGAGCAGTTCATGCCCAAGCTCGAGGGCGCCATTGCCGGTAGCGCGCAAAGACTCTTCAAGGTCGCACTCGTCTCACTCATCATCAGCAAGAAAATTACACAAATACGAACAGTTCGGATTCTTCTTGCGGTGGTGGTTGCCGGTCGTGCGTGCTCTCATGCCGACTCATCTTCCCGTGGTAGTTGCGCGCACACGCGAGGAACAGCACCACGGGCAATGTGACTAACCGCCACAAGACTCAGGTGGCTGCCATGGCTGCTCGTCGTATCTGGCGTTGGCCTAATATCAACAGCATTGCCCTCCTCGAACTTGCGAGCGGCAAGCCTCAGGTCGACGGCCTTGAGGATGCGTCCCGTGTCTTCGCTGTGACACGAGAGACCCATCAGCAGGAGCCGCGTGTGTCCTCATTGAACACGCCGGCGGTGAGAGGCCCATCAGCAGGAGCCACTCCATTTCCTCGACTCCTCGTCGAACATGCTGGCAACGAGCCTCAGGTCAGTGGCCTCAAGGATCTGGCCTCGGCCGGCACCTTAGAGCACTCGCCCTCCAGTAGCTTGCCAAATACGAGGGATCTCTGTTCTATCGAGGGGATTTATGAGGAGAAAAACCAAGGGCCATTAACTTATCACGTCCTCCAGATTCGTTTATGAGTTTGTAGAGTATACGTACAATCCAGGACAGACACAGGCCGAGCAGAACTCGTGCAAACCTTTTTTCCTACATGCCCAAGCCCAACGACCTAATTTTTTTCTCTAAACATACTTAAAACGGGCAGAAATCTCATCCGTCAATTCTTTATGGTTTACACACAATCAATGGATATAAAGGGATGACTTATGGAGAACCATGAAAGCTTCCGTCTTGTGTCCTCGACTCCTCATCGAACATGCTGGCAATGAGCCTCAGGTCAGCGGCCTCGAGGATGTGGCCCCGGCCGGCACCTTGGAGCACTCACCCTCTAGTAGCTTGCCAAACACGAGGGATCTCTGTTCTATCGAGGGGATTTATGAGGAGAAAAATTGAGGGCCATTAACTTATCACATCCTCCAGATTTGTTTATGAGCTTGTATTGTATACGTACAATCCAGGACAGACCCAGGCCGAGTAGAAGTCATGCAAACCTTTCTTCCTACGTGCCCAAGCCCAACGATCTAAATGTTTTCTCTAAACATACTTAAAACGGGCAGAAATCTCATCCGTCAATTCTTTATGGTTTACACACAATCAATGGATATAAAGGGATGACTTATGGAGAACCATGAAAGCATCCGTCTTGTGTCCTCGACTCCTCATCGAACATGCTGGCAATGAGCCTCGGGTCAGCGGCCTCGAGGATGTGGCCCCGGCCAGCACCTTGGAGCACTCGCCCTCTAGTAGCTTGCCAAACACGAGGGATCTCTGTTCTATCGAGGGGATTTATGAGGAGAAAAATTGAGGGCCATTAACTTATCACATCCTCTAGATTTGTTTATGAGTTTGTATTGTATACGTACAATCCAGGACAGACCCAGGACGAGTAGAAGTCATGCAAACCTTTCTTCCTATGTGCCCAAGCCCAACGATCTAAATGTTTTCTCTAAACATACTTAAAACGGGCAGAAATCTCATCCGTCAATTCTTTATGGTTTACACACAATCAATGGATATAAAGGGATGACTTATGGAGAACCATGAAAGCTTCCGTCTTTTGTCCTCAACTCCTCATCGAACATGCTAGCAATGAGCCTCAGGTCAGCGGCCTCGAGGATGTGGCCCCGGCCAGCACCTTGGAGCACTCGCCCTCTAGTAGCTTGCCAAACACGAGGGATCTCTGTTCTATCAAGGGGATTTATGAGGAGAAAAATTGAGGGCCATTAACTTATCACATCCCCCAGATTTGTTTATGAGTTTGTATTGTATACGTACAATCCAGGACAGACCCGGGCCGAGTAGAAGTCATGCAAACCTTTCTTCCTACGTGCCCAAGCCCAACGATCTAAATGTTTTCTCTAAACATACTTAAAACGGGCAGAAATCTCATCCGTCAATTCTTTATGGTTTACACACAATCAATGGATATAAAGGGATGACTTATGGAGAACCATGAAAGCTTCCATCCTTTAATATTAGGTAAAGATTGGAAAAGAGATGTCATTTGGTTCACATCATAGGAACTTTTCTATTGAATCTAGAGATGACATGTATCTCAATTCCTATGAAGAGGGATTGGAAAAGAGATGTCATTTGGTTCACATCATAGGAACTTTTCTATTGAATCTAGGCTAATGTTTATTTTCCTTTGAAATTGTGGGAGTATAGGAATCCATTCATATGAACAAAGTGGCTCTAAAGCTATAAAAATCATATCATGTTTATTTTCCTTTGAAATGTGGAGTATATGAATCTATTCCTATGAACCAATTGGCTCTAAAGGAAAAAAAATCCTATAAAAATCATATCATATAGAGTTCCTATGATATTCCTCCACACCAAATGATGGCTGAAATTGCTGCAGGTGATACGATGGGATTTCTTTGTACGCTCTCCCCCCATCTTTATAGTTACCTCTCGAAGATGAATGAAATGATATATACTGGGTATTCTATATGTGCATTTTGGTATATGAAAACTCGGTAAAAGTTTGCGAGGTTCGAATTTTCAATAAAGCTATATGCACTACATTTTGGAACGAAGGGAGGAGCATACGACAGTTGCTAACACTCACGTGGAAGATTTGTGTGTCGGAGGAGTGGCTGTTCTGTTAAATGCCATGGCAATACTGACACTGTCGGATGCCGATCTAACGGTTCTTTCGGTGTTTGTTAGATATGATTTACGGACACATGCATTGCATTGATATGTGCCCCCTCTCTCTCACGCACACACCACCCTCACGAGTCACGAATCTCCCGAGTCCTATCGCACCCATCGTCTATCTGTAGGTAGACGTCACACACATATGTGCTCTTCACACCCTACCCTCAGAACTTCTAAAAAATAAAGGACGTCGCACACCTTTTATTTTAGCTCACATGTCACACACTTATACTATTACTCTTGTGGCGAACGTTCTTTGGGCGTAGTATATTTTACTCTCACGAAGAGAAGCAGTGCACACACACACTAGTTCTCTCACACCCACTTGCGGGTACACATAGGAGCGCATTTTTTTGAAGCTAGGAGCGCATTTATTTACAAAGAGGCATCCCAATTGACATTTTGACTAGTCTAGTTTTCAACTTGGTTCTAAGAGGAAACGGGGGAAGTAGTAGATACTGGCTACCCAACCGGTCTCTTGGTTGAAAAGGCGAAGAAAGCGGGGTGGATGGTGAAGGGTGGGGGGAAGTACACCCTGAATAAGCAAACGAAGGAGTAGCTTTGAACTTCTTGTGCTTTAGTACACCCTGGACAACACGCCTGACAACAGTGTGGCTGGAATACATCTCGACTTTGGTATAAGTGCAACTGGCTTCCAGGATCCAACAGCCTAAGAACTTTGTTTCCCCAGTGTGTGTATTCAGGTCATCCGCCTCATAGCGAGTGACATGTACAACCACATAATCCTCGTCTGCATTAGGGCTCTAATAGAAACAGAAACGAATTCTGAATTACTTTCCAATATAAAAAACACAAGTTATTTAAACCACTATGTAGAGTCAAAAGTATGCATGATAGGGAAGGTAGCATGGCATCGAAGCTAATAAAATTTTTCATTATTTATCACCACATACTTAGATGAAAAACCACAATCGAGATCGGCAAAGAAGAAAATCACCTTGGGTAGCTCAGCGGGCTCTAGTAAATTGGCGTGCGCGAGCTCTAGTAAATTGTCCAGTATGTATAGAAGCAGGGGCTGTGGGTGTAACAATGGTATTGATGTCCTCATCAGCTTGCAAGTGGGGTAGCACCAACAGTGTTTACAAGTACTTAACCAGCCTTACGTACCCTATGTATACGTTGGCGCACAGTTCTCGAACAAGTACTCTATTTCATCAAACACACACTGCTCGTATGATAAACCGTGACAACTTATGTCTTACCATGCCATATTACATGAAAAAACTAGTGAGGACGCATCTGTTTCGGCAACAATTATGATGGTTCTCACATGATTCACGGGCACACAAAAGTAGCAGTGGTTCCCATAGACGGATTGAAACAGAGTACTAGCCCCAGCGGGCTCGATAATAGGCAAGGTTCGGATAATTAGACACAATCCAAACTACTTTTAAACAGTAGTTGGGCCAACTATTTCATGCATTGATCTAATTTGGGATGGACCAAGACAAACCTGGCCATAACATCATCGAGGACGTTCCGGCAGCAGCTCAATCCTGTCAACCTTCTTGAAGATAACCTTGTGGCCTTGCCACTCATAATCTTGTTTTTCCATGCCACGTCATCCTCCTGCTTAAGCTTGACAAGAACATATGCCTCACAAATGAAGGAGTAGCTTTGAACTTCTTGTGCTTCAGTACACCTGGGACAGCACGCCTGACAACACTGTGGCTGGAATACATCTCGACTTTGGTGTAAGTGCAACTGGCTTACAGGATCCAACAGCCTAAGAACTTTGTTCCCCAGTGTGTATATTCAGGTCATCCGCCTCATAACGAGTGACATGTACAACCACACAATCCTTGTCTGCATTAGGGCTCTAATAGAAACAGAAACGAATTCTGAATTACTTTCCAATTAAAACACACAGTTATTTAAACCACTATGTAGAGTCAAAAGTATGCATGACAGGGAAGGTAACATGGCATCGAAGCTAATAAAATTTTGCATTATTTATCACCATACTTGAGAAAAACCACAATCGAGATCGGCAAAGAAGAAAATCACCTTGGGCAGCTCACGGGGGGGGGAGGACACATCCTAAGGGGGAAAATTGGTCCTACAGGGCCACGGGGGCTGTAACCTCAAATGGGGGGTTGACCATATTGGGTCGGCTCGGTGGCGTATCTGGGGTCGCTCGGTGGCGGCCTCTATCTGCTTGGATCTCTCTGTCTCGTGGGGATCAGCCTCCCGCGTCTACTCCAACATCGGCAGATCTTTGCCTAGTTCTCCTTGGTCCGTCATGAAACTGACGAATAGGAGACAACTGAAAAACACAATCGCAATGACAATGAAACAAAAAGAGAATGAGGATTAGTTACTGCATTGCAAAAGTTCTTTTTCTGAAAGAAATATATACCAACATCACAGATCCGCTTACCTTCCCTTCATTGGGAGAGAAGAACAATGGCAGATGCGAGTGTTGCCTTTCTTGAAGACAGTGAGGGAGAAGGGGATTTAGCGAAGAGTGAAATGATGTTTGCTTCGTCTGTCAAACTTAGACTGCGGGGGGGGGGGGGTGTACGTAAAGGGTGTACTTATGGACAGAGGACTAGCTGGCACGGCTGCTCGGAGGTTTTTGGGATAGGTGCGCGGAGAAGAGGCATTGTGGTCTACTTATTTCTGCAAATAGTGGTGCTTAAATTTAGTGGAACTGCACAAGAAGTTCAGATGGTCAGTACACTACATGGTTCAGTTCCACA
Organism: Thinopyrum elongatum; assembly: GCA_011799875.1. Taxonomy (NCBI): domain Eukaryota; kingdom Viridiplantae; phylum Streptophyta; class Magnoliopsida; order Poales; family Poaceae; genus Thinopyrum; species Thinopyrum elongatum. The sequence goes on from CM022301.1 coordinate 189,975,333, forward strand.
TTCCAACTGAGAACACAATTATAATTGGTTATTCTGGAATGAGAGAACCTAACCCTGGATGGTGGCAACAACAAAAACTAGAGTGAACTCCAGGAAATTAAAGCCTGCCTAGGGAGGCCCTTTGCTCAGAGAAGCCTTACTTGATTTTTCCTGATTTGTAAACCTTCCCACAACTTTGTCTTTTGTTGCAAACTAGTAAATGTTGGTTATGTTCAATGAATCATTGAGATGTATAAAATTGTTGAACTTATGCTTTTCAAGTATTTTATGAAGCTGAGTTTAATGTGAATGTTCCACATGAACGCTGGACTAGCGTGTGACCGTTTGGAATTTACATTGTGGCCTCAATTAACTGGATGAACCACTGTAACAAGATACGTAGTTGCTTATATGTCAGACAACAGAGTATTGATTGTTAGCTGGTCGATAGCCGACTTTTCTAGTGTTGAAGCGAGCCGAGCCAATGTGTCGTGTTTTGCACAACTGCTTGTGATAGAGGCGAGGATGTCCCGATCTTTCGATGAGATGATAGCTATCGTTTTTGGTGGAGTAGACTTTTACGATCCGACTACGAACGTGCGAGGACGTCGCGCCTTAGCAATCGCTAAACCAACTCCGAGAGGTTATTGACCACGCAGGAGCACAATCAACCTGACCACGAGGGTCTATCTCCTGCAAGCAAACAAAGAACAAGCAAGAAACTAAGATTTGCAATCTGGATATTGTGAATATAAGATGAAAGCTTTATTGATCAAGGTGGGGTTCTGTGACGTCTTGGTCTGGTCGTTGAACACAAACGAAGTACGCGAAGTTGCAGCTATGGCGAACTTTTAATCTAAACAAAACCCCAAAGTCTAAACGGTGCCCTAAGGGCTGTATATATGGAGGAAGAGGAGGGGATTTCGTGGCCCTTGAAGGAGGGGTCCGAAACCAACCCTATCTCTTGTTTCCCCACACATATGGACTCTAAAAACAGCCTATACTCAAGTATTTCGAAATTACATGGGCCTGGCCCAATAATAAGGTGACGCAGCACCTATAATAGCCTCTGGACGAAATTTATGAAGTGACATCTTGTATATTTCGTCCAAGGCTTCCTGCACTCATTAAGGTGGCTTCAAAGTCCTGAAATCATCACTTGTAACTCCGTTCTTTTCCCCCTTGTGCATGCCATCATCTCCATGCTTGAACTTGCTCCAAGGTTCCTATTTCTTGTCCAAGCTAGGCCCTTCATTTGTAAGCAAAACAAATGTATCCAATTTAGGCAGCATCATATTCTCATGAACTTTAGAATCATTACCAAGAAACGAAAGTACCTGATATTTTAATTGGCGTGCGCGAGCTCTAGTAATTGGTCCAGTATGTATAGAAGCAGGGGCTGTGGGTGTAACAATGGTATTGATGTCCTCACCATCCCCCCCTTCTTGAAATGAAGTCGTCCTCGACGGAAGCTCATCTTCCTCACCCAAATAAGGCTTCAGATCTGCAATGTTAAAAGTGGGACTAACCCCAAAATCTGCAGGCAGCTCAAGTTTATATGCATTATCATTTATTTTCACTAACATCTTAAAAGGACCATCAGCACGTGGCATTAGCTTTGATTTGCGCAAATCAGGAAATCTATCCTTACGCAAATGTAACCAAACAAGATCTCCAGGTGCAAAGACAACATGTTTTCTACCCTTATCTCCAGCAAGTTTATATTTAGCATTCATATGCTCAATGTTCTCCTTAGTTAACTCATGCATTTTTAAGATCAATTCAGCATGTTGTTTAGCATCAAAATTAACCTTCTCCGAAGATGGAAGAGGCAACAAATCAATTGGTGCACGAGGAAGGAAACCATACACAATTTCAAAAGGACACATCTTAGTAGTAGAATGCAATGAACGATTATAAGCAAATTCAATATGAGGCAAGCATTCTTCCCACATTTTCTTGTTATTCTTCAAAACAGCCCTAAGCATAGTAGACAATGTTCTATTGACTACTTCAGTTTGTCCATCAGTTTGGGGGTGACATGTAGTACTAAAAAGTAGTTTAGTCCCCAACTTAGCCCATAAACATCTCCAAAAGTGGCTAAGAAATTTAGTATCACGATCTGAAACAATAGTATTTGGCACACCATGCAAGCGTATAATTTCACGAAAGAACAAATCAACAACATTAACAGCATCATCGCTTTTATGACATGGTATAAAGTGTGCCATTTTCGAGAACCTATCCATGACAACAAATATGCTATCCCTCCCCTTCTTTGTTCGAGGTAAACCTAAAACAAAGTCCATAGATATATCCTCCCAAGGAACACTAGGTACAGGCAAAGGCATATATAAACCATGAGGATTGAGTCGTGACTTAGCTTTTTGACATGTAGTGCAGCGAGCAACAAAACGCTCAACATCCCGTCTCATCTTTGGCCAAAAGAAATGTGTAGCAAGTATATCCTCCGTCTTCTTCACGCCAAAGTGTCCCATTAATCCTCCTCCATGCGCCTCCTGCAACAACAAAAGACGAACAGAGCTAGCTGGAATGCATAGCTTGTTAGCACGAAACACAAATCCATCGTTAACGACGAACTTGTTCCATGTTCTCCCTTCCTTACAGTTCTGCAATACATCTTTAAATTCAGCATCATGCACATATTGATCTTTGATAGTCTCCAAACCAAATATTTTAAAGTCAAGTTGTGAAAGCATAGTATAACGACGAGACAATGCATCAGCAATAACATTTTCTTTACCCTTCTTGTGTTTAATGACATAAGGGAAAGTCTCAATAAATTCAACCCATTTAGCATGTCTATGGTTCAGTTTTGCTTGACTTTTAATGTGTTTCAAAGATTCATGATCAGAATGTGTAACAAATTCTTTGGGCCATAAATAATGTTGCCATGTTTCTAAGGTCCGAACAAGAGCATATAATTCTTTATCATAAGTAGAATAGTTCAGACTAGGCCCACTCAATTTTTCAGAAAAGTATGCAACAGGTTTGCCATCTTGTAATAAAACACCTCCTAATCCAATTCCACTAGCATCACATTCAAGCTCAAAAGTCTTATTAAAATCAGGAAGTTGGAGTAAAGGAGCATGTGTCAACTTATCTTTCAATACCGTGAAGACTTCTTCCTGTGAGGTACCCCAAACAAAAGGCACATCCTTCTTTGTAAGCTCATTGAGAGGTGCAGCAATGGTGCTAAAATCTCTCACAAAATGCCTATAGAAACCATCGAGTCCAAGAAAACTCCTCACTTGAGTGACCGTTTTGGGCTGTGGCCAACTCTCAATAGCTTCAATCTTGGCTTTATCAACTTCAATTCCCTGTGGAGTAACAACATAGCCAAGAAAAGATACTCGGTCGGTGCAAAAGGTGCACTTCCCAAGGTTACCAAACAAACGTGCATCACGTAAAGCAATAAAAACAGCACGTAAATGTTCCAAATGTTCCTCCAAAGATCTGCTATAAATCAGTATATCATCAAAATAGACTACCACAAATCGTCCAATGAAAGCACGTAAAACTTCGTTCATTAATCTCATGAAAGTACTAGGTGCATTAGTTAACCCAAAAGGCATGACTAACCACTCATATAATCCAAACTTTGTTTTAAATGCTGTTTTCCATTCATCCCCCAATTTCATACGAATTTGATGGTATCCACTACGCAAATCAACTTTGGAGAATATTGTAGAGCCACTCAATTCATCAAGCATATCATCTAGTCTAGGAATAGGATGACGATAACGAAAAGTAATATTATTAATGCCTCTACAATCAACACACATACGCGATGTACCATCCTTTTTCGGCACTAGAATAATAGGAACAGCACAAGGACTAAGGGATTCGCGTATATAACCTTTGTCGAGCAACTCCTGGACTTGACGCAAAATCTCCTTCGTCTCCTCTGGATTAGTATGGTATGGTGCACGGATGGGTAGTGATGCACCGGGAATTAAGTCAATCTGATGCTCAATCCCTCGAATAGGTGGTAATCCCGGAGGCACATCTTGTGGAAAGACGTCGGCGAACTCCTGCAAAATGTTAGTAACAGCAGGAGGCAAAGAGGAAGGCATGTCCTCGAATGAAAATAATGCCTCTTTGCACACAAAAGCATAGCAAACAGATTTGCTGAAATCTAGATCATCAATATCAGATTTGGTGGCAAGTAAACAAGCACTTTTCAATTTAATTTCTGAAGCAACACTAGATGATTTATTATGAGGATTCATTTGTTGCTCAAATTCTTTTGCCACAATCTGATTTTCACTCTTATTTTGCTCCTGTTTTGCCTTACTAGCTCTATTAATATCATCTTTCAAAATAGAATCAGGAGACATAGGAAGCAAAGTAATATGTTTATCCTTATGAACAAGAGTATACTGATTGTTTCTACCATGGTGTACAGAACTTTTATCAAATTGCCATGGTCTACCAAGTAATAAGGAACATGCTTGCATGGGTACCACATCACAATCAACAAAATCAGCATACGTAGAGATACTAAAATGCACACGAACAGTACGTGTTACCTTAACCTTGCCGCTGTTGTTGAACCATTGGATATAGTAAGGATGTGGATGTGGTCTTGTGGTGAGAGAGAGAGCTTCTCCACCATCTCCATGCTAGCCAAGTTGTTGCAGCTCCCTCCATCTATGATGACGCGAACAGAACGTTCCTTCACAACTCCCTTTGTATGGAACAAATTATGCCTCTGATTTTGCTCAGCTTTTGTGACCTGCACACTCAAAACACGTTGAGCAACTAAACATTCATACATGTCAGCGTCTTCAGGAGCCATGTATTGCGTCTCTTGTTTAGAATCATCTCCACCGTGTTCTTCACGTGTAATGAGAGCCAAAGTCTCCTCATCATAGTCACTAGCGGACTCATACCCACCATCCTCGGTAGCAATCATCACACGCTGAGATTTGCATTCTCTCGCATAATGACATCTTCCCTTACAACGACGACAAATAATATCACTTGTATGCCCTGTTGATGCCATGGAAGAAGAAGAACTCTGTGCAGGCCCGGTAGGTGTGCTCTTGGCAGATAGTGGTGGTTGTGCCTGCTTCCTTGTATCACGGCTGGAGGTGGCAGCTGATGGAGGTGTCGGTGCAATAGAATGTGTGGAAGTAGAGGATGCACGCGGTGTCCACGATGAAGGTCGACCTGCAGAAAAGTTAGTCCGCGCCAATGCCTGTCGATCCTGCACTTCACGTTCAGCTTTACAAGCAAGATGGAATAAACGAGTGATATTATTATACTCCTTATACTCTAGAATGGTCTGAATCTCTCTATTTAATCCACCCATAAAACGTGCAAGCATAGCTTCATTCTCCTCAACAATACCACATCTAATCTTGCCAGTTTGTAATTCCTAATAATATTCTTCTACAGAATTTTTTCCTTGTCTTAAGCGCTGCAATTTTTGAAGTAATTCACGTTGATAATATGGTGGAACCCAACGAGTACGCATAGCAGTTTTCAAAGCAGCCCAAGTAGTTGGAATAGGATATAATCTACAATGTTCATACCACCATACACATGCAAAACTAGTAAAAGCACAAACAGCAGCAGCAACACGTCTCTCCTCGGGATATTGTAAACATGTAAAACGTTGTTCAGTTTCTAACTCCCAAGTAAGATATATATCAGGAACATATCTACCCTCAAATGGTGGAATATTCAATTTTAGTTTAGGAAGATGGTCATGATCTCGTACCTGAGCTGGTAATGCAGCCCTACCATTGCGATTATTTGCATGTGGACGACCTGGTGGTGGTGGTTGCACGTAGTTCTGATTTTGATCAACCTCATCCTCGTAATCGCCCGCATAATCGTCCTCCTCAGCGGCAGCAGGACCAATAGAAGCATCAACAGTAGGTGCAGCGGCACCAGAAGTTTGACCAGGCTTAAGGGGAACGCGCTGTGCTCGTCCCACTTGATTTGGAAGGCGACGTTGTTGTTGTTGTAGAGGTGCGACAGGTGCAGCCGGCGTTGGTTGTGGAAGACGCGTGAGCAATTCATTAAACTTGTTATCGAGCTTTGTTTCGAATGTCTTCTCAATTCCGTCTATCTTCTCCATGGCCTCTTCAAATCTGTTTAGCACATCTTGCACCTGTCCACTCATCATTTGCTGAAATTTATCATGTAGCTGTTTGTTCGTCATGTTCTCCCAATCAGTCTCATCGGCTTGTGATCCTGCCATGGTTAGCAGCAATAGAAACACACAAGAATATGATCCTACAGACTACTGGGAAGTGGTGGTGGTGGTGTATCACAAAACCGTCAAGCGAATCTCAAATGCTTACCAGTTCTTACCCAGCAGCAGGTGGTGATCGGCAACCGTTGTAGTCAAAACTCTTAAAGATTGGACAGAGCGATTGCCAGGTGGTGTCAAATGCACGACGTAGATGTATGTGGTGCTGGGAAGGCTTATGATATGGTAGCAAAAAGGGTCAGCAATAATCAATTCAGAGATGCAAAGTTGAATAAACGCTCAACGACGGTACTGTGCTGGTCCTAGGCTAGACCATACTAGAGACGCGAGCCTAGAACACTAACAAAATCACGGCGCGGCACATAAACAAGGGAAGAGCACACTCTAAAATTTTTTTTTGCGATCTTATTTTTTTTTGCGCTCCTTTTTTTTTTGCAAAAAAAAATCACTATAATGGCGAGTGTCTCAAAACTCTTCCCAAGTCAAACTATCAGGATTGGCAGGAAATTTTTTTTGACAATTTTTTTTTCGGAAATCAGGGCAGCGACGACGAAAAAGTGCGACAAAAAATCACTATGATGGCGAGTGTCTCAAAACGCTCCCTGGGACCTAAAAATAGGATAGGGAAAAAATATTTTTGACTGCCAAAATTTTGGCCTAAAAACTGCCCGGGGGTCTCCAGACTTTTTTTTTTCGAAATCCTACTCAGGCAAGGAAACACGAATCGGAAAATAGATGGGTCTCGAAAACAAATCTAATATAAAAAGAACTCGGATTGGTGGTGGATATATGGTGGTAGAATATGGCTGCGGTGATGGTATATGGCAGCGGTGGTAGGATATGGCAGCGGCGGCGGTATATGGCAGCGGTGGTGGTATATGGTGCGGTGGCGGCGTGACAAACTGTGACCGAACTCGAAACTCTAAGGACTAGACGCTAAGACCAGCAACTAGACATGACGATGCAACCGCAAATTCAACAAAGCAAAAACCCTAAAAAGATTATGCAAAGGCTCAGATTGGTTCGGATATGATGAACTAACCCTAATTTTTTTTTTTGGCTTTTTCGTGGACTGTAGGTATGAAGAACAGACTCGATCTAAACTACGAAAAACTGTAAAATCTCACCGAGCAACCTGGAAATCTGATACCACTTGATAGAGGCGAGGATGTCCCGATCTTTCGATGAGATGATAGCTATCGTTTTTTGGTGGAGTAGACTTTGACGATCCGACTACGAACGTGCGAGGACGTCGCGCCTTAGCAATCGCTAAACCAACTCCGAGAGGTTATTGACCACGCCGGAGCACAATCAACCTGACCACGAGGGTCTATCTCCTGCAAGCAAACGAAGAACAACCAAGAAACTAAGATTTGCAATCTGGATATTGCGAATATAAGATGAAAGCTTTGTTGATCAAGGTGGTGTTCTGTGACGTCTTGGTCTGGTCGTTGAACACAAATGAAGTACGCGAAGTTGCAGCTATGGCAAACTTTTAATCTAAACAAAACCCCAAAGTCTAAACGGTGCCCTAAGGGCTGTATATATGGAAGAAGAGGAGGGGATTTCGTGGCCCTTGAGGGAGGGGTCCGAAACCAACCCTATCTCTTGTTTCCCCACACATACGGACTCTAAAAACAGCCTATACTCAAGTATTTCGAAATTACATGGGCCTGGCCCAATAATAAGGTGACGCAGCACCTATAATAGCCTCTGGACGAAATTTATGAAGTGACATCTTGTATATTTCGTCCAAGGCTTCCTGCACTCATTATGGTGGCTTCAAAGTCCTGAAATCATCACTTGTAACTCCGTTCTTGTTCCCCTTGTGCATGCCATCATCTCCATGCTTGAACTTGCTCCAAGGTTCCTCTTTCTTGTCCAAGCTAGGCCCTTCATTTGTAAGCAAAACAAATGTATCCAATTTAGGCAGCATCATATTCTCATGAACTTTAGAATCATTACCAAGAAACGAAAGTACCTGATATTTTAATTGGCGTGCGCGAGCTCTAGTAAATTGTCCAGTATGTATAGAAGCAGGGGCTGTGGGTGTAACAATGGTATTGATGTCCTCATCAGCTTGCAAGTGGGGTAGCACCAACAGTGTTTACAAGTACTTAACCAGCCTTACGTACCCTATGTATACGTTGGCGCACAGTTCTCGAACAAGTACTCTATTTCATCAAACACACACTGCTCGTATGATAAACCGTGACAACTTATGTCTTACCATGCCATATTACATGAAAAAACTAGTGAGGACGCATCTGTTTCGGCAACAATTATGATGGTTCTCACATGATTCACGGGCACACAAAAGTAGCAGTGGTTCCCATAGACGGATTGAAACAGAGTACTAGCCCCAGCGGGCTCGATAATAGGCAAGGTTCGGATAATTAGACACAATCCAAACTACTTTTAAACAGTAGTTGGGCCAACTATTTCATGCATTGATCTAATTTGGGATGGACACAAGACAAACCTTGCCATGAACATCATCGAGGACGTCCGGCAGCAGCTCAATCCTGTCAACCTTCTTGAAGATAACCTTGTGGCCTTGCCACTCATAATCTTGTTTTTCCATGCCACGTCATCCTCCTGCGTAAGCTTGACAAGAACAGTATGCCTCACAAATGAAGGAGTAGCTTTGAACTTCTTGTGCTTCAGTACACCTTGGACAGCACGCCTGACAACACTGTGGCTGGAATACATCTCGACTTTGGTGTAAGTGCAACTGGCTTACAGGATCCAACAGCCTAAGAACTTTGTTTCCCCAGTGTGTATATTCAGGTCATCCGCCTCATAGCGAGTGACATGTACAACCACACAATCCTTGTCTGCATTAGGGCTCTAATAGAAACAGAAACGAATTCTGAATTACTTTCCAATATAAAAAACACAAGTTATTTAAACCACTATGTAGAGTCAAAAGTATGCATGACAGGGAAGGTAACATGGCATCGAAGCTAATAAAATTTTGCATTATTTATCACCACATACTTAGATGAAAAACCACAATCGAGATCGGCAAAGAAGAAAATCACCTTGGGCAGCTCAGCGGGGGGGGAGGACACATCCTCGAAGGGGGAAAACTGGTCCTACAGGGCCACGGGGGCTGTAACCTCAAATGGGGGGTTGACCATATTGGGTCGGCTCGGTGGCGTATCTGGGGTCGGCTCGGTGGCGGCCTCTATCTGCTTGGATCTCTCTGTCTCGTGGGGATCAGCCTCCCGCGTCTACTCCAACATCGGCAGATCTTTGCCTAGTTCTCCTTGGTCCGTCATGAAACTGACGAATAGGAGACAACTGAAAGGAAAACACAATCGCAATGACAATGAAACAAAAAAGAGAATGAGGATTAGTTACTGCATTGCAAAAGTTCTTTTTTCTGAAAGAAAATATACCAACATCACAGATCCGCTTACCTTCCCTTCATTGGGAGAGAAGAACAATGGCAGATGCGAGTGTTGCCTTTCTTGAAGACAGTGAGGGAGAAGGGGATTTAGCGAAGAGTGAAATGATGGTTGCTTCGTCTGTCAAACTTAGACTGCGGGGGGGGGGGGGGGTGTACGTAAAGGGTGTACTTATGGACAGAGGACTAGCTGGCACGGCTGCTCGGAGGTTTTTGGGATAGGTGCGCGGAGAAGAGGCATTGTGGTCTACTTATTTCTGCAAATAGTGGTGCTTAAATTTAGTGGAACTGCACAAGAAGTTCAGATGGTCAGTACACTACATGGTTCAGTTCCACATTCCAACTGAGAACACAATTATAATTGGTTATTCTGGAATGAGAGAACCTAACCCTGGATGGTGGCAACAAAAAAAACTAGAGTGAACTCCAGGAAATTAAAGCCTGCCTAGGGACGCCCTTTGCTCAGAGAAGCCTTACTTGATTTTTCCTGATTTGTAAACCTTCCCACAACTTTGTCTTTTGTTGTAAACTAGTAAATGTTGGTTATGTTCTATGAATCACTAAGATGTATAAAATTGTTGAACTTATGCTTTTCAAGTATTTTATGAAGCTGAGTTTAATGTGAATGTTCCACATGAACGCTGGACTAGCGTGTGACCGTTTGGAATTTACATTGTGGCCTCAATTAACTGCATGAACCACTGTAACAAGATACGTAGTTGCTTATATGTCAGACAACAGAGTATTGATTGTTAGCTGGTCGATAGCCGACTTTTCTAGTGTTGAAGCGAGCTGAGCCAATGTGCCGTGTTTTGCACAACTTCTTGCAAGTGGGGTAGCACCAACAGTGTTTACAAGTACTTAACCAGCCTTACGTACCCTATGTATACGTCGGCGCACAGTTCTCGAACAAGTACTCTATTTCATCAAACACACACTGCTCGTATGATAAACCGTGACAACTTATGTCTTACCATGCCATATTACATGAAAAAACTAGTGAGGACGCATCTGTTTCGGCAACAATTATGATGGTTCTCACACGATTCACGGGCACACAAAAGTAGTAGTGGTTCCCATAGACAGATTGAAACAGAGTACTAGCCCCAGAGGGCTCGATAATAGGCAAGGTTCGGATAATTAGTCACAATCCAAACTACTTTTAAACACTAGTTCGGCCAACTATTTCATGCATCGATCTAATTTGGGATGGACACAAGACAAACCTTGCCATGAACATCATCGAGGACGTCCGGCAGCAGCTCAATCCTGTCAACCTTCTTGTAGATAACCTTGTGGCCTTGCCACTCATAAACTTGTTTGTCCATGCCATGTCATCCTCGTACGTAAGCTTGACAAGAAAAATATGCCTCACAAACGAAGGAGTAGCTTTGAACTTCTTGTGCTTCAGTACACCCTGGACAACACGCCTGACAACAGTGTGGCTGGAATACATCTCGACTTTGGTATAAGTGCAACTGGCTTCCAGGATCCAACAGCCTAAGAACTTTGTTTCCCCAGTGTGTATATTCAGGTCATCCGCCTCATAGCGAGTGACATGTACAACCACACAATCTTTGTTTGCATTAGGGCTCTAATAGAAACAGAAACGAATTCTGAATTACTTTCCAATATAAAAAACACAAGTTATTTAAACCACTATGTAGAGTCAAAAGTATGCATGACACGGAAGGTAGCATGGCATCGAAGCTAATAAAATTTTGCATTATTTATCACCACATACTTAGATGAAAAACCACAATCGAGATGGGCAAAGAAGAAAATCATCTTGGGCAGCTCAGCAGGGGGGGGGGACACATCCTCGAAGGGGGAAAATTGGTCCTACAGGGCCATGGGGGCTGTAACCTCAAATGGGGCGTTAACCATATGGGGTCGGCTCGGTGGCGTATCTGGGGTCGGCTCGGAGGCGGCCTCTATCTTCTTGGATCTCTCTGTCTCGTGGGGATTAGCCTGCCGCGTCTACTCCAACATCGGCAGATCTTTGCCTAGTTCTCCTTGGTCCATTATGAAACTGACGAATAGGAGACAACTGAAAGGAAAACACAATCGCAATGACAATGAAACAAAAAAGAGAATGAGGATCAGTTACTGCTTTGCAAAAGTTCTTTTTTTCTGAAAGAAAATATACCAACTTCACAGATCCGCTTACCTTCCCTTCATTGGGAGAGAAGAACAATGGCAGATGTGAGTGTTGGCTTTCTTGAAGACAGTGAGGGAGAAGGGGATTTAGCGAAGAGTGAAATGATGGTTGCTTCGTCTGTCAAACTTAGACTGCGGGGAGGTGGGGTTTTGTGATATGATGGCTTGTTACTGCCGCACTACGATCGGGGTGACTCTCCGCTTGCATACCGCCTTCTAATTTGGTAGATGGCATTTGGGCCCACGCGCTGCATGGCCCGCATGTTGATGAACCAAAGTAAAATGACATTCAGTAGCGAGAGACGTTTCGATGGCCTCAGAGGAGCCAGAAGCGGTAGTGTATCCACTGTACTAGTAGTAATTGTTTTTATGGGTAGCTGTAGAGTGTCTCCACTATACTAGTAGTAATTTGTCACGGTGTGACGAGGACATCAATACCATTGTTACACCCAGAGCCCCTGCTGCTACACATACTGGACCAATTACTAGAGCTCGCGCAAGCCAATTAAATTATCAGGTACTTTCGTTTCTTGGTAATGATTCTAATGTTCATGAGAATATGATGCTGCCTAAATTGGATACATTTGTTTTGCTTACAAATGAAGGGCCTAGCTTGGACAAGAAAGAGGAAACTTGGAGCAAGTTCAAGCATGGAGATGATGGCATGCGCAAGGGGAACAAGAACGGAGTTACAAGTGATGATTTCAGGACTTTGAAGCCACCATAATGAGTGCAGGAAGCCTTGGACGAAATATACAAGATGCCACTTCATAAATTTCATCCAGAGGCTATTATAGGTGCTGCGTCACCTTATTATTTGGCCAGGCCCAGGTAATTTCGAAATACTTGAGTATAGGCTGTTTTTAGAGTCCGTATGTGTGGGGAAACAAGAGATAGGGTTGGTTTTGGACCCCTCCATCAAGGGCCACGAAATCCCCCCCTCTTCTTCCATATATACAGCCCTTAGGGCACCGTTTAGACTTTGGGTTTTGTTTAGATTAAAAGTTCGCCATAGCTGCAACTTCGCGTACTTCGTTTGTGTTCAACGACTAGACCAAGACGTCACAGAACCCCACCTTGATCAATAAAGCTTTCATCTTATATTCGCAATATCCAGATTGCAAATCTTAGTTTCTTGCTTGTTCTTCGTTTGCTTGCAGGAGATAGACCCTCGTGGTCAGGTTGATTGTGCTCCGGCGTGGTCAATAACCTCTCGGAGTTGGTTTAGCGATTGCTAAGGCGCGACGTCCTCGCACGTTCGTAGTCGGATCGTCAAAGTCTACTCCACCAAAAACGATAGCTATCTTCTCATTGAAAGATCGGGACACCCTCGCCTCTATCAAGTGGTATCAAATTTCCAGGTTGCTCGGTGAGATTTTACAGTTTTTCGTAGTTTAGATCGAGTCTGTTCTTCATACCTAGAGTCCACGAAAAAGACAAAAAAAATTAGGGTTAGTTCATCATATCCGAACCAATCTGAGCCTTTGCATAATCTTTTCTGTATTTTCTTTGTTGAATTTGCGGTTGCATCGTCGTGTCAAGTTGCTGGTCTTAGCGTCTAGTCCTTTAGAGTTTTGAGTTCTGTTCACAGGTTGTCACGTCGCCGCTACCATATACCACCACCGCACCAACTTCATCGCCGCTGCCATATACCACCACCACATATTCACCGCCAATTCGAGTCCCTATACGCCAGCACCTATCCGCCGCCATCACGCCAATCCGAGTCCACCTGCAACATATATCCGCCACCAGTCCGAGTTCCACCAGATTCATCGCCGCCACCAGTCCGAGTTCCACAAGATTCATCTCCGCCACCAGTCCTAGTCCGAGTCCAGTATTTTGTTACTCTATTTTGGATTTCCAGATCACGCCATACTCCGAGTCGTGACAGAGTAGGACTCCCGAACTTTCGTACTACCCGCAGAAGAAAAATAGTTCCAGTTTCAAAAAAAAAAAACTAAGTCTGGAAAATTCTGGCTAGGCAGTTTTTAGACCATTTGTAGACTTTTTCGAAAAAAAATTGTTGCGGAGCAAAAAAAAAAAGAGGAAAAAAAGTGCAAAAAAAAGAAAAGACAAAAAAAAAGACAATTTTTTTTTCAGAGTGTGCTCCTCCCTTGTTTACGTGCAGCGCCATGATTTTAATAGTGTTCTAGGCTCGCGTCTCTAGCACGGTCTAGCCTAGGACAAGCACAGTACCGTCGTTGAGCGTTTATTCAACTTTGCATCTCTGAATTGATTATTGCTGACATTTTTGCTACTATATCATAAGCCTTCCCAGCTCCACATACATCTACATCGTGCGTTTGACACCACCTGGCAATCGCTCTATCCAATCTTGAGAGTTTTGACTACAACGGTGGCCGATCACCACCTGCTGCTGGGTAAGAACTGGTAAGCATTTGAGATTCGCTTGACGGATTTGTGATACACCACCACCACCACTTCCTAGTAGTCTGTAGGATCATATTCTTGTGTGTTTCTATTGCTGCTAACCATGGCAGGATCACAAGCTGATGAGACTGATTGGGAGAACATGACGAACAAACAGCTACATGATAAATTTCAGCAAATGATGAGTGGACAGGTGCAAGATGTGCTAAACAGATTTGAAGAGGCCATGGAGAAGATAGATGGAATTGAGAAGACGTTCGAAACAAAGCTCGATAACAAGTTTAATGAATTGCTCGCGCGTCTTCCACAACCACCGCCGGCTGCACCTGTCGCACCTCTACAACAACAACAACGTCGCCTTCCAAATCAAGTGGGACGAGCACAGCGCGTTCCCCTTGAGCCTGGTCAAACTTCTGGTGCCGCTGCACCTACTGTTGATGCTTCTATGGCTCCTGCTGCCGCTGAGGAGGACGATTATGCGGGCGATTACGAGGATGAGGTTGATCAAAATCAGAAGTACGTGCAACCACCACCTCCAGGTCGTCCACATGCAAATAATCGCAATGGTAGGGCTGCATTACCAGTTCAGGTACGAGATCATGACCATCTTCCTAAACTGAAATTGAATATTCCACCATTTGAGGGTAGATATGTTCCTGATATATATCTTACTTGGGAGTTAAAACTGAACAACGTTTTACATGTTTACAATATCCCGAGGAGAGACGTGTTGCTGCTGCTGTTTGTGCTTTTACTAGTTTTGCATGTGTATGGTGGTCTGAACATTGTAGATTATATCCTATTCCAACTACTTGGGCTGCTTTGAAAACTGCTATGCGTACTCATTGGGTTCCACCATATTATCAACGTGAATTACTTCAAAAATTGCAGCGCTTAAGACAAGGAAAAAATTCTGTAGAGGAATATTATCAGGAATTACAAACTGGCATGATTAGATGTGGTATTGTTGAGGAGAATGAAGCTATGCTTGCATGTTTTATGGGTGGATTAAATAGAGAGATTCAGACCATTCTAGAGTATAAGGAGTATAATAATATCACTCGTTTATTCCATCTTGCTTGTAAAGCTGAACGTGAAGTGCAGGATCGACAGGCATTGGCGCGGACTAACTTTTCTGCAGGTCGACCTTCATCGTGGACACAGCGTGCATCCTCTACTTCCACACATTCTACTGCACCGACACCTCCATCAGCTGCCACCTCCAGCCGTGATACAAGGAAGCAGGCACAACCACCACTATCTGCCAAGAGCACACCTACCGGGCCTGCACAGAGTTCTTCTTCTTCCATGGCATCAACAGGGCACACAAGTGATATTATTTGTCGTCGTTGTAAGGGAAGAGGTCATTATGCGAGAGAATGCAAATCTCAGCGTGTGATGATTGCTACCGAGGATGGTGGGTATGAGTCCGCTAGTGACTATGATGAGGAGACTTTGGCTCTCATTACATGTGAAGAACACGGTGGAGATGATTCTGAAAAAGAGACGCAATACATGGCTCCTGAAGACGCTGACAGGTATGAATGTTTAGTTGCTCAATGTGTTTTGAGTGTGCAGGTCACACAAGCTGAGCAAAATCAGAGGCATAATTTGTTCCATACAAAGGGAGTTGTGAAGGAACGTTCTGTTCGCGTCATCCTAGATGGAGGGAGCTGCAACAACTTGGCTAGCATGGAGATGGTGGAGAAGCTCTCTCTCACCACAATACCACATCCACATCCTTACTATATCCAATGGTTCAACAACAGCGGCAAGGTTAAGGTAACATGTACTGTTCGTGTGCATTTTAGTATCTCTACGTATGCTGATTTTGTTGATTGTGATGTGGTACCCATGCAAGCATGTTCCTTATTACTTGGTAGACCATGGCAATTTGATAAAAGTTCTGTACACCATGGTAGAAACAATCAGTATACTCTTGTTCATAAGGATAAACATATTACTTTGCTTCCTATGTCTCCTGATTCTATTTTGAAAGATGATATTAATAGAGCTAGTAAGGCAAAATAGGAGCAAAATAAGAGTGAAAATCAGATTGTGGCAAAAAAATTTGAGCAACAAATGAATCCTAATAATAAACCATCTAGTGTTGCTTCTGAAATTAAATTGAAAAGTGCATGTTTACTTGCCACCAAATCTGATATTGATGATCTAGATTTCAGCAAATCTGTTTGCTATGCTTTTGTGTGCAAAGAGGCATTATTTTCATTCGAGGACATGCCTTCCTCTTTGCCTCCTGCTGTTACTAACATTTTGCAGGAGTTCGCCGACGTCTTTCCACAAGATGTGCCTCCAGGATTACCACCTATTTGAGGGATTGAGCATCAGATTGACTTAATTCCTGGTGCATCGCTATCCAACCGTGCACCATACCATACTAATCCAGAGGAGACGAAGGAGATTATGCGTCAAGTCCAGGAGTTGCTCGACAAAGGCTATATATGCGAATCCCTTAGTCCTTGTGCTGTTCCTATTATTCTAGTGCCGAAAAAGGATGGTACATCGCGTATGTGTGTTGATTGTAGAGGCATTAATAATATTACTATTCGTTATCGTCATCCTATTCCTAGACTAGATGATATGCTTGATGAATTGAGTGGCTCTACAATTTTCTCCAAAGTTGATTTGCGTAGTGGATACCATCAAATTCGTATGAAATTGGGGGATGAATGGAAAACAGCATTTAAAACAAAGTTTGGATTATATGAGTGGTTAGTCATGCCTTTTGGGTTAACTAATGCACCTAGTACTTTCATGAGATTAATGAACGAAGTTTTACGTGCTTTCATTGGATGATTTGTGGTAGTCTATTTTGATGATATACTGATTTATAGCAGATCTTTGGAGGAACATTTGGAACATTTACGTGCTGTTTTTATTGCTTTACGTGATGCACGTTTGTTTGGTAACCTTGGGAAATGCACCTTTTGCACCGACCGAGTATCTTTTCTTCGCTATGTTGTTACTCCACAGGGAATTGAAGTTGATAAAGCCAAGATTGAAGCTATTGAGAGTTGGCCACAGCCCAAAACGGTCACACAAGTGAGGAGTTTTCTTGGACTCGCTGGTTTCTATAGGCGTTTTGTGAGAGATTTCAGCACCATTGCTGCACCTCTCAATGAGCTTACAAAGAAGGATGTGCCTTTTGTTTGGGGTACCTCACAGGAAGAAGCCTTCACGGTATTGAAAGATAAGTTGACACATGCTCCTTTACTCCAACTTCCTGATTTTAATAAGACTTTTGAGCTTGAATGTGATGCTAGTGGAATTGGATTAGGAGGTGTGTTATTACAAGATGGCAAACCTGTTGCATACTTTTCTGAAAAATTGAGTGGGCCTAGTCTGAACTATTCTACTTATGATAAAGAATTATATGCTCTTGTTCGGACCTTAGAAACATGGCAACATTATTTATGGCCCAAAGAATTTGTTATACATTCTGATCATGAATCTTTGAAACACATTAAAAGTCAAGCAAAACTGAACCGTAGACATGCTAAATGGGTTGAATTTATTGAGACTTTCCCTTATGTCATTAAACACAAGAAGGGTAAAGAAAATGTTATTGCTGATGCATTGTCTCGTCGTTATACTATGCTTTCACAACTTGACTTTAAAATATTTGGTTTGGAGACCATCAAAGATCAATATCTGCATGATGCTGAATTTAAAGATGTATTGCAGAATTGTAAGGAAGGGTAGAAAACATGTTGTGTTTGCACCTGGAGATCTTGTTTGGTTACATTTGCGTAAGGATAGATTTCCTGATTTGCGCAAATCAAAGCTAATGCCACGTGCTGATGGTCCTTTTAAGGTGTTAGAGAAAATAAATGATAATGCATATAAACTTGAGCTGCCTGCAGATTTTGGGGTTAGTCCCACTTTTAACATTGCAGATCTGAAGCCTTATTTGGGTGAGGAAGATGAGCTTCCGTCGAGGACGACTTCATTTCAAGAAGGGGAGGATGATGAGGACATCAATACCATTGTTACACCCACAACCCCTGCTTCTATACATACTGGACCAATTACTAGAGCTCGCGCACGCCAATTAAAATATCAGGGCCTAGCTTGGACAAGAAAGAGGAACCTTGGAGCAAGTTCAAGCATGGAGATGATGGCATGCACAAGGGGAACAAGAACGGAGTTACAAGTGATGATTTCAGGACTTTGAAGCCACCATAATGAGTGCAGGAAGCCTTGGACGAAATATACAAGATGTCACTTCATAAATTTTGTCCAGAGGCTATTATAGGTGCTGCGTCACCTTATTATTGGGCCAGGCCCATGTAATTTCGAAATACTTGAGTATAGGCTGTTTTTAGAGTCCGTATGTGTGGGGAAACAAGAGATAGGGTTGGTTTCGGACCCCTCCTTCAAGGGCCACGAAATCCCCTCCTCTTCCTCCATATATACAGCCCTTAGGGCACCGTTTAGACTTTGGGTTTTGTTTAGATTAAAAGTTCGCCATAGCTGCAACTTCGCGTACTTCGTTTGTGTTCAACGACCAGACCAAGACGTCACAGAACCCCACCTTGATCAATAAAGCTTTCATCTTATATTCGCAATATCCAGATTATAAATCTTAGTTTCTTGCTTGTTCTTCGTTTGCTTGCAGGAGATAGACCCTCGTGGTCAGGTTGATTGTGCTCCGGCGTGGTCAATAACCTCTCGGAGTTGGTTTAGCGATTGCTAAGGCGCGACGTCCTCGCACGTTCGTAGTCGGATCGTCAAAGTCTACTCCACCAAAAACGATAGCTATCATCTCATCGAAAGATCGGGACACCCTCGCCTCTATCACGTTTGTTTGGTAACCTTGGGAAGTGCACCTTTTGCACCGACCGAGTATCTTTTCTTGGCTATGTTGTTACTCCACAGGGAATTGAAGTTGATAAAGCCAAGATTGAAGCTATTGAGAGTTGGCCGCAGCCCAAAACGGTCACACAAGTGAGGAGTTTCCTTGGCCTCGCTGGTTTCTATAGGCGTTTTGTGAGAGATTTCAGTACCATTGCTGCACCTCTCAACGAGCTTACAAAGAAGGATGTGCCTTTTGTTTGGGGTACCGCACAGGAAGAAGCCTTCACGGTGTTGAAAGATAAGTTAACACATGCTCCTTTACTCCAACTTCCTGATTTTAATAAGACTTTTGAGCTTGAATGTGATGCTAGTGGAATTGGATTAGGAGGTGTGTTATTACAAGATGGCAAACCTGTTGCATACTTTTCTGAAAAATTGAGTGGGCCTAGTCTGATCTATTCTACTTATGATAAAGAATTATATGCTCTTGTTCGGACCTTAGAAACATGGCAACATTATTTATGGCCCAAAGAATTTGTTATACATTCTGATCATGAATCTTTGAAACACATTAAAAGTCAAGCAAAACTGAACCGTAGACATGCTAAATGGGTTGAATTTATTGAGACTTTCCCTTATGTCATTAAACACAAGAAGGGTAAAGAAAATGTTATTGCTGATGCATTGTCTCGTCGTTATACTATGCTTTCACAACTTGACTTTAAAATATTTGGTTTGGAGACCATCAAAGATCAATATGTGCATGATGCTGAATTTAAAGATGTATTGCAGAATTGTAAGGAAGGGAGAACATGGAACAAGTTTGTCGTTAACGATGGATTTGTGTTTCGTGCTAACAAGCTATGCATTCCAGCTAGCTCTGTTCGTCTTTTGTTGTTGCAGGAGGCGCATGGAGGAGGATTAATGGGACACTTTGGCGTGAAGAAGACGGAGGATATACTTGCTACACATTTCTTTTGGCCAAAGATGAGACGGGATGTTGAGCGTTTTGTTGCTCGCTGCATTACATGTCAAAAAGCTAATTCACGACTCAATCCTCATGGTTTATATATGCCTTTGCCTGTACCTAGTGTTCCTTGGGAGGATATATCTATGGACTTTGTTTTAGGTTTACCTCGAACAAAGAAGGGGAGGGATAGCATATTTGTTATCGTGGATAGGTTCTCGAAAATGGCACACTTTATACCATGTCATAAAAGCGATGATGCTGTTAATGTTGCTAATTTGTTCTTTCGTGAAATTATTCGCTTGCATGGTGTGCCAAATACTATTGTTTCAGATCGTGATACCAAATTTCTTAGCCACTTTTGGAGATGTTTATGGGCTAAGTTGGGGACTAAACTGCTTTTTAGTACTACTTGTCACCCCCAAACTGATGGACAAACTGAAGTAGTCAATAGAACTTTGTCTACTATGCTTAGGGCTGTTTTGAAGAATAACAAGAAAATATGGGAAGAATGCTTGCCACATATTGAATTTGCTTATAATCGTTCTTTGCATTCTACTACTAAGATGTGCCCTTTTGAAATTGTATATGGTTTCCTACCTCGTGCACCTATTGATTTGTTGCCTCTTCCATCTTCGGAGAAGGTTAATTTTGATGCTAAACAACGTGCTGAATTGATCTTAAAAATGCATGAGTTAACTAAGGAGAACATTGAGCGTATGAATGCTAAATATAAACTTGCTGGAGATAAGGGTAGAAAACATGTTGTGTTTGCACCTGGAGATCTTGTTTGGTTACATTTGCGTAAGGATAGATTTCTTGATTTGCGCAAATCAAAGCTAATGCCACGTGCTGATGGTCCTTTTAAGGTGTTAGAGAAAATAAATGATAATGCATATAAACTTGAGCTGCCTGCAGATTTTGGGGTTAGTCCCACTTTTAACATTGCAGATTTGAAGCCTTATTTGGGTGAGGAAGATGAGCTTCCATCGAGGACGACTTCATTTCAAGAAGGGGAGGATGATGAGGACATCAATACCATTGTTACACCCACAGCCCCTGCTGCTATACATACTGGACCAATTACTAGAGCTCGCGCACGCTAATTAAATTATCAGGTACTTTCGTTTCTTGGTAATGATTCTAATGTTCATGAGAATATGATGCTGCCTAAATTGGATACATTTGTTTTGCTTACAAATGAAGGGCCTAGCTTGGACAAGAAAGAGGAACCTTGGAGCAAGTTCAAGCATGGAGATGATGGCATGTGCAAGGGGAACAAGAACGGAGTTACAAGTGATGATTTCAGGACTTTGAAGCCACCATAATGATTGCAGGAAGCCTTGGACGAAATATACAAGATGCCACTTCATAAATTTCGTCCAGAGGCTATTATAGGTGCTGCGTCACCTTATTATTGGGCCAGGCCCATGTAATTTCGAAATACTTGAGTATAGGTTGTTTTTAGAGTCCGTATGTGTGGGGAAACAAGAGATAGGGTTGGTTTCGGACCCCTCCATCAAGGGCCACGAAATCCCCCCCTCTTCCTCCATATATACAGCCCTTAGGGCACCGTTTAGACTTTGGGTTTTGTTTAGATTAAAAGTTTGCCATAGCTGCAACTTCACGTACTTCGTTTGTGTTCAACGACCAGACCAAGACGTCACAGAACCTCACCTTGATCAATAAAGCTTTCATCTTATATTCGCAATATCCAGATTGCAAATCTTAGTTTCTTGCTTGTTCTTCATTTGCTTGCAGGAGATAGACCCTCGTGGTCAGGTTGATTGTGCTCCGGCATGGTCAATAACCTCTCGGAGTTGGTTTAACGATTGCGAAGGCGCGACGTCCTCGCATCGTCATAGTCGGATCGTCAAAGTCTACTCCACGAAAAACGATAGCTATCTTCTCATCGAAAGATCGGGACACCCTCGCCTCTATCACGGTGGAACGCGATCACCTATGGGGCTATGAGCCCCTTTGTGGTTCGGCAGGGGGGAGTTCGCATCGCACAAAGAGCGGAGGCCATGGAACAGCACGGCAGATGTGATGCAAGTGGTTTTTACCCAGGTTCGGGCCACCGCGAGGCGTAAAACCCTACTCCTACTTGGGTGGATTGATGGAAGGACAATGGTGAACGCGCAGCTCTCGAGCCCGGCAAGGTCGCCTCGGGAGGAGCAGCTACGCGCGTATGAGTACACGAGGGTCCGGATCCTCTCTAAGGTTGCCATGGCCCTCCTTTTATAGGCTAAGGGTTACCACAATGGCAAAACAGTCATTATCGAGTGATAGATACCCAACAGTGCTATCATACCTAACTCTGGCAGTTAGGACAAAGTGCATTAAATGCACTGCTAGGTGTCACTTTGTGGATGCAGCCCGGCAGGCCTGCCATGCCGCTTAGTCATCTTCCACCTGTCTGCCTGACACGCCTCTGGACGGGTGTCATATGGAGGTGGTCTTCCTTCCAAATGGCTGCCACGTGGCAAATGATAGCCAATTAATCATCTGGAGGCTCGACACTGCACCGATAGGTGACTTGCGTTGTGATGCGGTGGAGCGGTGGAGTCTTGGCGGGGATGTAGGCCGCCAGTGGCGACGGCAAGCCTGCCGGGGGAATCTTGGGACTTGCCTTCGGGGCGGCCTCGACCTAACCAGGCTCGCCTGCCCGGTAAGGGAGGCTTTTCCTTGGTGATATCTTGTTGTCTTGGGTTGTCTTGGTCTTCTTGATCTGCCCTTTGATTCCTCAAAGAGCTATCTCTCTGGCTTGGTTTTGTCTTGAATGCTTGGTGCTGCTGGGTTGGCGGCCTACTGTCCATGCACAAGTCAGGGGAAACATACGCCCCTGTTTGTGTACCCCGACAGAAGCCCCCGGGCCTGAGCCATACGTGTCGCGGGGCACGTTAGGTTAGACTCTAAACAGGGCACAGACACGTGGCGAGGAAGCGCTGC
Organism: Thinopyrum elongatum; assembly: GCA_011799875.1. NCBI lineage: Eukaryota > Viridiplantae > Streptophyta > Magnoliopsida > Poales > Poaceae > Thinopyrum > Thinopyrum elongatum. The sequence continues at coordinate 189,998,262 of CM022301.1, forward strand.
ACGTGTAGCGGTTTGTGATGATGACCAGTCAACTCAACGTCCACTCCGCGTAATTACCGCAGGTCGTGGGGTCGTGGGACTGTAGCAGTTAATGTAAAATGGCAACTTCCTGAGAGAACGCAGCGAAGAGCCAACCCCCCCACGTTCGTTCCTCATAAAGGAGAAAAACACGAAAGGGCGCGGCTCATTCGCATCCGTTTCACCCTCCATCATCTTCCTCCTCAAGGAAAGTAACCGCTCCCGTGCCCGCATTCGCCTCCAATCCCCCACTCGGTCTTCCACCCTCCCTATGGCCATGAAGGATGGGGAACAAAGCCATCGGAAGGGGGAAGCGGTCGACTATCGCAAAGGAAACCGCGGCGGAGGGGAAGAAGAAGAAAGCAGTGGAGTTGGACAGAAAATGGCGGGAAGATGTAGTGTTCTTCCCGTCGAGCTTGGATAGCAACACCCTGGTCGTGAGGTATGTGTATATGTGGGGGAGGGAAGTCCCGAAGGCGCATGGCGCACCCGCGGTTTTGGCAGAGGAGAGAGAGGACCCACCAAATTCATACCCCTTTTTCTGTGGGTATTTTCTCTGTGGCCTCAGCCCCCCTTTCTCGGATTTCTTTGAGGCGATGATGGTGGTGTATGGATTCCACCTTTTGGATTTCACGCCGAATGCAGTGGCGTGCATGGCGATTTTTGCCCATCTATGCGAGAACTTCGTCGGAGTTGCCCCCAACGTGGATCTGTTCAGGCACTTCTTCGTCCCGCGGGTCGAAAACAAGGCCCATCGCTCGGGGAATATAAGTTGGATCCCCAAGGGAAAGAGGGATTTTTGGGATTACCTTCCCGGTCAGCAGCGCGGCAAATAGGAAGAATGGAGGGCGGATTGGTGCTGGATTCAGGATGCGGATGCTCCAGAGTACTGCCAGGCGCGGACGGAGTGTGTCGTGCGCGGCAGCGATTGTGGGGAGCCAGGCCTTACTGACGACAGGCTTCGCTCGGTGCTGAACAGGATCGCCCGCCTCAAAGCTGCCGGGCTAACCATCGAACAGGTGGGGGCTGACTTCCTCCGACGCCGCATTGCGCCGCTGCAGAAAAGGGATAGGTTCACCTGGCGGTATGGAGATGCAGGGGACATGATGCGCCTATATCCAGGCCTTACCAACAATTTATCGGTTTATGGCCATGGCTGGCTGTGCGAAAAGCTGTTCGGCAGCCTCGGGCCATTCAAATTGCCGGCAAGTGTTGTCCTAGTGAACATCAACTCCGCCCTGGACCAGATTTTGAAGTGGATGCACTACTGCAGGATGCTGCTAATGCGACACTACGATCAGAGACCCTTCGACGAAACTGTGTGCGATGCATTAATCGCAAACGGTGATGTGAAAAAACCGTCAAAAAAGATGCAAAACATTTGCGATGGCGGATACATCAAACACGATTTAGAATTTGGTTGCGTGTGGGATGTGGGGCATACGGTTCAGTTCAATGAACTATTTGCAATGAGGCAGAACAACAGAAACGGGCAGCCAGATGAAGGTGTGTGCGATATACGACATAAAATTAACTCAGATGAATTGTTTGTGATGAGGCGGCACAACAGAAACGGGTAGCCAGATGAAGGTGTGTGGGATATACGGCATATGATTCACTTGGATGAACTGTTTGCGTTGAGCCAAGAGAACAGAAACAGTTCAATTTAACAAGATGTGTGTGATACGCGGCAAACAGGTCTGTAATCAGAAATGTGTGCGAAGACCGATCTAATAAGCCGTGTGTGTTGTGGGCAAACGCTTGCTGGTATACAATTGTCAACGATTAATGAAATCTTCATCGACGGGTTCCCTAGTATGGTCCGTGTGCGATGTCATTGCACATAGACCAACAACATATGTACTTATAACTTATAAGTACTTGATTCCATAAACATATTGAACATCCAATTACATAGGTGGCTAGTACACACATGACCTTTGCACACACCAAAGTATGTTCCAAAATGCCTAGAAAACTCAAAAGCTGTAATTCTTAATAGGATTTTTCCTCATGGGTCCCAAATGACAAATCCTAATCTATAACTAACATGCAGCTTTTCTTATTAAGAATTATAGCCCATTTGGTGTGCTAGCTGAAAATAAGTTTGTCGGTGTTGGCGGTCGCTAAGAACTTGCGGGTTCTGTAATGAACAAAGATCTCAAGGATCCCGCGAGAGTGATGTTCATTCCCTATGTTGTGAATGCTTATAATATTTATGTGTTAATTAAAGAAATGGCAAGCCATTGGCCCAGTATGAAACAAAATTTGGGTCAAAGCCGAGTTGAAAAGGGCAACAATATCTAACTCTAGCTTACAATCAGTACAAAAGCATGAGGATTAATTGCTCATCAGGTTTAGACAAATTCCAGATTGAACAGGACAATGGCATCTAACTCAACCAAACTTTTTGGCAGTTACAATCAAATGGATCAGTCTGATCCATAAAATCAAGATCCCAGTACAATAATTCTACTGCTCCATGATGACCACAAGCTATTGTAAATAGAAGCCGAGCACGATCAGAAGCCCTTCGGTCAACCTAAAACATCTTTTTATGTTGTTCAACAGTTGCAGCCGTGAGTAATTTCTTGTTGAAAAGCTTAATCCTCATGGATAATAGTGCCCTCGCATTCAACATGAAGAATCTGACAAAGCTAGTGTTTGCACTGTTGGATGAATATCGTTCCAGCATTACTGTCTTCAAACGAATGTCATGAGATCTGAGAAAATCCCCGTGCTTCTTCATCCATCGATTGGTTATACCTTTTTCTCCATGTGTTGTTGCCTAAATAGAGATGAAGATTAAAAATAGTTAATGTCTAAAAAAGATTATGTTGAAAGAGTGATAGCTAAACGATTAATTATAGTACATTATATATGGGCTTTCAATGTGCGTGAAATCATCACCTTTATATACAAATTCTCCAGACATGGAAAGCATTGCAGCAAGGCAATAATGATGTTGAGATCAAAACACCACATACTGATATATAAGGTCTTGATAGAATCCACCACCACTGATAGGATGGACAAGCGCTTCATTGAGCATAGAACATAATATTAGCACTGAAAGTGTACCCAAGATGATACTTAACTTATGCACACAAATGAAAAATGCAAATTACAAAAGTGTACGTGAATAATATACAGTACCTCAATAGGTGTGGAGGCAAAGACCATCTCGAACCATTTAAACGGATCACGAATTGCACCCAAGGTCTCTAGTTTAGGCGTAGAGACCACAGTTATTTGTGAAGGTTTATAACAACAATCAATGACCAACCTTTGAAGTGAAGGGGCATCTTCGATGATGAGCTCCTGTTCGTGAAAACGAATTCCAATGCTTACAAGGTGAGGCGACTTTATTTTGAGACAAGGGATATCGATTCCTGCTCCAAAAACAAGAACCAAATGCTCCAGTGCAGGGCAGCTGGAGTGGATGATGTTGTGCAGTGATGATGTAGAGTAGAACCCTAGGGCCCGATCTTTCACGATTGGAGGGATCCTACGAAGAACACGAGGGGAAACACGAGGGGAAAACGAGGGAAATCACTCAAACCAACAAGATTCGATTACACATGTGCTAGATCCTCGAAACACAAAGAGATACATGATCCACGATCAACAAGGGACGATACAAACGGTAACTAGTTCATCTCCATGAGGAGGTCTTGAGGGGTCATCCCATGAAGGGGTCTTGAATCCAAGGTGGATCTTCTCCGTAGAGGCCGCGATCTCTCTCGATGGAGTAGATCCGGATGGATGAGCAAAGCTCTATCTCTAAAATGAGCTAAACCTATGCTAACCCTAGCTAGGAGGAGGTAGGGGGTATTTATAGTCTAAGTGGGCGAAAGGGTAAGTGGGAAGGGATACAAGGCCAAAGGCCCACGGCAGCGCACAGGCAGTTACCGGACGACCGGTGGGGGTCGGACGTCCGGTGGCTGGGACGGTCCGGACGTCCGGCGCGCGTCGGAAGTCCGCTGATTCTTCTCGGGTGTAGCGGCACCGGATTTCCGGAGGTTGTCGGACGTCCGGGCGCTGGGACTTGTCAGACGTCCGGTGGGCGTCGGACGTCCGGCCGCTGCAGCACACGTCAGCTATGGTTCTTCTGGCTGTCTGGGATGCGTCAGGTACCGGATGTCCGGTGGCGTCCGGACGTCCGGTGGCTGTAGCTTGTAGCAGCTTCATTTCTCTTGCTCCTCGCGGTTGGTGTACTCGCCGTCTTGTCCATGGTCTTCCTCTTGGTTCTTGGTCATGCATAGCATATATGTTTGAGGTAGTAGCCATGTCTCACATGTGGCAAGTGACGGTTCGGAGAGGAGCGAGTTCATCTTGTGCCCAATGGCGTGTGTTCGAGGTCTCGTCATATGTCCTCTTGGGGCTTGGAGAGTAGTCGGAGTGTACATGGGGATGAACGTAGGATGCTCCGCATCATCTCCCCCCTCCTTGGGAAAGATCCAACCTCGGATCGAAAACCTCATCACCATGGAAACGGTTGTCGTGGATGGACTTGTAGTTGGACAAAGTGGAAGACATTCCGCAATCCAAGTACTCCAAGGTGTCTCCGGAGTGGTATACATGCAAAAAGAGCAAACACAAGCGACACTCGGAAATACAATGGTTAGCGCACACAAAATGTCCATCAAGTAAGTATGAGTCCGTGCGGCAAGATTGTTCGTGACAAAGCACGTGAAGCTTATCAAGATGATATAGAATGATATGCAAAGCGTGCATGGGAGCAAAAGCATTCATTGAGCACACAAATGTGTTGTGAATATGATCAATGCAACCATGGTGCAAAATGATGTTATATTGAGACGGTTTAGCAATAGCATGAATAGGGCAATGGATGCTCAATATGATTATGTTATCATGCAATTGATGGTAGGCAATATGATCATTATGTATAAAGATGCCATCAAGAAAGATCATGATGAGGACATCAATACAATTGTTACACCCACAACTCCTACTGCTACATATACTGGACCAATTACTAGAGCTCGCGCACGCCAATTAAATTATCAGGTACTTTCGTTTCTTGGTAATGATTCTAATGTTCATGAGAATATGATGCTTCCTAAATTGGATACATTTGTATTGATTACTAATGAAGGGCCTAGCATGGACAAGAGGGATGAACACTGGAGCAGGATCAAGCATGGAGATGAAGACGTGCGTGAAGGGATCCAGAATGGCGTTTCTAGTGCATATTTAAGCACTTTGAAGCCTCCGTGATGACCTACAAGGACATGGACGAAATATACAAGATGCCCCTTCATAAATTTCGTCCATAGCTTATTTTAGGTGCTACGCCACCTTATTTTTGGGCCAGGCCCATGTAATTTCGAAATACTTGAGTATAGGCTGTTTTTAGAGTCCGTATGTGTGGGGAAACAAGAGATAGGGTTGGTTTCGGACCGCTCCTTCAAGGGCCACGAAATCCCCCCCTCTTCCTCCATATATACAGCCCTTAGGGCACCGTTTAGACTTTGGGTTTTGTTTAGATTAAAAGTTCGCCATAGCTGCAACTTTGCGTACTTCGTTTGTGTTCAACGACCAGACCAAGACGTCACAGAACCCCACCTTGATCAATAAAGCTTTCATCTTATATTCGCAATATCCAGATTGCAAATCTTAGTTTCTTGCTTGTTCTTCGTTTGCTTGCAGGAGATAGACCCTCGTGGTCAGGTTGATTGTGCTCCGGCGTGGTCAATAACCTCTCGGAGTTGGTTTAGCGATTGCTAAGGCGCGACGTCCTTGCACGTTCGTAGTCGGATCGTCAAAGTCTACTCCACCAAAAACAATAGCTATCATCTCATCGAAAGATCGGGACACCCTCGCCTCTATCAAGTGGTATCAGATTTTCAGGTTGCTCGGTGAGATTTTACAGTTTTTCGTAGTTTAGATCGATTCTGTTCTTCATACCTACAGTCCACGAAAAAGCCAAAAAAAAATTAGGGTTAGTTCATCATATCCGAACCAATCTGAGCCTTTGCATAATCTTTTTAGGGTTTTTGCTTTGTTGAATTTGCGGTTGCATTTGTCGTGTCTAGTTGCTGGTCTTAGCGTCTAGTCCTTTAGAGTTTCGAGTTCTGTCACAGTTTGTCACGCCGCCGCCGCACCATATACCACCACCGCTGCCATATACCACTACCGCTGCCATATCCTACCATCGCTGCCATATACCATCACCGCTGCCATATTCTACCACCATATATCCACCTCCAATCCGAGTTCTTTTCATATTAGGGTTGTTTTCGAGACCCATCTATTTTCCGATTCGTGTTTCCTTGGCTGAGTAGGATTCGGAAAAAAAAAAAATCGGCAGGCAAAAATATTTTTCCCTATCCTATTTTTAGGTCCCAGGGAGCGTTTTGAGACACTCGCCATCATAGTGATTTTTTGTCGCACTTTTTCGTCGTTGCTGCCCTGATTTCCGAAAAAAAAATATCAAAAAAAATATTTGTGGCAATCCTGATAGTTTGACTTGGGAAGAGTTTTGAGACACTCGCCATTATAGTGATTTTTTGCAAAAAAAAAGGAGCGCAAAAAAAACGAATTTTTTTTAGAGTGCTCTTCCCTTGTTTATGTGCCGCGCCATGATTTTGTTAGTGTTCTAGGCTCGCGTCTCTAGTACGGTGTAGCCTAGGACCAGCACAGTACCGTAGTTGAGCGTTTATTCAACTTTGCATCTCTGAATTGATTATTGCTGACATTTTTGCTACCATATCATAAGCCTTCCCAGCCCCACATACATCTACGTCGTGCGTTTGACACCACCTGGCAATCGCTCTGTCCAATCTTTAAGAATATTGACTACAACGGTTCCCGATCACCACCTGCTGCTGGGTAAGAACTGGTAAGCATTTGAGATTCGCTTGGCGGTTTTGTGATACACCACCACCAGCACTTCCTAGTAGTCTGTAGGATCATATTCTTGTGTGTTTCTATTGCTGCTAAGCATGGCAGGATCACAAGCCGAGAAGACTGATTGGGAGAACATGACGAACAAACAGCTACATGATAAATTTCAGCAAATGATGAGTGGACAGGTGCAAGATGTGCTAAACAGATTTGAAGAGGCCATGGAGAAGATAGATGGAATTGAGAAGATGTTCGAAACAAAGCTTGATAACAAGTTTAATGAATTGCTCGCGCGTCTTCCACAACCACCGCCGGCTGCACCTGTCGCACCTCTACAACAACAACATCGTCGCCTTCCAAATCAAGTGGGACGAGCACAGCGCGTTCCCCTTGAGCCTGGTCAAACTTCTGGTGCCGCTGCACCTACTGTTGATGCTTCTATGGCTCATGTTGCCACTGAGGAGGACGATTATGCGGGCGATTACGAGGATGAGGTTGATCAAAATCAGAACTACGTGCAACCACCACCACCAGGTCGTCCACATGCAAATAATCGCAATGGTAGGGCTGCATTACCAGCTCAGGTACGAGATCATGACCATCTTCCTAAACTGAAATTTAATATTCCACCATTTGAGGGTAGATATGTTCCTGATATATATCTTACTTGGGAGTCAGAAACTGAACAACATTTTACATGTTTACAATATCCCGAGGAGAGACGTGTTGCTGCTGCTGTTTGTGCTTTTACTAGTTTCGCATGTGTATGGTGGTCTGAACATTGTAGATTATATCCTATTCCAACTACTTGGGCTGCTTTGAAAACTGCTATGCGTACTCGTTGGGTTCCACCATATTATCAACGTGAATTACTTCAAAAATTGCAGCGCTTAAGACAAGGAAAAAATTCTGTAGAAGAATATTTTCAGGAATTACAAACTGGCATGATTAGATGTGGTATTTTTGAGGAGAATGAAGCTATGCTTGCATGTTTTATGGGTGGATTAAATAGAGAGATTCAGACCATTCTAGAGTATAAGGAGTATAATAATATCACTCGTTTATTCCATCTTGCTTGTAAAGCTGAACGTGAAGTGCAGGATCGACAGGCATTGGCGCGGACTAACTTTTCTGCAGGTCGACCTTCATCGTGGACACCACGTGCATCCTCTACTTCCACACATTCTACTGCACCGACACCTCCATCAGCTGCCACCTCCAGCCGTGATACAAGGAAGCAGGCACAACCACCACTATCTGCCAAGAGCACACCTACCGGGCCTGCACAAAGTTCTTCTTCTTCCATGGCATCAACAGGGCACACAAGTGATATTATTTGTCGTCATTGTAAGGGAAGAGGTCATTATGCGAGAGAATGCAAATCTCAGCGTGTGATGATTGCTACCGAGGATGGTGGGTATGAGTCCGCTAGTGACTATGATGAGGAGACTTTGGCTCTCATTACACGTGAAGAACACGGTGGAGATGATTCTGAACAAGAGACGCAATACATGGCTCCTGAAGACGCTGACAGGTATGAATGTTTAGTTGCTCAACGTGTTTTGAGTGTGCAGGTCACACAAGCTGAGCAAAATCAGAGGCATAATTTGTTCCATACAAAGGGAGTTGTGAAGGAACGTTCTGTTCGCGTCATCATAGATGGAGGGAGCTGCAACAACGTGGCTAGCATGGAGATGGTCGAGAAGCTCTCTCTCACCACAAGACCACATCCACATCCTTACTATATCCAATGGTTCAACAACAGCGGCAAGGTTAAGGTAACACGTACTGTTCGTGTGCATTTTAGTATCTCTACGTATGCTGATTTTGTTGATTGTGATGTGGTACCCATGCAAGCATGTTCCTTATTACTTGGTAGACCATGGCAATTTGATAAAAGTTCTGTACACCATGGTAGAAACAATCAGTATACTCTTGTTCATAAGGATAAACATATTACTTTGCTTCCTATGTCTCCTGATTCTATTTTGAAAGATGATATTAATAGAGCTAGTAAGGCAAAACAGGAGCAAAATAAGAGTGAAAATCAGATTGTGGCAAAAGAATTTGAGCAACAAATGAATCCTCATAATAAACCATCTAGTGTTGCTTCTGAAATTAAATTGAAAAGTGCATGTTTACTTACCACCAAATCTGATATTGATGATCTAGATTTCAGCAAATCTGTTTGCTATGCTTTTGTGTGCAAAGAGGCATTATTTTCATTCGAGGACATGCCTTCCTCTTTGCCTCCTGCTGTTACTAACATTTTGCAGGAGTTCGCCGACGTCTTTCCACAAGATGTGCCTCCGGGATTACCACCTATTCGAGGTATTGAGCATCAGATTGACTTAATTCCCGGTGCATCGCTACCCAACCATGCACCATACCGTACTACTCCAGAGGAGACGAAGGAGATTATGCGTCAAGTCCAGGAGTTGCTCGACAAATGTTATATACGCGAATCCCTTAGTCCTTGTGCTGTTCCTATTATTCTAGTGCCAAAAAAGGATGGTACATTGCGTATGTGTGTTGATTGTAGAGGCATTAATAATATTACTATTCGTTACCGTCATCCTTTTCCTAGACTAGATGATATGCTTGATGAATTGAGTGGCTCTACAATATTCTCCAAAGTTGATTTGCGTAGTGGATACCATCAAATTCGTATGAAATTGGGGGATGAATGGAAAACAGCATTTAAAACAAAGTTTGGATTATATGAGTGGTTAGTCATGCCTTTTGGGTTAACTAATGCACCTAGTACTTTCATGAGATTAATGAACGAAGTTTTACGTGCTTTCATTGGACGATTTGTGGTAGTCTATTTTGATGATATACTGATTTATAGCAGATCTTTGGAGGAACATTTGGAACATTTACGTGCTGTTTTTATTGCTTTACGTGATGCACGTTTGTTTGGTAACCTTGGGAAGTGCACCTTTTGCACCGACCGAGTATCTTTTCTTGGCTATGTTGTTACTCCACAGGGAATTGAAGTTGATAAAGCCAAGATTGAAGCTATTGAGAGTTGGCCACAGCCCAAAACGGTCACTCAAGTGAGGAGTTTTCTTGGACTCGCTGGTTTCTATAGGCGTTTTGTGAGAGATTTCAGCACCATTGCTGCACCTCTCAATGAGCTTACAAAGAAGGATGTGCCTTTTGTTTGGGGTACCTCACAGGAAGAAACCTTCATGGTATTGAAAGATAAGTTGACACATGCTCCTTTACTCCAACTTCCTGATTTTAATAAGACTTTTGAGCTTGAATGTGATGCTAGTGGAATTGGATTAGGAGGTGTTTTATTACAAGATGGCAAACCTGTTGCATACTTTTCTGAAAAATTGAGTGGGCCTAGTCTGAACTATTCTACTTATGATAAAGAATTATATGCTCTTGTTTGGACCTTAGAAACATGGCAACATTATTTATGGCCCAAAGAATTTGTTATACATTCTGATCATGAATCTTTGAAACACATTAAAAGTCAAGCAAAACTGAACCGTAGACATGCTAAATGGGTTGAATTTATTGAGACTTTCCCTTATGTCATTAAACACAAGAAGGGTAAAGAAAATGTTAATGCTGATGCATTGTCTCGTCGTTATACTATGCTTTCACAACTTGACTTTAAAATATTTGGTTTGGAGACTATCAAAGATCAATATGTGCATGATGCTGAATTTAAAGATGTATTGCAGAATTGTAAGGAAGGGAGAACATGGAACAAGTTCGTCATTAACGATGGATTTGTGTTTCGTGCTAACAAGCTATGCATTCCAGCTAGCTCTGTTCGTCTTTTGTTGTTGCAGGAGGCGCATGGAGGAGGATTAATGGGACACTTTGGCGTGAAGAAGATGGAGGATATACTTGCTACACATTTCTTTTGGCCAAAGATGAGACGGGATGTTGAGCGTTTTGTTGCTCGCTGCACAACATGTCAAAAAGCTAAGTCACGACTCAATCCTCATGGTTTATATATGCCTTTGCCTGTACCTAGTGTTCCTTGGGAGGATATATCTATGGACTTTGTTTTAGGTTTACCTCGAACAAAGAAGGGGAGGGATAGCATATTTGTTGTCGTGGATAGGTTATCAAAAATGGCACACTTTATACCATGTCATAAAAGCGATGATGCTGTTAATGTTGCTGATTTGTTCTTTCGTGAAATTATACGCTTGCATGGTGTGCCAAATACTATTGTTTCAGATCGTGATACTAAATTTCTTAGCCACTTTTGGAGATGTTTATGGGCTAAGTTGGGGACTAAACTACTTTTTAGTACTACATGTCACCCCCAAACTGATGGACAAACTGAAGTAGTCAATAGAACATTGTCTACTATGCTTAGGGCTGTTTTGAAGAATAACAAGAAAATGTGGGAAGAATGCTTGCCTCATATTGAATTTGCTTATAATCGTTCATTGCATTCTACTACTAAGATGTGTCCTTTTGAAATTATGTATGGTTTCCTTCCTCGTGCACCAATTGATTTGTTGCCTCTTCCATCTTCGGAGAAGGTTAATTTTGATGCTAAACAACGTGCTGAATTGATCTTAAAAATGCATGAGTTAACTAAGGAGAACATTGAGCGTATGAATGCTAAATATAAACTTGCTGGAGATAAGGGTAGAAAACATGTTGTGTTTGCACCTGGAGATCTTGTTTGGTTACATTTGCGTAAGGATAGATTTCCTGATTTGCGCAAATCAAAGCTAATGCTACGTGCTGATGGTCCTTTTAAGGTGTTAGAGAAAATAAATGATAATGCATATAAACTTGAGCTGCCTGCAGATTTTGGGGTTAGTCCCACTTTTAACATTGCAGATCTGAAGCCTTATTTGGGTGAGGAAGATGAGCTTCCGTCGAGGACGACTTCATTTCAAGAAGGGGAGGATGATGAGGACATCAATACCATTGTTACACCCACAGCCCCTACTTCTATACATACTGGACCAATTACTAGAGCTCGCGCACGTCAATTAAAATATCAGGTACTTTCGTTTCTTGGTAATGATTCTAAAGTTCATGAGAATATGATGCTGCCTAAATTGGATACATTTGTTTTGCTTACAAATGAAGGGCCTAGCTTGGACAAGAAAGAGGAACCTTGGAGCAATTTCAAGCATGGAGATGATGGCATGCACAAGGGGAACAAGAACGGAGTTACAAGTGATGATTTCAGGACTTTGAAGCCACCATAATGAGTGCAGGAAGCCTTGGACGAAATATACAAGATGTCATTTCATAAATTTCGTCCAGAGAATATTATACCATGTCATAAAAGCGATGATGCTGTTAATGTTGCTGATTTGTTCTTTCGTGAAATTATACGCTTGCATGGTGTGCCAAATACTATTGTTTCAGATCGTGATACTAAATTTCTTAGCCACTTTTGGAGATGTTTATGGGCTAAGTTGGGTACTAAACTGCTTTTTAGTACTACATGTCACCCCCAAACTGATGGACAAACTGAAGTAGTCAATAGAACATTGTCTACTATGCTTAGGGCTGTTTTGAAGAATAACAAGAAAATGTGGGAAGAATGCTTGCCTCATATTGAATTTGCTTATAATCGTTCATTGCATTCTACTACTAAGATGTGTCCTTTTGAAATTGTGTATGGTTTCCTTCCTCGTGCACCAATTGATTTGTTGCCTCTTCCATCTTCGGAGAAGGTTAATTTTGATGCTAAACAACGTGCTGAATTGATCTTAAAAATGCATGAGTTAACTAAGGAGAACATTGAGCGTATGAATGCTAAATATAAACTTGCTGGAGATAAGGGTAGAAAACATGTTGTGTTTGCACCTGGAGATCTTGTTTGGTTACATTTGCGTAAGGATAGATTTCCTGATTTGCGCAAATAAAAGCTAATGCCACGTGCTGATGGTCCTTTTAAGGTGTTAGAGAAAATAAATGATAATGCATATAAACTTGAGCTGCCTGCAGATTTTGGGGTTAGTCCCACTTTTAACATTGCAGATCTGAAGCCTTATTTGGGTGAGGAAGATGAGCTTCCGTCGAGGATGACTTCATTTCAAGAAGGGGAGGATGATGAGGACATCAATACCATTGTTACACCCACAGCCCCTGCTTCTATACATACTGGACCAATTACTAGAGCTCGCGCACGCCAATTAAAATATCAGGTACTTTCATTTCTTGGTAATGATTCTAAAGTTCATGAGAATATGATGCTGCCTAAATTGGATACATTTGTTTTGCTTACAAATGAAGGGCCTAGCTTGGACAAGAAAGAGGAACCTTGGAGCAAGTTCAAGCATGGAGATGATGGCTTGCACAAGGGGAACAAGAACGGAGTTACAAGTGATGATTTCAGGACTTTGATGCCACCATCATGAGTGCTGGAAGCCTAGGACGAAATATACAAGATGTCACTTCATAAATTTCGTCCAGAGGCTATTATAGGTGCTGCGTCACCTTATTATTGGGCCAGGCCCATGTAATTTCGAAATACTTGAGTATAGGCTGTTTTTAGAGTCCGTATGTGTGGGGAAACAAGAGATAGGGTTGGTTTCGGACCCCTCCTTCAAGGGCCATGAAATCCCCTCCTCTTCCTCCATATATACAGCCCTTAGGGCACCGTTTAGACTTTGGGTTTTGTTTAGATTAAAAGTTCGCCATAGCTGCAACTTCGCGTACTTCGTTTGTGTTCAATGACCAGACCAAGACGTCACAGAACCCCACCTTGATCAATAAAGCATTCATCTTATATTCGCAATATCCAGATTGCAAATCTTAGTTTCTTGCTTGTTCTTCGTTTGCTTGCAGGAGATAGACCCTCGTGGTCAGGTTGATTGTGCTCCGGCGTGGTCAATAACCTCTCGGAGTTGGTTTAGCGATTGCTAAGGCGCGACGTCCTCGCACGTTCGTAGTCGGATCGTCAAAGTCTACTCCACCAAAAACAATAGCTATCATCTCATCGAAAGATCGGGACACCCTCGCCTCTATCAGGGAGCTGCAACAACTTGGCTAGCATGGAGATGGTGGAGAACCTATCTCTCACCACAAGACCACATCCACATCCTTACTATATCCAATGGTTCAACAACAGCGGCAAGGTTAAGGTAACACGTACTATTCGTGTGCATTTTAGTATCTCTACATATGTTGATTATGTTGATTGTGATGTGGTACCCATGCAAGCATGTTCTTTATTACTTGGTAGACCATGGCAATTTGATAAAAATTCTGTACACCATGGTAGAAACAATCAGTATACTCTTGTTCATAAGGATAAACATATTACTTTGCTTCCTACGACTCCTGATTCTATTTTGAAAGATGATATTAATAGAGCTAGTAGAGCAAAACAGGAGAAAAATAAGAGTGAAAATCAGATTGTGGCAAAAGAATTTGAGCAACAAATGAAGCCTAATAATAAAACATCTAGTGTTGCTTCTGAAATTAAATTGAAAAATGCGTGTTTACTTGCCACCAAATATGATATTGATGAGCTAGATTTAAGCAAATCTTTTTGCTATGCTTTTGTGTGCAAAGAGGCATTATTTTCATTCGAGGACGTGCCTTCCTCTTTGCCTCCTGCTGTCACTAACATTTTGCAGGAGTTCGCTGACATCTTTCCACAAGACGTGCCACCGGGATTGCCACCTATTCGCGGGATTGAGCATCAGATTGACTTAATTCCCGGTGCTTCCTTGCCAAACCGTGCGCCATACCGTACAAATCCAGAGGAGACGAAGGAGATTATGCGTCAAGTACAGGAGCTGCTCGACAAAGGTTATATACGCGAATCTCTTAGTTCTTGTGCTGTTCCTATTATACTAGTGTCAAAAAAGGATGGTACGTCGCGTATGTGTGTTGATTGTAGAGGCATTAATAATATTACTATTCGTTATCGTCATCCTATTCCTAGGCTAGATGATAAGCTTGATGAATTGAGTGGCTCTACAATATTCTCCAAAGTTGATTTGCGTAGTGGATACCATCAAATTCGTATGAAATTGGGAGATGAATGGGAAACTGCCTTTAAAACTAAGTTCGGTTTATATGAGTGGTTAGTCATGCCTTTTGGGTTAACTAATGCACCTAGTACTTTCATGAGATTAATGAACGAAGTTTTACGTGCTTTCATTGGACGATTTGTGGTAGTTTACTTTGATGATATATTGATTTATAGCAGATCTTTGGAGGAACATTTGGAACATTTACGTGCTGTTTTTATTGCCCTACGTGATGCACGTTTGTTCGGTAATCTTGGGAAGTGCACCTTTTGCACCGGCCGAGTATCTTTTCTTGGCTATGTTGTTACTCCACAGGGAATTGAAGTTGATAAAGCCAAGATTGAAGCTATTGAGAGTTGGCCGCAGCCCAAAACGGTCACACAAGTGAGGAGTTTCCTTGGCCTTGCTGGTTTCTATAGGCGTTTTGTGAGAGATTTCAGTACAATTGCTGCACCTCTCAACGAGCTTACAAAGAAGGATGTGCCTTTTGTTTGGGGTACCGCACAGGAAGAAGCCTTCATAGTGTTGAAAGATAAGTTAACACATGCTCCTTTACTCCAACTTCCTGATTTTAATAAGACTTTTGAGCTTGAATGTGATGCTAGTGGAATTAGATTAGGAGGTGTGTTATTACAGGATGGCAAACCTGTTGCATACTTTTATGAAAAATTGAGTGGGCCTAGTCTGAATTACTCTACTTATGATAAGGAATTATATGCTCTTGTTCGGACTTTGGAAACATGGCAACATTATTTATGGCCCAAAGAATTTGTTATTCATTCTGATCATGAATCTTTGAAACATATTAAAAGTCAAGCCAAACTGAACCGTAGACATGCTAAATGGGTTGAATTCATTGAGACTTTCCTTTATGTCATTAAACACAAGAAGGGTAAAGAAAATGTTATTGCTGATGCTTTGTCTCGCCGTTATACTATGCTTTCACAACTTGACTTTAAAATATTTGGTTTGGAGACCATCAAAGATCAATATGTGCATGATGCTGAATTTAAAGATGTATTGCAGAATTGGAAAGAAGGGAGAACATGGAACAAGTTTGTCGTTAACGATGGATTTGTTTTTCGTGCTAACAAGCTATGCATTCCACCTTGCTCTGTTCGTCCTTTGTTGTTGCAGGAGGCGCATGGAGGAGGATTAATGGGACACTTTGGCGTAAAGAAGACGAAGGATGTACTTGCTACACATTTCTTTTGGCCAAAGATGAGACGGGATGTTGAGCGCTTTGTTGCTCGCTGCACTACATGTCAAAAAGCTAAGTCAAGACTCAATCCTCATGGTTTATATATGCCTTTGCCTGTACCTAGTGTTCCATGGGAGGATATATCTATGGACTTTGTTTTGGGTTTACCTTGAACAAAGAAGGGGAGGGATAGCATATTTGTTGTCGTGAATAGGTTCTCGAAAATGGCACACTTCATACCATGTCAAAAAACCGATGATGCTGCTAATGTTGCTGATTTGTTCTTTCGTGAAATTATTCGCTTGCATGGTGTGCCACTTTTGGAGATGTTTATGGGCTAAGTTGGGGACTACACTGCTTTTTAGTACTACTTGTCACCGCCAAACTAATGGACAAACTGAAGTAGTCAATAGAACATTGTCTACTATGCTTAGGGCTGTTTTGAAGAATAATAAGAAAATGTGGGAAGAATGCCTGCCTCATATTGAATTTGCTTATAATCGTTCCTTGCATTCTACTACTAAGATGTGCCCTTTTGAAATTGTGTATGGTTTCCTACCTCGTGCACCCATTGATTTGTTGCCTCTTCCATCTTCGGAGAAGGTTAATTTTGATGCTAAACAACGTGCTGAATTGATCTTAAAAATGCATGAGTTAACTAAGGAAAATATTGAGCGCATGAATGCTAAATATAAACTTGCTGGAGATAAGGGTAGAAAACATGTTGTCTTTGCACCTCGAGATCTTGTTTGGTTACATTTGCGTAAGGATAGGTTTCCGGATTTGCGCAAGTCGAAGCTAATGCCACGTGCTGATGGTCCTTTTAAGGTGTTAGAGAAAATAAATGATAATGCATACAAACTTGAGCTGCCTGCAGATTTTGGTGTTAGTCGCACTTTTAACATTGCAGATTTGAAGCCTTATTTGGGTGAGGAAAATGAGCTTCCGTCGAGGACGACTTCATTTCAAGAAGGGGAGGATGATGAGGACATGAATACCGTTGTTACACCCACAGCTCCTACTGCTACATATACTGGACCAATTACTAGAGCTCGCAGACGCCAATTAAATTATCAGGTAGTTTCGTTTCTTGGTAATGATTCTAATGTTCATGAGAATATGATGCTTCCTAAATTGGATACATTTGTATTGATTACTAATGAAGGGCCTAGCATGGACAAGAGGGATGAACACTGGAGCAGGATCAAGCATGGAGATGAAGACGTGCGTGAAGGGATCCAGAATGGCGTTTCTAGTGCATATTTAAGCACTTTGAAGCCTCCGTGATGACCTACAAGGACATGGACGAAATATACAAGATGCCCCTTCATAAATTTCATCCATAGCTTATTTTAGGTGCTACGCCACCTTATTTTTGGGCCAGGCCCATGTAATTTCGAAATACTTGAGTATAGGCTGTTTTTAGAGTCCGTATGTGTGGGGAAACAAGAGATAGGGTTGGTTTCGGACCCCTCCTTCAAGGGCCACGAAATCCCCCCCCCCCTCTTCCTCCATATATACAGCCCTTAGGGCACCGTTTAGACTTTGGGTTTTGTTTAGATTAAAAGTTCACCATAGCTGCAACTTTGCGTACTTCGTTTGTGTTCAACGACCAGACCAAGACGTCACAGAACCCCACCTTGATCAATAAAGCTTTCATCTTATATTCGCAATATCCAGATTGCAAATCTTAGGTTCTTGCTTGTTCTTCGTTTGCTTGCAGGAGATAGACCCTCGTGGTCAGGTTGATTGTGCTCCGGTGTGGTCAATAACCTCTCGGAGTTGGTTTAGCGATTGCTAAGGCGTGACGTCCTCGCACGTTCGTAGTCGGATCGTCAAAGTCTACTCCACCAAAAACGATAGCTATCATCTCATCGAAAGATCGGGACACCCTCGCCTCTATCAGATCACAACAAATTTGCTAAGGAAATGCACAAGCTCATATATCATGGATGACATGGGAATAGATGCAACAAGGCAATCATAATGTGAGTCAATCCATGCATAAGGTGCAAACTTGCGGTGAGTATGATATGTCCATCGAGCATGACATGTGTGAGCGCAATCAACAAATATGGAGGTGTTGGTGCATGTGTCAAAGGAGTGTTGATGTACCAATGCTCGATGTCGTGGCATGAGTGGAGGTTCGAAGGTGCATCCAATAAGTCCGAGCGCTCCTCAATGTGAAGGTCCATAGAGCCAATCTTCAATGTCGCTCCTCCGTTCGCGAGGTATATCATGTAGGCAACAAGAAGGAAACAACAATGAAAGAATGACCCATCCAATATGCGTATGTGAGGATGGCTCAAAGGGAAGGAGTTCACCTTTTGGATGTTCCCGAAGATGTTTGAGTTGCGCATCATGTACGCCTTCACATGACCAAGTTGTCCCATGATGGCACCACCTTCTGAATCCTTCAAAATGAAAGAACATGACAAACACTCGGAAAAACAAATGAGGTTAGCGTGAATGCAAAACCTATCATTCGGGTGGTGAAGTACCCAACAAGTGTTTTCATCATTCTTATCATAAGAAAGGACAAGATGTGACATGGTATGAGAGCATATGATGCGACTACAACCAAAGACATTAGGCTCAAGTAAACAAGCATGCTTCACAAGTAATATGTCCAAGTCTCCAAGAGCAATAAGCATAGATGCAACTATTGGAGGCAAGCGACAATGAACAAGATATATCATGTGAGAGGCATGAACATATATGTCATCAACCCAAGAAAGCGGGTAAGAATGGAACATGGGTGATGCGACAAAGCAAGCAATCATAGCGATCAAGTGGTGCAAGCTAGTAGTCCGAAGATGCAATGTACTAGAGGTAATCATGGCAATCATGTCATGTGTGCAAATAGTGGGCATGAATAATTCACATGACATAGCACAAGCATGAAAGCAAGATATGAGCAATGTATCATTAATGTATTGGCGAGAGGCCATACATAAATAGCAATGAGACATCATGACTCTCCCAACACAAGAATCAACAATAGCATGTGGCACATGGTAAACATGGCAATAGCAACAAGGATCTCCACCAAGCATGCAAATACACATAGGAGTAGTATAATGGTGAAGCATGGGTAAATGCAAACAAGGGTCACAATTGCATGGCAAAGGCATAGAAGCAAGCATAACATGCAAAGTGAACACGATAAAATGGGCATAAGGTAACAAGTGATATATAGCCCAAAGCCATGTGAGAGCCAAATAGAAGAGATGCGCGTAGTCCTTGCGCGAAGGGAATGGTGGGAATGATAATCCACGGGATCCCAAGTCATCATTGCTCTCAAGAGCTCATTTCGTCAACTCTTGGGATTGAGAGGTTGACGCGCATACATGAGTACTGATGAGGACATCAATACCATTGTTACACCCACAGCCCCTGCTGCTATACATACTGGACCAATTACTAGAGCTTGCGCACGCCAATTAAATTATCAGGTACTTTCGTTTCTTGGTAATGATTCTAATGTTCATGAGAATATGATGCTGCCTAAATTGGATACATTTGTTTTGCTTACAAATGAAGGGCCTAGCTTGGACAAGAAAGAGGAACCTTGGAGCAAGCACAAGCATGGAGATGATGGCATGCGCAAGGGGAACAAGAACGGAGTTACAAGTGATGATTTCAGGACTTTGAAGCCACCATAATGAGTGCAGGAAGCCTTGGACAAAATATACAAGATGCCACTTCATAAATTTCGTCCAGAGGCTATTATAGGTGCTGCGTCACCTTATTATTGGGCCAGGCCCATGTAATTTCGAAATACTTGAGTATAGGCTGTTTTTAGAGTCCGTATGTGTGGGGAAACAAGAGATAGGGTTGGTTTCGGACCCCCCCTTCAAGGGCCACAAAATCCCCCCCTCTTCCTCCATATATACAGCCCTTAGGGCACCGTTTAGACTTTGGGTTTTGTTTAGATTAAAAGTTCGCCATAGCTGCAACTTCGCGTACTTCGTTTGTGTTCAACGACCAGACAAAGGCGTCACAGAACCCCACCTTCATTAATAAAGCTTTCCTCTTATATTCGCAATATCCAGATTGCAATCTCAGTTTCTTGCTTGTTCTTCGTTTGCTCGCAGGAAACAGACCCTCGTGGTCAGGTTGATCGTGCTTCGGCGTGGTCAATAACCCCTTGGAAGTTGGTATAGCGATTGCTAAGGCGCGACGTCTCGCACGTTCGTAGTCGGATCGTCAAGGTCGACTCCCACAAAAACGATAGCCACCATCTCATCGGAACATCGGGACACCTTCGCCTCTATCAAGTGGTATCAGATTTGCAGGTTGCTCGGTGAGATTTTATAGTTTTTCGTAGTTTAGATCGAGTCTGTTCTTCATACCTACGGTCCACGAAAAAGCCGAAAAAAATTAGGGTTAGGTCATCATATCCGAACCAATCTGAGCCTTTGCATAATCTTTTCTGTATTTGCTTTGTTGAATTTGCGGTTGCATCGTCGTGTCAAGTTGCTGGTCTTAGCGTCTAGTCCTTTAGAGTTTTGAGTTCTGTTCACAGGTTGTCACGTCGCCGCTGCCATATATCACCACCGCATCATCATCATCGCTGCTGCCATATACCACCACCGCACCAACTTCATCGCCGCTGCCATATACCACCACCACATAGTCACCGCCAATCCAAGTCCCTATACGCCACCACCTATCCGCCGCCATCACGCCAATCCGAGTCCACCTGCAACATATATCCGCCACTAGTCCGAGTTCCACCAGATTCATCTCCGCCACCAGTCCAAGTCCGAGTCTAGTATTTTGTTACTTTGTTTTGGATTTCCAGATCACGCCATACTCCGAGTCGTGACAGAGTAGGACTCCCGAACTTTCGTACTACCTGCAGTAGAAAAATAGTTCCAGTTTCAAAAAAAAAACTAAGTCTGGAAAATTCTGGCTAGGTAGTTTTTAGACAATTTGTAGACTTTTTCGAAAAAAAATCGTTGCGGAGCAAAAAAAAAGTGCAAAAAAAAAGAGAAAAAAAATTCAGAGTGTGCTCCTGCCTTGTTTACGTGCAGCGCCGTGATTTTAATAGTGTTCTAGGCTCGCGTCTCTAGCACGGTCTAGCCTAGGACCAGCACAGTACCGTCGTTGAGCGTTTATTCAACTTTGCATCTCTGAATAGATTATTGCTCACCCTTTTTGCTACCATATCGTAAGCCTTCCCAGCTCCCCATACATCTACGTTATGCGTTTCACACCACCTGGCAATCGCACTGTCCATTCTTTAAGAGTTTTGACTGCACCGGTTGCCGATCACCACCTGCTGCTGGGTAAGAACTGGTAAGCATTTGAGATTCGCTTGACGGTTTTGTGATACACCACCACCACCACTTCCTAGTAGTCTGTAGGATCATATTCTTGTGTGTTTCTATTGCTGCTAACCAAGGCAGGATCACAAGCCGATGAGACTGATTGGGAGAACATGACGAACAAATAGCTACATGATAAATTTCAGCAAATGATGAGTGGACAGGTGCAAGATGTGCTAAACAGATTTGAAGAGGCCATGGAGAAGATAGATGGAATTGAGAAGACGTTCGAAACAAAGCTCGATAACAAGTTTAATGAATTACTCGCGCGTCTTCCACAACCACCGCCGGCTGCACCTGTCGCACCTCTACAACAACAACAACGTCGCCTTCCAATTCAAGTGGGACGAGCACAGCGCGTTCCCCTTGAGCCTGGTCAAACTTCTGGTGCCGCTGCACCTACTGTTGATGCTTCTATGGCTCCTGCTGCCGCTGAGGAGGATGATTATGCGGGCGATTATGATGATGAGGTTGATCAAAATCAGAACTACGTACCAGCACCAGGTCGTCCACATGCCAATAATCGCAATGGTAGGGCTGCATTACCAGCTCAGGTACGAGATCATGACCATCTTCCTAAACTGAAATTGAATATTCCACCATTTGAGGGTAGATATGTTCCTGATATATATCTTACTTGGGAGTTAGAAACTGAACAACGTTTTACATGTTTACAATATCCCGAGGAACGACGTGTTGCTGCTGCTGTTTGTGCTTTCACTAGTTTTGCATGTGTATGGTGGTCTGAACATTGTAGATTATATCCTATTCCAGCTACGTGGGCTGCTTTGAAAACTGCTATGCGTACTCGTTGGGTTCCACCATATTATCAACGTGAATTACTTAAAAAATTGCAGCGCTTAAGACAAGGAAAAAATTCTGTAGAAGAATATTATCAGGAATTACAAACTGGCATGATTAGATGTGGTATTGTTGAGGAGAATGAAGCTATGCTTGCACGTTTCATGGGTGGATTAAATAGAGAGATTCAGACGATTCTAGAGTATAAGGAGTATAATAATATCACTCGTTTATTCCATCTTGCTTGTAAAGCTGAACGTGAAGTGCAGGATCGACAGGCAGTGGCGCGAACTAATTTTTCTGCAGGTCGATCTTCATCATGGACACCGCGTGCCTCCTCTACTCCCACACGTCCTACTGCGGCACCACTGACTTTAGCCGCCAATTCGAACCAAGATACAAGAAAACAGGCACCACCACCACCATCTGCCAAGAGTACACCTTCTGGGCCTGCCCAGAGCTCTTCTTCATCTATGGCATCAACAGGGCACACACATGATATTATTTATCGTCGTTGTAAGGGAAGAGGACATTATGCGAGAGAATGCCAATCTCCGCGTGTTATGATTGCTACTGAGGATGGTGGGTATGAGTCCGCTAGTGACTATGATGAGGAGACTTTGGCTCTTATTACAAGTGAAGAACACGGTGGAGATGATTCTGATCATGAGACGCAATACATGGCTCCTGAAGACGCTGACAGGTATGAATGTTTAGTTGCTCAACGTGTTTTGAGTGTGCAGGTCACACAAGCTGAGCAAAATCAGAGGCATAATTTGTTCCACACAAAGGGAGTTGTGAAGGAACGTTCTGTTCGTGTCATCATAGATGGAGGGGGCTGCAACAACTTGGCTAGCATGGAGATGGTGGAGAACCTATCTCTCACCACAAGACCACATCCACATCCTTACTATATCCAATGGTTCAACAACAGCGGCAAGGTTAAGGTAACACGTACTGTTCGTGTGCATTTTAGTATCTCTACATATGCTGATTATGTTGATTGTGATGTGGTACCCATGCAAGCATGTTCATTATTACTTGGTAGACCATGGCAATTTGATAAAAATTCTATACACCATGGTAGAAACAATCAGTATACTCTTGTTCATAAGGATAAACATATTACTTTGCTTCCTATGACTCCTGATTCTATTTTGAAAGATGATATTAATAGAGCTAGTAAAGCAAAACAGGAGAAAAATAAGAGTGAAAATCAGATTGTGGCAAAAGTATTTAAGCAACAAATGAAGCCTAATAATAAACCATCTAGTGTTGCTTCTGAAATTAAATTGAAAAGTGCATGCTTACTTGCCACCAAATCTGATATTGATGAGCTAGATTTCAGCAATTCTTTTTGCTATGCTTTTGTGTGCAAAGAGGCGTTATTTTCATTCGAGGACGTGCCTTCCTCTTTGCCTCCTGCGGTCACTAACATTTTGCATGAGTTCGTTGATGTCTTTCCACAAGACGTGCCACCGGGATTACCACCTATTCGCGGGATTGAGCATCAGATTGACTTAATTCCCGGTGCTTCGTTGCCAAACCGTGCGCCATACCGTACCAATCCAGAGGAGACAAAGGACATCAATACCATTGTTACACCCCTTTGTCGAGCAGCTCCTGTACTTGACGCACTAGTATAATAGGAACAGCACAAGGACTAAGAGATTCGCGTATATAACCTTTGTCGAGCAGCTCCTGTACTTGACGCATAATCTCCTTCGTCTCCTCTGGATTGGTACGGTATGGCGCACGGTTTGGCAACGAAGCACCGGGAATTAAGTCAATCTGATGCTCAATCCCGCGAATAGGTGGTAATCCCGGTGGCATGTCTTGTGGAAAGACGTCAGCGAACTCATGCAAAATGTTAGTGACCGCAGGAGGCAAAGAGGAAGGCACGTCCTCGAATGAAAATAACGCCTCTTTGCACACAAAAGCATAGCAAAAAGAATTGCTGAAATCTAGCTCATCAATATCAGATTTGGTGGCAAGTAAGCATGCACTTTTCAATTTAATTTCAGAAGCAACACTAGATGGTTTATTATTAGGCTTCATTTGTTGCTTAAATACTTTTGCCACAATCTGATTTTCACTCTTATTTTTCTCCTGTTTTGCTTTACTAGCTCTATTAATATCATCTTTCAAAATAGAATCAGGAGTCATAGGAAGCAAAGTAATATGTTTATCCTTATGAACAAGAGTATACTGATTGTTTCTACCATGGTGTATAGAATTTTTATCAAATTGCCATGGTCTACCAAGTAATAATGAACATGCTTGCATGGGTACCACATCACAATCAACATAATCAGCATATGTAGAGATACTAAAATGCACACGAACAGTACGTGTTACCTTAACCTTGCCGCTGTTGTTGAACCATTGGATATAGTAAGGATGTGGATGTGGTCTTGTGGTGAGAGATAGGTTCTCCACCATCTCCATGCTAGCCAAGTTGTTGCAGCCCCCTCCATCTATGATGACACGAACAGAACGTTCCTTCACAACTCCCTTTGTGTGGAACAAATTATGCCTCTGATTTTGCTCAGCTTGTGTGACCTGCACACTCAAAACACGTTGAGCAACTAAACATTCATACCTGTCAGCGTCTTCAGGAGCCATGTATTGCGTCTCATGATCAGAATCATCTCCACCGTGTTCTTCACTTGTAATAAGAGCCAAAGTCTCCTCATCATAGTCACTAGCGGACTCATACCCACCATCCTCAGTAGCAATCATAACACGCGGAGATTGGCATTCTCTCGCATAATGTCCTCTTCCCTTACAACGACGATAAATAATATCATGTGTGTGCCCTGTTGATGCCATAGATGAAGAAGAGCTCTGGGCAGGCCCAGAAGGTGTACTCTTGGCAGATGGTGGTGGTGGTGCCTGTTTTCTTGTATCTTGGTTCGAATTGGCGGCTAAAGTCAGTGGTGCCGCAGTAGGACGTGTGGGAGTAGAGGAGGCACGCGGTGTCCATGATGAAGATCGACCTGCAGAAAAATTAGTTCGCGCCACTGCCTGTCGATCCTGCACTTCACGTTCAGCTTTACAAGCAAGATGGAATAAACGAGTGATATTATTATACTCCTTATACTCTAGAATCGTCTGAATCTCTCTATTTAATCCACCCATGAAACGTGCAAGCATAGCTTCATTCTCCTCAACAATACCACATCTAATCATGCCAGTTTGTAATTCCTGATAATATTCTTCTACATAATTTTTTCCTTGTCTTAAGCGCTGCAATTTTTGAAGTAATTCACGTTGATAATATGGTGGAACCCAACGAGTACGCATAGCAGTTTTCAAAGCAGCCCACGTAGCTGGAATAGGATATAATCTACAATGTTCTGACCACCATACACATGCAAAACTAGTGAAAGCACAAACTGCAGCAGCAACACGTCGTTCCTCGGGATATTGTAAACATGTAAAACGTTGTTCAGTTTCTAACTCCCAAGTAAGAGATATATCAGGAACATATCTACCCTCGAATGGTGGAATATTCAATTTTAATTTAGGAAGATGGTCATGATCTCGTACCTGAAGTGGTGGTGCAGGCCTACCATTGCGATTATTTGCATGTGGACGACCTGGTGCTGGTGGTTGCACGTAGTTATGATTTTGATCAACCTCATCCTCATAATCGCCCGCGTAATCATCCTCCTCCTCGGCACCAGCAGCAGCAGGAGCAGGAGCCAAAGAAGCATCAACAGTAGGTACAGCAGCACCAGAAGTTTGGCCATCCTCAAGAGGAACACGCTTTGCTCGTCTGAACTGATTTGGAAGGGGGCGTTGTTGTTGTCGTTGCAGAGGTGCGACAGGTGCAGCCGGTGGTGGTTGGGGAAGACGCGTGAGCAATTCATTAAACTTGTTATCCAGCTTTGTCTCGAACGACTTCTCCATGCCATCTATCTTCTCCATGGCCTCTTCAAATCTGTTTAGCACATCTCCCACCTGGCCACTCATCATTTGCTGAAATTTATCATGCAACTCCTTGTTCGTCATGTTCTCCCAGTCAATCTCGTCGGCTTGTGATCCTGCCATGGTTAGCAGCAATAGAAACACACAAGAATATGATCCTACAGACTACTAGAAAGTGGTGGTGGTGTGGTGTGGTGTCACAAATCCGTCGAGCAAATCTCAAATTCTTACCAGTTCTTACCCAGCAGCAGGTGGTGATCGGCAACCTTTGTAGTCAAAACTCTCAGAGCTTGGACAGAGCGATTGCCAGGTGGTGTCAAACGCACGATGTAGATGTATGTGGAGCTGGGAAGGCTTATGATATGGTAGCAAAAAGGGTCAGCAATAATCAATTCAGAGATGCAATGTTGAATAAACTCTCAACGACGGTACTGTGCTGGTCCTAGGCTAGACCGTGCTAGAGACGCGAGCCTAGAACACTAACAAAAATCACGGCGCTGCACGTAAACAAGGGAGGAGCACACTCTGAATTTTTTTCTTTTTTTTTTGCACTTTTTTTTCCTCTTTTTTTTTTTGCTCCGCAACAAATTTTTTTTTAAAAAGTCTACAAATGGTCTAAAAACTGCCTAGCCAGAATTTTCCAGACTTAGTTTTTTTTTTGAAACTGGAACTATTTTTCTTCTGCGGGTAGCACGAAAATTGGGGAATC
Organism: Thinopyrum elongatum; assembly: GCA_011799875.1. Classification (NCBI taxonomy): domain Eukaryota; kingdom Viridiplantae; phylum Streptophyta; class Magnoliopsida; order Poales; family Poaceae; genus Thinopyrum; species Thinopyrum elongatum. The sequence goes on from CM022301.1 coordinate 190,025,115, forward strand.
CGACTTGTTCACGACTCGTAGTATCGCGTGATCTGGAACTCTAAAATAAAGGAATAAATACTGGACTCGGACTAGGACTGGTGGCAGAGATGAATCTGGTGGAACTCGGACTGGTGATGGTATATGACGGTAGTATATGTGGGCTCGGATTGGTGGTGGTATATGGACTCGGATCGGTGGTGGTATATGGACTCGGATCGGTAGTGGTATATGGACTCAGAGAAATAGCAGATAAGCTGTGGTGGTATATGGTAGGGGCGATGATGATGGTGCGGCGGCGGCGTGACAACTAGTGAACAGAACTCGAAACTCTAAAGAACTAGACGCTAAGACCAGCAACTTGACACGACGATGCAACCGCAAATTCAACAAAGCAAAAACCCTAAAAAGATTATGCAAAGGCTCAGATTGGTTCGGATATGATGAACTAACCCTAAATTTTTTTTGGCTTTTTCCTGGACTGTAGGTATGAAGAACAGACTCGATCTAAACTACGAAAAACTGTAAATCTCACCGAGCAACCTGGGAATCTGATACCACTTGATAGAGGCGAGGGTGTCCCGATCTTTCGATGAGATGATATCTATCATTTTTGGTGGAGTAGACTTTGACGATCCGACTACGAACGTGCGAGGACATCGCGCCTTAGCAATCGCTAAACCAACTCTGAGAGGTTATTGACCACGCCGGAGCACAATCAACCTGACCCTGAGGGTCTATCTCCTGCAAGCAAACGAAGAACAAGCAAGAAACTAAGATTTGCAATCTGGATATTGCGAATATAAGATGAAAGCTTTATTGATCGAGGTGGGGTTCTGTGACGTCTTGGTCTGGTCGTTGAACACAAGCGAAGTACGTGAAGTTGCAGCTATGGCGAACTTTTAATCTAAACAAAACCCAAAGTCTAAACGGTGCCCTAAGGGCTGTATATATGGAGGAAGAGGGGGGGATTTCGTGGCCCTTGAAGGAGGCGTCCGAAACCAACCCTATCTCTTGTTTCCCCACACATACGGACTCTAAAAATAGCCTATACTCAAGTATTTCGAAATTACATGGGCCTGGCCCAATAATAAGGTGACGCAGCACCTATAATAGCCTCTGGACGAAATTTATGAAGTGGCATCTTGTATATTTCGTCCAAGGCTTCCTGCACTCCTTATGGTGGCTTCAAAGTCCTGAAATCATCACTTGTAACTCTGTTCTTGTTCCCCTTGCGCATGCCATCATCTCCATGCTTGAACTTGCTCCAAGGTTCCTCTTTCTTGTCCAAGCTAGGCCCTTCATTTGTAAGTAAAACAAATGTATCCAATTTAGGCAGCATCATATTCTCATGAACATTAGAATCATTACCAAGAAACGAAAGTACCTGGTAATTTAATTGGCGTGCGCGAGCTCTAGTAATTGGTCCAGTATGTATAGCAGCAGGGGCTGTGTGTGTAACAATGGTATTGATGTCCTCATCATATACATACTGGACCAATTACTAGAGCTCGCGCACGCTAATTAAATTATCAGGTACTTTCGTGATAGAGGCGAGGATGTCCCGATCTTTCGAGGAGATGATAGCTATCGTTTTTGGTGGAGTAGACTTTGACGATCCGACTACGAATATGCGAGGACGTCGCGCCTTAGCAATCGCTAAACCAACTCCGAGAGGTTATTGACCACGCCGGAGCACAATCAATCTGACCACGAGGGTCTATCTCCTGCAAGCAAACGAAGAACAAGCAAGAAACTAAGATTTGCAATCTGGATATTGCGAATATAAGATGAAAGCTTTATTGATCAAGGTGGGGTTCTATGACGTCTTGATCTGGTCGTTGAACACAAACGAAGTACGCGAAGTTGCAGCTATGACGAACTTTTAATCTAAACAAAACCCCAAGCAAAAAGCTACTAGATGGATCTACTTATATAGGAGCAAGGGGTGGTGGCCAAGGAGGTTGGAGGACGTCCCAAGGCAGCCTAAAACTAACCCTAGGTCGTACAAGGCCAATGGGCCCAAGTGGAGGTGATGCAACACCTTTGGACTTGTAGTTTGACTCGAAATCTGCTACAGCGTCAGATTGTTTCAACGACAACTCAACGCTCCGGATGAATTTGAAGGTGAAACCACTTGGGTTAGAAAGAGCACGGAATCTACTTTCCAACAAAAAAAGAATCACCCAATTCAGAGTCCGTATGAAATACTTCTTGGCGTTTTGACTCAGGTATGTCTGTGCATTCCGAATCTGAATCCAGAACGTGAGAGACTTGGACTCTATCTTCTCTTGGCCCAAAAGTGACGTGAGAGGACTTTTTGAACAGCGCATAAACTTCTCTTTTCCCCTTATGTTCATATGTGGATTGTACAAATCTCCCATACACCTGCAATTAGACATGGCACAAAAGTTTGTGAAGTATTTTTGTCTTGGATGACATAAATAAATTATTGCATAGTTTGCATTAGAAATCACCTCACAAATGTACATGTATACAATATTTTTGGTCGTATCCAAGGTAGTCATGTCCTCATCATTTCGTTTCTTGGTAATGATTCTAATGTTCATGAGAATATGATGCTGCCTAAATTGGATACATTTGTTTTTCTTACAAATGAAGGGCCTAGCTTGGACAAGAAAGAGGAACCTTGGAGCAAGTACAAGCATGGAGATGATGGCATGCGCAAGGGGAACAAGAACGGAGTTACAAGTGATGATTTCAGGACTTTGAAGCCACCATAATGAGTGCAGGAAGCCTTGGACTAAATATACAAGATGCCACTTCATAAATTTCGTCCAGAGGCTATTATAGGTGCTGCGTCACCTTATTATTGGGCCAGGCCCATGTAATTTCGAAATACTTGAGTATAGGCTGTTTTTAGAGTCTGTATGTGTGGGAAAACAAGAGATAGGGTTGGTTTCGGACCCCTCCTTCAAGGGCCACGAAATCCCCCCCTCTTCCTCCATATATACAGCCCTTAGGGCACGTTCGTAGTCGGATCGTCAAGGTCGAAGTTGAGGTTGCTGTCCCTAAGTAGCCGAAACACCTTAGGAGACATAAGCCACAACTCAAACAAGCTCAAACAAAATTGGGTGAAGTTGCGGTGGCGGAAATGTATGGTGGGCAAGGTGATGCGGAAGTGAGGGTAGTGGTTGGTGACGAAGTAACCATCCCTAAGTAGCCGAAACACCTTAGGAGACTCGAATCACTACTCAAGCAACCACTAATGCTATGGTGATCAAAATGGCTGAGGTTGCGGAAGTCGGTGGTGGTAATGCGGATGATGTGGTGAAAGCCTTAGGCAAAGATGCCAAAGTTCCAAAATTTTGATGTAGTCAAATGATGATGGTAGTATTTTTGTGGAAAGGGGGATGTCAATAGCTTCAAAACGAGCTAAAGAACGTTAAAATCAGAGTTCGGATGAATTAGTTATGGCCGAAACAAAAATCAGCCGAAGTCGGTTTCTACAGGTGTCGGACGTCCGGAAATGGACGGATGTCCGGTCGTCAGACATCCGGTCGGGCTCGGAAATCCGCTATTTCAGTTCGGGTTAGGGATTCCGGTTGTCCGGTAAGTACCGGTCGTCCGGTGGTTCCTGTGGCTCCGGGCGTCCGGTAAAGTGGCGGTCGTCCGGTGGGTCTGGGTCAACGCGAGATGCGAGTTTCGGGACGTGATTTTGGTCGAAAATTGGGGATTTTGGGGTCAAAATTGACGAGATTTCGTGGATGAAAGATGGGGAAACTTGGGGAAATGCTAGATCCACTTGAAACCAAGAAAATCCATGGATCAAAATCAACAAAACATCATCAAAACAACAAATCACAAAAAAGTTTGGGGCTATTTTTGGTGGGGATTTTTGAAATTGGGGAAGAACACAACAAAATCAAGCTAGAAAACAAGGTGTAGGGGCTCCAAATCCATGATCAACCTTGGCTCATGATACCAAGATATCATGAGACAAGCTGGCTTTGATCCAAGATGATGTAGGGTAGAACCCTAGGGCCTGATCTTTCACGATTGGAGGGATCCTACGAAGAACACGAGGGGAAACACGAGGGGAAAACGAGGGAAATCACCCAAACCAGCAAGATTCGATTACACATGTGCTAGATCCTCGAAACACAAAGAGATACACGATCCACGATCAACAAGGGACGATACAAATGGTAACTAGTTCATCTCCGTGAGGAGGTCTTGAGGGGTCATCCCATGAAGGGGTCTTGAATCCAAGGTGGATCTTCTGCGTAGAGGCCGCGGTCACTCTCGATGGAGTAGATCCGGATGGATGAGCAAAGCTCTATCTCTAAAATGAGCTAAACCTATGCTAACCCTAGCTAGGAGGAGGTAGGGGGGTATTTATAGTCTAAGTGGGCGAAAGGGTAAGTGGGAAGGGATACAAGGCCAAAGGCCCACGGCTGCGCACAGGCAGTTACCGGACGACCGATGGGGGTCGGACGTCTGGTGGCTCGAGACGGTCCGGACGTCCGGCGCGCGTCGGAAGTCCGCTGATTCTTCTCGGGTGTTGATGAGGACATCAATACCATTGTTACACCCACAGCCCCTGCTGCTATACATACTGGACCAATTACTAGAGCTTGCGCATGCCAATTAAATTATCAGGTACTTTCGTTTCTTGGTAATGATTCTAATGTTCATGAGAATATGATGCTGCCTAAATTGGATACATTTGTTTTGCTTACAAATGAAGGGCCTAGCTTGGACAAGAAAGAGGAACCTTGGAGCAAGTTCAAGCATGGAGATGATGGCATGCGCAAGGGGAACAAGAACGGAGTTACAAGTGATGATTTCAAGACTTTGAAGCCACCATAATGAGTGCAGGAAGCCTTGGACGAAATATATAAGATGCCACTTCATAAATTTCGTCCAGAGGCTATTATAGGTGCTGCGTCACCTTATTATTGGGCCAGTCCCATGTAATTTCGAAATACTTGAGTATAGGCTGTTTTTAGAGTTCGTATGTGTGGGGAAACAAGAGATAGGGTTGGTTTCAGACCGCTCCTTCAAGGGCCATGAAATCCCCTCCTCTTCCTCCATATATACAGCCCTTAGGGCACCGTTTAGACTTTGGGTTTTGTTTAGATAAAAGTTCGCCATAGCTGCAACTTCGCGTACTTCGTTTGTGTTCAATGACCAGACAAAGGCGTCACAGAACCCCACCTTCATTAATAAAGCTTTCCTCTTATATTCGCAATATCCAGATTGCAATCTCAGTTTCTTGCTTGTTCTTCGTTTGCTCGCAGGAAACAGACCCTCGTGGTCAGGTTGATCACGCTCCGGCGTGGTCAATAACCCTTGGAAGTTGGTATAGCGATTGCTAAGGCGCGACGTCTCGCACGTTCGTCGTCGGATCGTCAAGGTCGACTCCCACAGAAAACGATAGCCACCATCTCATCGAAACATCGGGACACCTTCGCCTCTATCAAGTGGTATCAGATTTCCAGGTTGCTCGATGAGATTTTACAGTTTTTTGTAGTTTAGATCGAGTCTGTTCTTCATACCTGCAGTCCACGAAAAAGCCAAAAAAAAATTTAGGGTTAGTTCATCATATCCGAACCAATCTGAGCCTTTGCATAATCTTTTTAGGGTTTTGGCTTTGTTGAATTTGCGGTTGCATCGTCGTGTCTAGTTGCTGGTCTTAGCGTCTAGTCCTTTAGAGTTTCGAGTTCTGTCACAGTTTGTCACGCCGCCGCCGCACCATATACCACCACCGCTGCCATATACCACCACCGCTGCCATATACCACCACTGCTGCCATATCCTACCACCGCTGCCATATACCATCACCGCTGCCATATTCTACCACCATATATCCACCACCAATCCGAGTTCTTTTCATATTAGGTTTGTTTTTGAGACCCATCTATTTTCCGATTCGTGTTTCCTTGCCCGGGCAGTTTTTAGGCCAAAATTTCGGCAGTCAATTTTTTTCCCTATCCTATTTTTAGGTCCCAGGGAGCGTTTTGAGATACTCGCCATCATAGTGATTTTTTGTCGCACTTTTTCGTCGTCGCTGCCCTGATTTCTGAAAAAAAAAATTGTCAAAAAAAATTTCGTGCCAATCCTGATAGTTTGACTTGGGAAGAGTTTTGAGACACTCGCCATTATAGTGAATTTTTGCAAAAAAAAAGAGGAGCGCAAAAAAAAAAGAGCGCAAAAAAAACGAAAAAAAATTTTAGTGTGTGCTCTTCCCTTGTTTATGTGCCGTGCCGTGATTTTGTTAGTGTTCTAGGCTCGCGTCTCTAGTACGGTCTAGCCTAGGACCAGCACAGTACCGTCGTTGAGCGTTTATTCAACTTTGCATCTCTGAATTGATTATTGCTGACATTTTTGCTACCATATCATAAGCCTTCCCAGCTCCACATACATCTACGTCGTGCGTTTGACACCACCTGGCAATCGCTCTGTCCAATCTCTGAGAGTTTTGACTACAACGGTGGCCGATCACCACCTGCTGCTGGGTAAGAACTGGTAAGCATTTGAGATTCGCTTGACGGATTTGTGATACACCACCACCACCACTTCCTAGTAGTCTGTAGGATCATATTCTTGTGTGTTTCTATTGCTGCTAACCATGGCAGGATCACAAGCCGATGAGACTGATTGGGAGAACATGACGAACAAACAGCTACATGATAAATTTCAGCAAATGATGAGTGGACAGGTGCAAGATGTGCTAAACAGATTTGAAGAGGCCATGGAGAAGATACATGGAATTGAGAAGACGTTCGAAACAAAGCTCGATAACAAGTTTAATGAATTTCTCGCGCGTCTTCCACAACCACCGCCGGCTGCACCTGTCGCACCTCTACAACAACAACAACATCGCCTTCCAAATCAAGTGGGACAAGCACAGCGCGTTCCCCTTGAGCCTGGTCAAACTTCTGGTGCCGCTGCACCTACTGTTGATGCTTCTATGGCTCCTGCTGCCGCTGAGGAGGACGATTATGCGGGCGATTACGAGGATGAGGTTGATCAAAATCAGAACTACGTACCAGCACCAGGTCGTCCACATGCCAATAATCGCATTGGTAGGGCTGCATTACCAGCTCAGGTACGAGATCATGACCATCTTCCTAAACTGAAATTGAATATTCCACCATTTGAGGGTAGATATGTTCCTCATATATGTCTTACTTGGGAGTTAGAAACTGAACAACGTTTTACATGTTTACAATATCCCGAGGAGAGACGTGTTGCTGCTGCTGTTTGTGCTTTTACTAGTTTTGCATGTGTATGGTGGTCTGAACATTGTAGATTATATCCTATTCCAGCTATGTGGGCTGCTTTGAAAACTGCTATGCGTACTCGTTGGGTTCCACCATATGATAGAGGCGAGGGTGTCCCGATCTTTCGATGAGATGATAGCTATCGTTTTTGGTGGAGTAGACTTTGACGATCCGACTACGAACGTGCGAGGACGTCGCGCCTTAGCAATCGCTAAACCAACTCCGAGAGGTTATTGACCACGCCGGAGCACAATCAACCTGACCACGAGGGTCTATCTCCTGCAAGCAAATGAAGAACAAGCAAGAAACTAAGATTTGCAATCTGGATATTGCGAATATAAGATGAAAGCTTTATTGATCAAGGTGGGGTTCTGTGACGTCTTGGTCTGGTCGTTGAACACAAACGAAGTACGCGAAGTTGCAGCTATGGCAAACTTTTAATCTAAACAAAACCCAAAGTCTAAACGGTGCCCTAAGGGCTGTATATATGGAGGAAGAGGGGTGGGGGATTTCGTGGCCCTTGAAGGAGGGGTTCAAAACCAACCCTCTCTCTTGTTTCCCCACACATACGGACTCTAAAAACAGCCTATACTCAAGTATTTCGAAATTACATGGGCCTGGCCCAATAATAAGGTGACGTAGCACCTATAATAGCCTTTGGACGAAATTTATGAAGTGGCATCTTGTATATTTCGTCCAAGGCTTCCTGCACTCATTATGTTGGCTTCAAAGTCCTGAAATCATCACTTGTAACTCCGTTCTTGTTCCCCTTGCGCATGCCATCATCTCCATGCTTGAACTTGCTCCAAGGTTTCACTTTCTTGTCCAAGCTAGGCCCTTCATTTGTAAGCAAAACAAATGTATCCAATTTAAGCAGCATCATATTCTCATGAACATTAGAATCATTACCAAGAAACGAAAGTACCTGATAATTTAATTGGCGGGCGTGAGCTCTAGTAATTGGTCCAGTATATATAGCAGCAGGGGCTGTGGGTGTAACAATGGTATTGATGTCCTCATCATCCTCCCATTCTTGAAATGAAGTCGTCCTCGACGGAAGCTCATCTTCCTCACCCAAATAAGGCTTCAAATCTGCAATGTTAAAAGTGGGACTAACCCCAAAATCTGCAGGCAGCTCAAGTTTATATGCATTATCATTTATTTTCTCTAACACCTTAAACGGACCATCAGCACGTGGCATTAACTTTGATTTGCGCAAATCAGGAAATCTATCCTTACGCAAATGTAACCAAACAAGATCTCTAGGTGCAAACACAACATGTTTTCTACCCTTATCTCCAGCAAGTTTATATTTAGCATTCATACGCTCAATGTTCTCCTTAGTTAACTCATGCATTTTTAAGATCAATTCAGCACGTTGTTTAGCATCAAAATTAACCTTCTCCGAAGATGGAAGAGGCAACAAATCAATAGGTGCACGATGTAGGAAACCATATACAATTTCAAAAGGGCACATCTTAGTAGTAGAATGCAACGAACGATTATAAGCAAATTCAATATGAGGCAAGCATTCTTCCCACATTTTCTTGTTATTCTTCAAAACAGCCCTAAGCATAGTAGACAAAGTTCTATTGACTACTTCAGTTTGTCCATCAGTTTGGGGGTGACATGATGATGAGGACATGACTACCTTGGATATGACCAAAAATATTGCATACATGTATATTTGTGAGGTGATTTCTAATGCAAACTATGCAATAATTTATTTGTGTCATCCACGACAAAAATACTTCACAAACTTTTGTGCCATGTCTAATTGCAGGTGTATGGGACATTTGTACAACTCACATATGAAGATAAGGGAAAAAAAAGTTTAGGTGCTGTTCAAAAAGTCCTCTCACGTCACTTTTGGGCCAAGAGAAGATAGAGTCCAAGTCTCTCACGTTCTGGATTCAGATTCGGACTGCACAGATATACCTGACTCAAAACGCCAAGAACTATTTCATACGGACTCCGAATTGGGTGATTCTTTTTTTGTTGGAAAGTAGATTTCGTGCTCTTTCTAACCCAATTGGTTTCACCTTCAAATTCATCCGGAGCGTTGAGTTGTCGTCGAAACAATCTGACGCTGTAGCAGAATCCGAGTCAAACTACAAATCCAAAGGTGTTGCATCACCTCCACTTGGGGCCATTGGCCTTGTACGACCTAGGGTTAGTTTTAGGCTGCCTTGGGACGTCCTCCCACCTCCTTGGCCGCCACCCCTTGCTCCTATATAAGTAGATCCATCTACTAGCTTTTTGCTTGGGATTTGTTTAGTTAAAAGTTAGCCATTGCAACTTCGTGTACTTCGTTTGTGTCCAACGACCAGACCAGGACCGCTTTCGGATCCCCACCTTTATCAATACTTCATCTATATTCGCAATATTCAGATTGCATTATCATATTCTTGCTTGTTCTTCGATTGCGTGCAGGAATAGACCTTCGTGGTCAGGCTGATCGTGCTTTCAGCATCGTCAGTAACCTCGGCAGATTGGTTTAGCGATTGCTAAGGCGCAACGTCGTGCACGTTTGTAGTCGGATCGTCAAAGTCGACTCCACGAAATCGATAGCTATCATCTCATCGAAAGATCGGGACACCCCTGCCTCTATCAAGTGGTATCAGATTCCTAGGTTGCTCGGTGAGATTTACAGTTTTTCGTAGTTTAGATCGAGTCTGTTCTTCATACCTACAGTCCAGGAAAAAGCCAAAAAAAAATTTAGGGTTAGTTCATCATATCCGAACCAATCTGAGCCTTTGCATAATCTTTTTAGGGTTTTTGCGTTGTTGAATTTGCGGTTGCATCGTCGTGTCAAGTTGCTGGTCTTAGCGTCTAGTTCTTTAGAGTTTCAAGTTCTGTTCACAAGTTGTCACGCCGCCGCCGCACCATCATCATCGCCCCTACCATATACCACCACCGATCCGAGTCCAGATACCACCACCGATCCGAGTCCATATACCACCACCAATCCGAGCCCACATATACTACCGTCATATACCATCACCAGTCCGAGTTCCACCATATTCATCTCTGCCACCAGTCCTAGTCCGAGTCCAGTATTTATTCCTTTATTTTAGAGTTCCAGATCACGCGATACTACGAGTTGTGAAGTATTTTTTGTCCTGGATGACATAAATAAATTATTGCATAGTTTGCATTAGAAATCACCTCACAAATATACATGTATGCAATATTTTTGGTCGTATCCAAGGTAGTCATGTCCTCATCAGTGTAGCAAGTACATCCTCCGTCTTCTTTACGCCAAAGTGTCCCATTAATCCTCCGCCATGCGCTTCCTGCAACAACAAAAGACGAACGGAGCTAGCTGGAATGCATAGCTTGTTAGCACGAAACACAAATCCATCGTTAACGACGAACTTATTCCATGTTCTCCCTTCTTTACAATTCTGCAATACATCTTTAAATTCAGGATCATGCACATATTGATCTTTGATGGTCTCCAAACCAAATATTTTAAAGTCAAGTTGTGAAAGCATAGTATAACGACGAGACAAAGCATCAGCAATAACATTTTCTTTACCCTTCTTGTGTTTAATGACATAAGGGAAAGTCTCAATGAATTCAACCCATTTAGCATGTCTACGGTTCAGTTTTGCTTGACTTTTAATGTGTTTCAAAGATTCATGATCAGAATGTATAACAAATTCTTTGGGCCATAAATAATGTTGCCATGTTTCTAAGGTCCGAACAAGAGCATATAATTCTTTATCATAAGTAGAATAGTTTAGACTAGGCCCACTCAATTTTTCAGAAAAGTATGCAACAGGTTTGCCATCTTGTAATAAAACACCTCCTAATCCAATTCCACTAGCATCACATTCAAGCTCAAAAGTCTTATTAAAATCAGGAAGTTGGAGTAAAGGAGCATGTGTCAACTTATCTTTCAATACCGTGAAGGCTTCTTCCTGTGTGGTACCCCAAACAAAAGGCACATCCTTCTTTGTAAGCTCATTGAGAGGTGCAGCAATGGTGCTGAAATCTCTCACAAAACGCCTATAGAAACCAGCGAGTCCAAGAAAACTCCTCACTTGAGTGACCGTTTTGGGCTGTGGCCAACTCTCAATAGCTTCAATCTTGGCTTTATCAACTTCAATTCCCTGTGGAGTAACAACATAGCCAAGAAAAGATACTCGGTCGGTGCAAAAGGTGCACTTCCCAAGGTTACCAAACAAACGTGCATCACGTAAAGCAATAAAAACAACACGTAAATGTTCCAAATGTTCCTCCAAAGATCTGCTATAAATCAGTATATCATCAAAATAGACTACCACAAATCGTCCAATGAAAGCACGTAAAACTTCGTTCATTAATCTCATGAAAGTACTAGGTGCATTAGTTAACCCAAAAGGCATGACTAACCACTCATATAATCCAAACTTTGTTTTAAATGCTGTTTTCCATTCATCCCTGATAGAGGCGAGGGTGTCCCGATCTTTCGATGAGATGGTAACTATCGATTTGGTGGAGCCGACTTTGACGATCCGACTACAAACGTGCACGACGTTGCGCCTTAGCAATCGCTAAACCAATCTCCTGAGGTTACTGACGATGCTGGAAGCACGATCAGCCTGACCACGAAGGTCTATTCCTGCACGCAATCGAAGAACAAGCAAGAATATGATAATGCAATCTGAATATTGCGAATATAGATGAAGTATTGATAATGGTGGGGATCCGAAAGCGGTCTTGGTCTGGTCGTTGGACACAAACGAAGTACACGAAGTTGCAATGGCTAACTTTTAACTAAACAAATCCCAAAGTCTAAACGGTGCCCTAAGGGCTGTATATATGGAGGAAGAGGAGGGGATTTCGTGGCCCTTGAAGGAGGGGTCCGAAACCAACCCTATCTCTTGTTTCCCCACACACACGGACTCTAAAAACAGCCTATACTCAAGTATTTCGAAATTACATGGGCCTGGCCCAATAATAAGGTGACGCAGCACCTATAATAGCCTCTGGACGAAATTTATGAAGTGACATCTTGTATATTTCGTCCAAGGCTTCCTGCACTCATTATGGTGGCTTCAAAGTCCTGAAATCATCACTTGTAACTCCGTTCTTGTTCCCCTTGTGCATGCCATCATCTCCATGCTTGAACTTGCTCCAAGGTTCCTCTTTCTTGTCCAAGCTAGGGCCTTCATTTGTAAGCAAAACAAATGTATCCAATTTAGGCAGCATCATATTCTCATGAACTTTAGAATCATTACCAAGAAACGAAAGTACCTGATAATTTAATTGGCGTGCGCGAGCTCTAGTAATTGGTCCAGTATGTATAGAAGCAGGGGCTGTGGGTGTAACAATGGTATTGATGTCCTCATCACCCTTCCTTACAATTCTGCAATACATCTTTAAATTCAGCATCATGCACATATTGATCTTTGATGGTCTCCAAACCAAATATTTTAAAGTCAAGTTGTGAAAGCATAGTATAACGACGAGACAATGCATCAGCAATAACATTTTCTTTACCCTTCTTGTGTTTAATGACATAAGGGAAAGTCTCAATGAATTCAACCCATTTAGCATGTCTACGGTTCAGTTTGGCTTGACTTTTAATATGTTTCAAAGATTCATGATCAGAATGAATAACAAATTCTTTGGGCCATAAATAATGTTGCCATGTTTCCAAAGTCCGAACAAGAGCATATAATTCCTTATCATAAGTAGAGTAATTCAGACTAGGCCCACTCAATTTTTCAGAAAAGTATGCAACAGGTTTGCCATCTTGTAATAACACACCTCCTAATCCAATTCCACTAGCATCACATTCAAGCTCAAAAGTCTTATTAAAACCAGGAAGTTGGAGTAAAGGAGCATGTGTTAACTTATCTTTCAACACCGTGAAGGCTTCTTCCTGTGCGGTACCCCAAACAAAAGGCACATCCTTCTTTGTAAGCTCGTTGAGAGGTGCAGCAATGGTACTGAAATCTCTCACAAAACGCCTATAGAAACCAGTGAGGCCAAGGAAACTCCTCACTTGTGTGACCGTTTTGGGCTGCGGCCAACTCTCAATAGCTTCAATCTTGGCTTTATCAACTTCAATTCCCTGTGGAGTAACAACATAGCCAAGAAAAGATACTCGGTCGGTGCAAAAGGTGCACTTCCCAAGGTTACCAAACAAACATGCATCACGTAGAGCAATAAAAACAGCACGTAAATGTTCCAAATGTTCCTCCAAAGATCTGCTATAAATCAATATATCATCAAAGTAAACTACCACAAATCGTCCAATGAAAGCACGTAAAACTTCGTTCATTAATCTCATGAAAGTACTAGGTGCATTAGTTAACCCAAAAGGCATGACTAACCACTCATATAAACCGAACTTAGTTTTAAATGCTATTTTCCATTCATCTCCCAATTTCATACGAATTTGATGGTATCCACTACGCAAATCAACTTTGGAGAATATAGTAGAGCCACTCAATTCATCAAGCATATCATCTAGCCTAGGAATAGGATGACGATAACGAATAGTAATATTATTAATGCCTCTACAATCAACACACATACGCGATGTACGATCCTTTTTTGGCACTAGTATAATAGGAACAGCACAAGGACTAAGAGATTCGCGTATATAACCTTTGTCGAGCAGCTCCTGTACTTGACGCATAATCTCCTTCGTCTCCTCTGGATTGGTACGGTATGGCGCACGGTTTGGCAACGAAGCACCGGGAATTAAGTCAATCTGATGCTCAATCCCGCGAATAGTTGGTAATCACGGTGGCACGTCTTGTGGAAAGACGTCAGTGAACTCCTGCAAAATGTTAGTGACAGCAGGAGGCAAAGAGGAAGGCACGTCCTTGAATGAAAATAATGCCTCTTTGCACACAAAAGCATAGCAAACAGATTTGCTTAAATCTAGCTCATCAATATCAGATTTGGTGGCAAGTAAACACGCATTTTTCAATTTAATTTCGCAAGCAACACTAGATGGTTTATTATTAGGCTTCATTTGTTGCTCAAATTCTTTTGTGATGAGGACATCAATACCATTGTTACACCCACAGCCCCTGCTGCTAAACATACTGGGCCAATTACTAGAGCTCGCGCACGCCAATTAAATTATCAGGTACTTTCGTTTCTTGGTAATGATTCTAATGTTCATGAGAATATGATGCTGCCTAAATTGGATACATTTGTTTTGCTTACAAATGAAGGGCCTAGCTTGGACAAGAAAGAGGAACCTTGGAGCAAGTTCAAGCATGGAGATGATGGCATGCGCAAGGGGAACAAGAATGGAGTTACAAGTGATGATTTCAGGATTTTGAAGCCACCATAAGGAGTGCAGGAAGCCTTGGCTGAAATATACAAGATGCCACTTCATAAATTTCGTCCAGAGGCTATTATAGGTGCTGCGTCACCTTATTATTGGGCCAGGCCCATGTAATTTCGAAATACTTGAGTATAGGCTATTTTTAGAGTCCGTATGTGTGGGGAAACAAGAGATAGGGTTGGTTTTGGACCCCTCCTTCAAGGGCCACGAAATCCCCCCCCCCTCTTCCTCCATATATACAGCCCTTAGGGCACCGTTTAGACTTTGGGTTTTGTTTAGATTAAAAGTTCACCATAGCTGCAACTTCGCGTACTTCGTTTGTGTTCAACGACCAGACCAAGACGTCACAGAACCCCACCTCGATCAATAAAGCTTTCATCTTATATTCGCAATATCCAGATTGCAAATCTTAGTTTCTTGCTTGTTCTTCGTTTCTTGCAGGAGATAGACCCTCGGGGTCAGGTTGATTGTGCTCCGGCGTGGTCAATAACCTCTCGGAGTTGGTTTAGCGATTGCTAAGGTGCGACGTCCTCGCACGTTCGTAGTCGGATCGTCAAAGTCTACTCCACCAAAAACGATAGATATCATCTCATCGAAAGATCGGGACACCCTCGCCTCGATCAAGTGGTATCAGATTCCCAGGTTGCTCGGTGAGATTTACAGTTTTTCGTAGTTTAGATCGAGTCTGTTCTTCATACCTACAGTCCAGGAAAAAGCCAAAAAAAAAATTTAGGGTTAGTTCATCATATCCGAACCAATCTGAGCCTTTGCATAATCTTTTTAGGGTTTTTGCTTTGTTGAATTTGCGGTTGCATCGTCGTGTCAAGTTGCTGGTCTTAGCGTCTAGTTCTTTAGAGTTTTGAGTTCTGTTCACAAGTTGTCACGCCGCCGCCGCACCATCATCATCGCCCCTACCATATACCACCACAGCTTATCTGCTATTTCTCTGAGTCCATATACCACCACCGATCCGAGTCCATATACCACCACCGATCCGAGTCCATATACCACCACCAATCCGAGCCCACATATACTACCGTCATATACCATCACCAGTCCGAGTTCCACCAGATTCATCTCTGCCACCAGTCCTAGTCCGAGTCCAGTATTTATTCCTTTATTTTAGAGTTCCAGATCACGCGATACTACGAGTCGTGAACAAGTCGCATTCGCCAATTTTCGTGCTACCCGCAGAAGAAAAATAGTTCCAGTTTCAAAAAAATTCAGAGTGTGCTCCTCCCTTGTTTACGTGCAGCGCCGTGATTTTTGTTAGTGTTCTAGGCTCGCGTCTCTAGCACGGTCTAGCCTAGGACCAGCACAGTACCGTCGTTGAGAGTTTATTCAACATTGCATCTCTGAATTGATTATTGCTGACCCTTTTTGCTACCATATCATAAGCCTTCCCAGCTCCACATACATCTACATCGTGTGTTTGACACCACCTGGCAATCGCTCTGTCCAAGCTCTGAGAGTTTTGACTACAAAGGTTGCCGATCACCACCTGCTGCTGGGTAAGAACTGGTAAGAATTTGAGATTTGCTTGACGGATTTGTTACACCACACCACACCACCACCACTTTCTAGTAGTCTGTAGGATCATATTCTTGTGTGTTTCTATTGCTGCTAACCATGGCAGGATCACAAGCCGACGAGATTGACTGGGAGAACATGACGAACAAGGAGTTGCATGATAAATTTCAGCAAATGATGAGTGGCCAGGTGGGAGATGTGCTAAACAGATTTGAAGAGGCCATGGAGAAGATAGATGGCATGGAGAAGTCGTTCGAGACAAAGCTGGATAACAAGTTTAATGAATTGCTCACGCGTCTTCCCCAACCACCACCGGCTGCACCTGTCGCACCTCTGCAACGACAACAACAACGCCCCCTTCCAAATCAGTTCGGACGAGCGAAGCGTGTTCCTCTTGAGGATGGCCAAACTTCTGGTGCTGCTATACCTACTGTTGATGCTTCTTTGGCTCCTGCTCCTGCTGCTGCTGGTGCCGAGGAGGAGGATGATTACGCGGGCGATTATGAGGATGAGGTTGATCAAAATCATAACTACGTGCAACCACCAGCACTAGGTCGTCCACATGCAAATAATCGCAATGGTAGGCCTGCACCACCACTTCAGGTACGAGATCATGACCATCTTCCTAAATTAAAATTGAATATTCCACCATTCGAGGGTAGATATGTTCCTGATATATATCTTACTTGGGAGTTAGAAACTGAACAACGTTTTACATGTTTACAATATCCCGAGGAACGACGTGTTGCTGCTGCTGTTTGTGCTTTCACTAGTTTTGCATGTGTACGGTGGTCTGAACATTGTAGATTATATCCTATTCCAGCTACGTGGGCTGCTTTGAAAACTGCTATGCGTACTCGTTGGGTTCCACCATATTATCAACGTGAATTACTTCAAAAATTGCAGCGCTTAAGACAAGGAAAAAATTCTGTAGAAGAATATTATCAGGAATTACAAACTGGCATGATTAGATGTGGTATTGTTGAGGAGAATGAAGCTATGCTTGCACGTTTCATGGGTGGATTAAATAGAGAGATTCAGACCATTCTAGAGTATAAGGAGTATAATAATATCACTCGTTTATTCCATCTTGCTTGTAAAGCTGAACGTGAAGTGCAGGATCGACAGGCATTGGCGCGAACTAATTTTTCTGCAGGTCGATCTTCATCATGGACACCGCGTGCCTCCTCTACTCCCACACGTCCTACTGCGGCACCACTGACTTCAGCCGCCAATTCCAACCGAGATACAAGAAAACAGGCACCACCACCACCATCTGCCAAGATGATGAGGACATCAATACCATTGTTACACCCACAGCCCCTGCTGCTATACATACTGGACCAATTACTAGAGCTCGCGCACGCCAATTAAATTATCAGGTACTTTCGTTTCTTGGTAATGATTCTAATGTTCATGAGAATATGATGCTGCCTAAATTGGATACATTTGTTTTGCTTACAAATGAAGGGCCTAGCTTGGACAAGAAAGAGGAACCTTGGAGCAAGTTCAAGCATGGAGATGATGGCATGCGCAAGGGGAACAAGAACAGAGTTACAAGTGATGATTTCAAGACTTTGAAGCCACCATAAGGAGTGCAGGAAGCCTTGGACGAAATATACAAGATGCCACTTCATAAATTTCGTCCAGAGGCTATTATAGGTGCTGCGTCACCTTATTATTGGGCCAGGCCCATGTAATTTCGAAATACTTGAGTATAGGCTATTTTTAGAGTCCGTATGTGTGGGGAAACAAGAGATAGGGTTGGTTTCGGACCCCTCCTTCAAGGGCCACGAAATCCCCCCCTCTTCCTCTATATATACAGCCCTTAGGGCACCGTTTAGACTTTGGGTTTTGTTTAGATTAAAAGTTCGCCATAGCTGCAACTTCGCGTACTTCGTTTGTGTTCAACGACCAGACCAAGACGTCACAGAACCCCACCTTGATCAATAAAGCTTTCATCTTATATTCGCAATATCCAGATTGCAAATCTTAGTTTCTTACTTGTTCTTCGTTTGCTTGCAGGAGATAGACCCTCGTGGTCAGGTTGATTGTGCTCCGGCGTGGTCAATAACCTCTCGGAGTTGGTTTAGCGATTGCTAAGGCGCGACGTCCTCGCACGTTCGTAGTCGGATCGTCAAAGTCTACTCCACCAAAAACGATAGCTATCATCTCATCGAAAGATCGGGACACCCTCGCCTCTATCAAGTGGTATCAGATTCCCAGGTTGCTCGGTGAGATTTACAGTTTTTCGTAGTTTAGATCGAGTCTGTTCTTCATACCTACAGTCCAGGAAAAAGCCAAAAAAAAAATTTAGGGTTAGTTCATCATATCCGAACCAATCTGAGCCTTTGCATAATCTTTTTAGGGTTTTGGCTTTGTTGAATTTGCGGTTGCATCGTCGTGTCAAGTTGCTGGTCTTAGCGTCTAGTTCTTTAGAGTTTCGAGTTCTGTTCACAAGTTGTCACGCCGCCGCCGCACCATCATCATCGCCCCTACCATATACCACCACAGCTTATCTGCTATTTCTCTGAGTCCATATACCACCACCGATCCGAGTCCATATACCACCACCGATCCGAGTCCATATACCACCACCAATCCGAGCCCACATATACTACCGTCATATACCATCACCAGTCCGAGTTCCACCAGATTCATCTCTGCCACCAGTCCTAGTCCGAGTCCAGTATTTATTCCTTTATTTTAGAGTTCCAGATCACGCGATACTACGAGTCGTGAACAAGTCGGATTCCCCAATTTTCGTGCTACCCGCAGAAGAAAAATAGTTCCAGTTTCAAAAAAAAAATAGTTCCAGTCTGGAAAATTCTGGCTAGGCAGTTTTTAGACCATTTGTAGACTTTTTCGGAAAAAAAATTGTTGCGGAGCAAAAAAAAAAAGAGGAAAAAAAGTGCAAAAAAAAAAGAAAAAAATTCAGAGTGTGCTCCTCCCTTGTTTACGTGCAGCGCCGTGATTTTTGTTAGTGTTCTAGGCTCGCGTCTCTAGCACGGTCTAGCCTAGGACCAGCACAGTACCGTCGTTGAGAGTTTATTCAACATTGCATCTCTGAATTGATTATTGCTGACCCTTTTTGCTACCATATCATAAGCCTTCCCGGCTCCACATACATCTACATCGTGTGTTTGACACCACCTGGCAATCGCTCTGTCCAAGCTCTGAGAGTTTTGACTACAAAGGTTGCCGATCACCACCTGCTGTTGGGTAAGAACTGGTAAGAATTTGAGATTTCCTTGACGGATTTGTGACACCACACCACACCACCACCACTTTCTAGTAGTCTGTAGGATCATATTCTTGTGTGTTTCTATTGCTGCTAACCATGGCAGGATCACAAGCCGACGAGATTGACTGGGAGAACATGACGAACAAGGAGTTGCATGATAAATTTCAGCAAATGATGAGTGGCCAGGTGGGAGATGTGCTAAACAGATTTGAAGAGGCCATGGAGAACATAGATGGCATGGAGAAGTCGTTCGAGACAAAGCTGGATAACAAGTTTAATGAATTGCTCACGCGTCTTCCCCAACCACCACCGGCTGCACCTGTCGCACCTCTGCAACGACAACAACAACGCCCCCTTCCAAATCAGTTCGGACGAGCGAAGCGTGTTCCTCTTGAGGATGGCCAAACTTCTGGTGCTGCTGTACCTACTGTTGATGCTTCTTTGGCTCCTGCTCCTGCTGCTGCTGGTGCCGAGGAGGAGGATGATTACGCGGGCGATTATGAGGATGAGTTTGATCAAAATCATAACTACGTGCAACCACCAGCACCAGGTCGTCCACATGCAAATAATCGCAATGGTAGGCCTGCACCACCACTTCAGGTACGAGATCATGACCATCTTCCTAAATTAAAATTGAATATTCCACCATTCGAGGGTAGATATGTTCCTGATATATATCTTACTTGGGAGTTAGAAACTGAATAACGTTTTACATGTTTACAATATCCCGAGGAACGACGTGTTGCTGCTGCTGTTTGTGCTTTCACTAGTTTTGCATGTGTATGGTGGTCTGAACATTGTAGATTATATCCTATTCCAGCTACGTGGGCTGCTTTGAAAACTGCTATGCGTACTCGTTGGGTTCCACCATATTATCAACGTGAATTACTTCAAAAATTGCAGCGCTTAAGACAAGGAAAAAATTCTGTAGAAGAATATTATCAGGAATTACAAACTGGCATGATTAGATGTGGTATTGTTGAGGAGAATGAAGCTATGCTTGCACGTTTCATGGGTGGATTAAATAGAGAGATTCAGACCATTCTAGAGTATAAGGAGTATAATAATATCACTCGTTTATTCCATCTTGCTTGTAAAGCTGAACGTGAAGTGCAGGATCGACAGGCATTGGCGCGAACTAATTTTTCTGCAGGTCGATCTTCATCATGGACACCGCGTGCCTCCTCTACTCCCACACGTCCTACTGCGGCACCACTGACTTCAGCCGCCAATTCCAATCGAGATACACCCACAGCCCCTGCTTCTATACATACTGGACCAATTACTAGAGCTCGCGCACGCCAATTAAAATATCAGGTACTTTCGTTTCTTGGTAATGATTCTAAAGTTCATGAGAATATGATGCTGCCTAAATTGGATACATTTGTTTTGCTTACAAATGAAGGGCCTAGCTTGGACAAGAAACAGGAACCTTGGAGCAAGTTCAAGCATGGAGATGATGGCATGCACAAGGGGAACAAGAACGGAGTTACAAGTGATGATTTCAGGACTTTGAAGCCACCATAATGAGTGCAGGAAGCCTTGGACGAAATATACAAGATGTCACTTCATAAATTTCGTCCAGAGGCTATTATGGGTGCTGCGTCACCTTATTATTGGGCCAGGCCGATGTAATTTCGAAATACTTGAGTATAGGCTGTTTTTAGAGTCCGTATGTGTGGGGAAACAAGAGATAGGGTTGGTTTCGGACCCCTCCTTCAAGGGCCACGAAATCCCCTCCTCTTCCTCCATATATACAGCCCTTAGGGCACCGTTTAGACTTTGGGTTTTGTTTAGATTAAAAGTTCGCCATAGCTGCAACTTCGCGTACTTCGTTTGTGTTCAACGACCAGACCAAGACGTCACAGAACCCCACCTCGATCAATAAAGCTTTCATCTTATATTCGCAATATCCAGATTGCAAATCTTAGTTTCTTGCTTGTTCTTCGTTTGCTTGCAGGAGATAGACCCTCGGGGTCAGGTTGATTGTGCTCCGGCGTGGTCAATAACCTCTCGGAGTTGGTTTAGCGATTGCTAAGGCGCGACGTCCTCGCACGTTCGTAGTCGGATCGTCAAAGTCTACTCCACCAAAAACGATAGATATTATCTCATCGAAAGATCGGGACACCCTCGCCTCTATCAAGTGGTATCAGATTCCCAGGTTGCTCGGTGAGATTTACAGTTTTTCGTAGTTTAGATCGAGTCTGTTCTTCATACCTACAGTCCAGGAGAAAGCCAAAAAAAAAATTTAGGGTTAGTTCATCATATCCGAACCAATCTGAGCCTTTGCATAATCTTTTTAGGGTTTTTGCTTTGTTGAATTTGCGGTTGCATCGTCGTGTCAAGTTGCTGGTCTTAGCGTCTAGTTCTTTAGAGTTTCGAGTTCTGTTCACAAGTTGTCACGCCGCCGCCGCACCATCATCATCGCCCCTACCGTATACCACCACAGCTTATCTGCTATTTCTCTGAGTCCATATACCACCACCGATCCGAGTCCATATACCACCACCAATCCGAGTCCATATACCACCACCAATCCGAGCCCACATATACTACCGTCATATACCATCACCAGTCCGAGTTCCACCAGATTCATCTCTGCCACCAGTCCTAGTCCGAGTCCAGTATTTATTCCTTTATTTTAGAGTTCCAGATCACGCGATACTACGAGTCGTGAACAAGTCAGATTCCCCAATTTTCGCGCTACCCGCAGAAGAAAAATAGTTCCAGTTTCAAAAAAAAAAAAGGAAAAAAAAAGTGCAAAAAAAAAGAAGAAAAAAAAATTCAGAGTGTGCTCCTCCCTTGTTTACGTGCAGCGTCGTGATTTTTGTTAGTGTTCTAGGCTCGCGTCTCTAGCACGGTCTAGCCTAGGACCAGCACAGTATCGTCGTTGAGAGTTTATTCAACATTGCATCTCTGAATTGATTATTGCTGACCCTTTTTGCTACCATATCATAAGCCTTCCCAGCTCCACATACATCTACATCGTGCGTTTGACACCACCTGGCAATCGCTCTGTCCAAGCTCTGAGAGTTTTGACTACAAAGGTTGCCGATCACCACCTGCTGCTGGGTAAGAACTGGTAAGAATTTGAGATTTGCTTGACGGATTTGTGACACCACACCACACCACCACCACTTTCTAGTAGTCTGTAGGATCATATTCTTGTGTGTTTCTATTGCTGCTAACCATGGCAGGATCACAAGCCGCCGAGATTGACTGGGAGAACATGACGAACAAGGAGTTGCATGATAAATTTCAGCAAATGATGAGTGGCCAGGTGGGAGATGTGCTAAACAGATTTGAAGAGGCCATGGAGAAGATAGATGGCATGGAGAAGTCGTTCGAGACAAAGCTGGATAACAAGTTTAATGAATTGCTCACGCGTCTTCCCCAACCACCACCGGCTGCACCTGTCGC
Organism: Thinopyrum elongatum; assembly: GCA_011799875.1. Classification (NCBI taxonomy): domain Eukaryota; kingdom Viridiplantae; phylum Streptophyta; class Magnoliopsida; order Poales; family Poaceae; genus Thinopyrum; species Thinopyrum elongatum. Next base: position 190,047,838 of record CM022301.1, read on the forward strand.
ACCTCTGCAACGACAACAACAACGCCCCCTTCCAAGTCAGTTCGGACGAGCGAAGCGTGTTCCTCTTGAGGATGGCCAAACTTCTGGTGCTGCTGTACCTACTGTTGATGCTTCTTTGGCTCCTGCTCCTGCTGCTGCTGGTGCCGAGGAGGAGGATGATTACGCGGGCGATTATGAGGATGAGGTTGATCAAAATCATAACTACGTGCAACCACCAGCACCAGGTCGTCCACATGCAAATAATCGCAATGGTAGGCCTGCACCACCACTTCAGGTACGAGATCATGACCATCTTCCTAAATTAAAATTGAATATTCCACCATTCGAGGGAAGATATGTTCCTGATATATATCTTACTTGGGAGTTAGAAACTGAACAACGTTTTACATGTTTACAATATCCCGAGGAACGACGTGTTGCTGCTGCTGTTTGTGCTTTCACTAGTTTTGCATGTGTATGGTGGTCTGAACATTGTAGATTATATCCTATTCCAGCTACATGGGCTGCTTTGAAAACTGCTATGCGTACTCGTTGGGTTCCACCATATTATCAACGTGAATTACTTCAAAAATTGCAGCGCTTAAGACAAGGAAAAAATTCTGTAGAAGAATATTATCAGGAATTACAAACTGGCATGATTAGATGTGGTATTGTTGAGGAGAATGAAGCTATGCTTGCACGTTTCATGGGTGGATTAAATAGAGAGATTCAGACCATTCTAGAGTATAAGGAGTATAATAATATCACTCGTTTATTCCATCTTGCTTGTAAAGCTGAACGTGAAGTGCAGGATCGACAGGCGTTGGCGCGAACTAATTTTTCTGCAGGTCGATCATCATCATGGACACCACGTGCCTCCTCTACTCCCACACGTCCTACTGCGGCACCACTGACTTCAGCCGCCAATTCCAACCGAGATACAAGAAAACAGGCACCACCACCACCATCTGCCAAGAGTACACCTTCTGGGCCTGCCGAGAGCTCTTCTTCATCTATGGCATCAACAGGGCACACACATGATATTATTTGTCGTCGTTGTAAGGGAAGAGGTCATTATGCGAGAGAATGTCAATCTCCGCGTGTTATGATTGCTACTGAGGATGGTGGGTATGAGTCCGCTAGTGATTATGATGAGGAGACTTTGGCTCTTATTACAAGTGAAGAACACGGTGGAGATGATTCTGATCATGAGACGCAATACATGGCTCCTGAAGACGCTGACAGGTATGAATGTTTAGTTGCTCAACATGTTTTGAGTGTGCAGGTCACACAAGCTGAGCAAAATCAGAGGCATAATTTGTTCCATACAAAGGGAATTGTGAAGGAACGTTCTGTTCGCGTCATCATAGATGGAGGGAGCTGCAACAACTTGGCTAGCATGGAGATGGTGGAGAAGCTATCTCTCACCACAAGACCACATCCACATCCTTACTATATCCAATGGTTCAACAACAGCGGCAAGGTTAAGGTACCACGTATTGTTCGTGTGCATTTTAGTATCTCTACATATGCTAATTATGTTGATTGTGATGTGGTACCCATGCAAGCATGTTCATTATTACTTGGTAGACCATGGCAATTTGATAAAAATTCTGTACACCATGGTAGAAACAATCAGTATACTCTTGTTCATAAGGATAAACATATTACTTTGCTTCCTATGACTCCTGATTCTATTTTGAAAGATGATATTAATAGAGCTAGTAAAGCAAAGCAGGAGAAAAATAAGAGTGAAAATCAGATTGTGCCAAAAGAATTTGAGCAACAAATGAAGCCTAATAATAAACCATCTAGTGTTGCTTCTGAAATTAAATTGAAAAGTGCATGCTTACTTGCCACCAAATCTGATATTGATGAGCTAGATTTCAGCAATTCTGTTTGCTATGCTTTTGTGTGCAAAGAGGCGTTATTTTCATTCGAGGACGTGCCTTCCTCTTTGCCTCCTGTGGTCACTAACATTTTGCAGGAGTTCGCTGAAGTCTTTCCACAAGACGTGCCACCGGGATTACCACCTATTCGCGGGATTGAGCATCAGATTGACTTAATTCCCGGTGCTTCGTTGCCAAACCGTGCGCCATACCGTACCAATCCAGAGGAGACGAAGGAGATTATGCGTCAAGTACAGGAGCTGCTCGACAAAGGTTATATACGCGAATCTCTTAGTCCTTGTGCTGTTCCTATTATACTAGTGCCAAAAAAGGATGGTACGTCGCGTATGTGTGTTGATTGTAGAGGCATTAATAATATTACTATTCGTATCGTCATCCTATTCCTAGGCTAGATGATATGCTTGATGAACTGAGTGGCTCTACAATATTCTCCAAAGTTGATTTGCGTAGTGGATACCATCAAATTCGTATGAAATTGGGAGATGAATGGAAAACAGCATTTAAAACTAAGTTCGGTTTATATGAGTGGTTAGTCATGCCTTTTGGGTTAACTAATGCACCTAGTACTTTCATGAGATTAATGAACGAAGTTTTACGTGCTTTCATTGGAAGATTTGTGGTAGTTTACTTTGATGATATATTGATTTATAGCAGATCTTTGGAGGAACATTTGGAACATTTACGTGTTGTTTTTATTGCTCTACGTGATGCACGTTTGTTTGGTAACCTTGGGAAGTGCACCTTTTGCACCGACCGAGTATCTTTTCTTGGCTATGTTGTTACTCCACAGGGAATTGAAGTTGATAAAGCCAAGATTGAAGCTATTGAGAGTTGGCCGCAGCCCAAAACGGTCACACAAGTGAGGAGTTTCCTTGGCCTCGCTGGTTTCTACAGGCGTTTTGTGAGAGATTTCAGTACCATTGCTGCACCTCTCAACGAGCTTACAAAGAAGGATGTGCCTTTTGTTTGGGGTACCGCACAGGAAGAAGCCTTCACGGTGTTGAAAGGTAAGTTAACACATGCTCCTTTACTCCAACTTCCTGATTTTAATAAGACTTTTGAGCTTGAATGTGATGCTAGTGGAATTGGATTAGGAGGTGTGTTATTACAAGATGGCAATCCTGTTGCATACTTTTCTGAAAAATTGAGTGGGCCTAGTCTGAATTACTCTACTTATGATAAGGAATTATATGCTCTTGTTCGGACTTTGGAAACATGGCAACATTATTTATGGCCCAAAGAATTTGTTATTCATTCTGATCATGAATCTTTGAAACATATTAAAAGTCAAGCCAAACTGAACCGTAGACATGCTAAATGGGTTGAATTCATTGAGACTTTCCCTTATGTCATTAAACACAAGAAGGGTAAAGAAAATGTTATTGCTGATGCATTGTCTCGTCGTTATACTATGCTTTCACAACTTGACTTTAAAATATTTGGTTTGGAGACCATCAAAGATCAATATGTGCATGATGCTGAATTTAAAGATGTATTGCAGAATTGTAAAGAAGGGAGAACATGGAACAAGTTCGTCGTTAACGATGGATTTGTGTTTCGTGCTAACAAGCTATGCATTCCAGCTAGCTCCGTTCGTCTTTTGTTGTTGCAGGAGGCGCATGGAGGAGGATTAATGGGACACTTTGGCGTAAAGAAGACGGAGGATGTACTTGCTACACATTTCTTTTGGCCAAAGATGAGACGAGATGTTGAGCGCTTTGTTGCTCGCTGCACTACATGTCAAAAAGCTAAGTCACGACTCAATCCTCATGGTTTATATATGCCTTTGCCTGTACCTAGTGTTCCATGGGAGGATATATCTATGGACTTTGTTTTGGGTTTACCTCGAACAAAGAAGGGGAGGGATAGCATATTTGTTGTCGTGGATAGGTTCTCGAAAATTTCACACTTTATACCATGTCATAAAAGCGATGATGCTGCTAATGTTGCTGATTTGTTCTTTCGTGAAATTATTCGCTTGCATGGTGTGCCAAATACTATTGTTTCAGATCGTGATACCAAATTTCTTAGCCACTTTTGGAGATGTTTATGGGCTAAGTTGGGGACTAAACTGCTTTTTAGTACTACTTGTCACCCCCAAACTGATGGACAAACTGAAGTAGTCAATAGAACTTTGTCTACTATGCTTAGGGCTATTTTGAAGAATAACAAGAAAATGTGGGAAGAATGCTTGCCTCATATTGAATTTGCTTATAATCGTTCGTTGCATTCTACTACTAAGATGTGCCCTTTTGAAATTGTATATGGTTTCCTACCTCGTGCACCTATTGATTTGTTGCCTCTTCCATCTTCGGAGAAGGTTAATTTTGATGCTAAACAACGTGCTGAATTGATCGTAAAAATGCATGAGTTAACTAAGGAGAACATTGAGCGTATGAATGCTAAATATAAACTTGCTGGAGATAAGGGTAGAAAACATGTTGTGTTTGCACCTGGAGATCTTGTTTGGTTACATTTGCGTAAGGATAGATTTCCTGATTTGCGCAAATCAAAGCTAATGCCACGTGCTGATGGTCCTTTTTAGGTGTTAGAGAAAATAAATGATAATGCATATAAACTTGAGCTGCCTGCAGATTTTGGGGTTAGTCCCACTTTTAACATTGCAGATTTGAAGCCTTATTTGGGTGAGGAAGATGAGCTTCCGTCGAGGACGACTTCATTTCAAGAAGGGGAGGATGATGAGGACATCAATACCATTGTTACACCCACAGCCCCTGCTGCTATACATACTGGACCAATTACTAGAGCTCGCGCACGCCAATTAAATTATCAGGTACTTTCGTTTCTTGGTAATGATTCTAATGTTCATGAGAATATGATGCTGCCTAAATTGGATACATTTGTTTTGCTTACAAATGAAGGGCCTAGCTTGGACAAGAAAGAGGAACCTTGGAGCAAGTTCAAGCTTGGAGATGATGGCATGCGCAAGGGGAACAAGAACGGAGTTACAAGTGATGATTTCAGGACTTTGAAGCCACCATAAGGAGTGCAGGAAGCCTTGGACGAAATATACAAGATGCCACTTCATAAATTTCGTCCAGAGGCTATTATAGGTGCTGCGTCACCTTATTATTGGGCCAGGCCCAGGTAATTTCGAAATACTTGAGTATAGGCTATTTTTAGAGTCCGTATGTGTGGGGAAACAAGAGATAGGGTTGGTTTCGGACCCCTCCTTCAAGGGCCACGAAATCCCCCCCCCCCTCTTCCTCCATATATACAGCCCTTAGGGCACCGTTTAGACTTTGGGTTTTGTTTAGATTAAAAGTTCGCCATAGCTGCAACTTCGCGTACTTCGTTTGTGTTCAACGACCAGACCAAGACGTCACAGAACCCCACCTCGATCAATAAAGCTTTCATCTTATATTCGCAATATCCAGATTGCAAATCTTAGTTTCTTGCTTGTTCTTCGTTTGCTTGCAGGAGATAGACCCTCGGGGTCAGGTTGATTGTGCTCCGGCGTGGTCAATAACCTCTCGGAGTTGGTTTAGCGATTGCTAAGGCGCGACGTCCTCGCACGTTCGTAGTCGAATCGTCAAAGTCTACTCCACCAAAAACGATAGATATCATCTCATCGAAAGATCGGGACACCCTCGCCTCTATCATTTTGCCACAATCTGATTTTCACTTTTATTTTTCTCCTGTTTTGCTTTACTAGCTCTATTAATATCATCTTTCAAAATAGAATCAGGAGTCATAGGAAGCAAAGTAATATGTTTATCCTTATGAACAAGAGTATACTGATTGTTTCTACCATGGTGTACAGAATTTTTATCAAATTGCCATGGTCTACCAAGTAATAAGAAACATGCTTGCATGGGTACCACATCACAATCAACATAATCAGCATATGTAGAGATACTAAAATGCACACGAACAGTACATGTTACCTTAACCTTACCGCTGTTGTTGAACCATTGGATATAGTAAGGATGTGGATGTGGTCTTGTGGTGAGAGATAGCTTCTCCACCATCTCCATGCTAGCCAAGTTGTTGTAGCTCCCTCCATCTATGATGACGTGAACAGAACGTTCATTCACAACTCCCTTTGTATGGAACAAATTATGCCTCTGATTTTGCTCAGCTTGTGTGACCTGCACACTCAAAACACGTTGAGCAACTAAACATTCATACCTGTCAGCGTCTTCAGGAGCCATGTATTGCGTCTCATGATCAGAATCATCTCCACGGTGTTCTTCACTTGTAATAAGAGCCAAAGTCTCCTCATCATAGTCACTAGCGGACTCATACCCACCATCCTCAGTAGCAATCATAACACGTGGAGATTGCCATTCTCTCGCATAATGACCTCTTCCCTTACAACGACGACAAATAATATCATGTGTGTGCCCTGTTGATGCCATAGATGAAGAAGAGCTCTGGGCAGGCCCAGAAGGTGTACTCTTGGCAGATGGTGGTGGTGGTGCCTGTTTTCTTGTATCTCGATTGGAATTGGCGGCTGAAGTCAGTGGTGCTGCAGTAGGACGTGTGGGAATAGAGGAGGCACGCGGTGTCCATGATGAAGATCGACCTGCAGAAAAATTAGTTCGCGCCAATGTCTGTCGATCCTGCACTTCACGTTCAGCTTTACAAGCAAGATGGAATAAACGAGTGATATTATTATACTCCTTATACTCTAGAGTGGTCTGAATCTCTCTATTTAATCCACCCATAAAACGTGCAAGCATAGCTTCATTCTCCTCAACAATACCACATCTAATCATGCCAGTTTGTAATTCCTGATAATATTCTTCTACCATATTTTTTCCTTGTCTTAAGCGCTGTAATTTTTTGAAGTAATTCACGTTGATAATATGGTGGAACCCAACGAGTACGCATAGCAGTTTTCAAAGCAGCCCACGTAGCTGGAATAGGATATAATCTACAATGTTCAGACCACCATACACAGGCAAAACTAGTAAAAGCACAAACAGCAGTAGCAACACGTCTCTCCTCGGGATATTGTAAACATGTAAAACGTTGTTCAGTTTCTAACTCCCAAGTAAGATATATATCAGGAACATATCTACCCTCAAATGGTGGAATATTCAATTTCAGTTTAGGAAGATGGTCATGATCTCGTACCTGAGCTGGTAATGCAGCCCTACCATTGCGATTATTGGCATGTGGACGACCTGGTGCTGTTACGTAGTTCTGATTTTGATCAACCTCATCCTCGTAATCGCCCGCATAATCGTCCTCCTCAGCGGCAGCAAGAGCTATAGAAGCATCAACAGTAGGTGCAGCGGCACCAGAAGTTTGACCAGGCTCAAGGGGAACGAGCTGTGCTCGTCCCACTTGATTTGGAAGGCGACATTGTTGTTGTTGTAGAGGTGCCACAGGTGCAGCCGGCGGTGGTTGTGGAAGACGCACGAGCAATTCATTAAACTTGTTATCAAGCTTTGTTTCGAACATCTTCTCAATTCCATCTTTCTTCTCCATGGCCTCTTCAAATCAGTTTAGCACATCTTGCACCTGTCCACTCATCATTTGCTGAAATTTATCATGTAGCTGTTTGTTCGTCATGTTCTCCCAATCAGTCTCATCGGCTTGTGATCCTGCCATGGTTAGCAGCAATAGAAACACACAGAAATATGATCCTACAGACTACTAGGAAGTGGTGGTGGTGGTGTATCACAAATCCGTCATCGAATCTCAAATGCTTACCAGTTCTTACCCAGCAGCAGGTGGTGATCGGCCACCATTGTAGTCAAAACTCTCAAAGATTGGACAGAGCGATTGCCAGGTGGTGTCAAACGCACGACGTAGATTTATGGGGAGCTGGGAAGGCTTATGATATAGTAGCAAAAATGTTAGCAATAATCAATTCAGAGATGCAAAGTTGAATAAACGCTCAACAACGGTACTGTGCTGGTCCTAGGCTAAACCGTACTAGAGACGCGAGCCTAGAACACTAACAAAATCACGGCACGACATGTAAACAAGGGAAGAGCACACTCTAAACAAAATCACGGCGCGGCACGTAAACGAAAGTACCTGATAATTTAATTAGCGTGCGTTAAGGGGAGGATGATGAGGACATCAATACCATTGTTACACCCACAGCCCATGCTGCTATACATACTGGACCAATTACTAGAGCTCGCGCATGCCAATTAAATTATCAGGTACTTTCGTTTCTTGGTAATGATTCTAATGTTCATGAGAATATGATGCTGCCTAAATTGGATACATTTGTTTTTCTTACAAATGAAGGGCCTAGCTTGGACAAGAAAGAGGAACCTTGGAGCAAGTTGAAGCATGGAGATGATGGCATGCGCAAGGGGAACAAGAACGGAGTTACAAGTGATGATTTCAGGACTTTGAAGCCACCATAATGAGTGCATGAAGCCTTGGACGAAATATACAAGATGCCACTTCATAAATTTCGTCCAGAGGCTATTATAGGTGCTGCGTCACCTTATTATTGGGCCAGGGCCATGTAATTTCGAAATACTTGAGTCTAGGCTGTTTTTAGAGTCCGTATGTGTGGGGAAACAAGAGATAGGGTTGGTTTCGGACCCCTCCTTGAAGGGCCACGAAATCCCCTCCTCTACCTCCATATATACAGCCCTTAGGGCACCGTTTAGACTTTGGGTTTTGTTTAGATAAAAGTTCGCCATAGCTGCAACTTCACGTACTTCGTTTGTGTTCAACGACCAGACAAAGGCGTCACAGAACCCCACCATCATTAATAAAGCTTTCCTCTTATATTCGCAATATCCAGATTGCAATCTCAGTTTCTTGCTTGTTCTTCGTTTGCTCGCAGGAAACAGACCCTCGTGGTCAGGTTGATCGCACTCCGGCGTGGTCAATAACCCTTGGAAGTTGGTATAGCGATTGCTAAGGCGCGACGTCTCGCACATTCGTAGTCGGATCGTCAAGGTCGACTCCCACAGAAAACGATAGCCACCATCTCATCGAAACATCGGGACACCTTCGCCTCTATCAGGTGTAGCGGCACCGGATTTCCGGAGGTTGTCGGACGTCCGGGCGCTGGGGCTTGTCAGACGTCCGGTGGGCGTCGGACGTCCGGCCGCTGTAGCACGCGTCAGTTGTGGTTCTTCTGGCCGTTTGGGATGCGTCAGGTACCGGATGTCCGGTGGCGTCCGGACGTCCGGTGGCTGTAGCTTGTAGCAGCTCCATTTCTCTTGCTCCTCGCGCTTGGTGTACTCGCCGTCTTGTCCATGGTCTTCCTCTTGGTTCCTGGTCATGCATAGCATATATGTTTGAGGTAGTAGCCATGTCTCACATGTGGCAAGTGACGGTTCGGAGAGGAGCGAGTTCACCTTGTGCCCAATGGCGTGTGTTTGAGGTCTCGTCATATCTCCTCTTGGGGCTTGGAGAGTAGTCAGAGTGTACATGGGGATGAACGTAGGATGCTCCGCATCAAGTGAGGCCTCTGACAAATGAACCAACACAAGCGCAAGTTATTTTAGCAGTGGGAGTCGAAGCATTTGTACCAGATTGTCTTCTAGATGGCACCGGGTCAAGGTGGCGGTGTGGAGAGAGGAGGAAAACCATGAGATGGGCATCAGTGGTGAGGGCACAGACGCAGCTACTGGTGGTAACCTATCGCTATTGTAATGGTAGAACTTAAGCTGCTGGAGTTTTTTGAGTTGACGGGATGTCAGCGAGGCAGCCACCGTGCAGGGTTTGTCCAGCAGGTAGCATGCCGGGATGCAGATGCGTTGAACGGAGCCCTAGTGAGAGGACATGATGGCTCCGGGGAGTTCAGAATCATCATCGACAGATAGCTAACGACAGTCGAGATTAAGAGGCGCGGTGCGCCACTGAGTGCGCCATCGACGTGCGAGGACTTGTGTGCGGCAGCCATCCTTGGTGGGGAGAAGGGAGATGATCTCCCCAAGGATGGCGTCTGGGAGATCGCTGATGCGGTCCGCCGGAGATTCTACTGGTTCCTCGGGTCCATGGGGGCGTGGCCGCTTCTGGCCGCGCTGCCGGGTCCAAGCTCTACATCCGGCGGCGGCGCTGGCCGGAGCCTCATCTGTGTACATACCAATCTGAAAGAAAAAAATGGCAGAAACATACAAGTAGGACAATCAAAATCAATTCTCAAGATCTGGAAGAAAAAAAGGCACAAACATATATGTAGGACATTCAAAATCAATTCTCAAGATCTGGCCATGAATTATTAGCATGCATGCTAACCCTAGTTGGATTATTAGCAAAAAATCATTTGTACATAACAAACAATTAATCACTAACCCAATACGGATACCATTCAAACAATCAATACACTACGTGCATCTAACGGATCCTAATTACTCTGATTTCATGGACTTAGACAGCATAACCATAGGATTTGTATTCCAAAAGAATTAGAGAGGGGGGGAGGGAGTAACCAGAGAAAACACATGATATGTTTGCCGCACAAATGGGTATATAGATGACTAACCGGTTTTCCGTCGGAGTCGCAGTCGTTGCCAGAGTTGCTGTTGACCTCCGGCTCCGGTTGGGGGGCACGACGGCGCCGATGAAGTCAAGGTCGTGCTGCCGCCCGCGTGAGACCTCGTCGGCGGCGACGGTAACCTCTGTGCCCAGCTTCACGCGTTGCGCAGGTGCTTCACCAGCCCCGGCGTCGCCACTCCCTCCGATGGTGCGCTTCGACCGCATCCTCATACACTCCAGAGTCCAGACGTTTGTGACCACTGTGGACCGGGGGTTGATGAGGACATGACTACCATGGATACGACCAAAAATATTACATACATTTATATTTGTGAGGTGATTTCTAATGCAAACTATGCAATAATTTATTTATGTCATCCAAGACAAAAATACTTCACAAACTTTTGTGCCATGTCTAATTGCAGGTGTATGGGACATTTGTACAATCCACATATGAACATAAGGAAAAAATAGAAGTTTATGTGCTGTTCAAAAAGTCCTTTCACGTCACTTTTGGGCCAAGAGAAGATAGAGTCCAAGTCTCTCACGTTCTGGATTCAGATTCGGACTGCACACACATACCTGACTCAAAAAGCCAAGCACTATTTCATACGGACTCCGAATTGGGTGATTCTTTTTTTGTTGGAAAGTAGATTTCGTGATATTTCTAACCCAATTGGTTTCACCTTCAAATTCATCTGAAGCGTTGAGTTGTTGTCGAAACAATCTGACGCTATAGCAGAATCCGAGTCAAACTACAAGTCCAAAGGTGTTGCAGCACCTCCACTTGGGCCCATTGGCCTTGTACAACCTAGGGTGAGTTTTAGGCTGCCTTGGGATGTCCTCCCACCTCCTTGGCCGCCACCCCTTGCTCCTATATAAGTAGATCCATCTAGTAGCTTTTTGCTTGGGTTTTGTTTAGATTAAAAGTTCGCCATAGCTGCAACTTCGCGTACTTCGTTTGTGTTCAACGACCAGACCAAGACGTCACAGAAACCCACCTTGATAAATAAAGCTTTCATCTTATATTCGCAATATCCAGATTGCAAATCTTAGTTTCTTGCTTGTTCTTCGTTTGCTTGCAGGAGATAGACCCTCGTGGTCAGGTTGATTGTGCTCCGGCGTGGTCAATAACCTCTCGGAGTTGGTTTAGCGATTGCTAAGGCGCGACGTCCTCGCACGTTCGTAGTCGGATCGTCAAAGTCTACTCCACCAAAAACGATAGCTATCATCTCATCGAAAGATCGGGACACCCTCGCCTCTATCAAGTGGTATCAGTTTTCAGGTTGCTCGGTGAGAATTTGCAGTTTTCCCTAGATTAGATTTATTTTCTTACCTATTGTCCAAGAAAAAGCCACAAAAAAGTTAGATCTATTCATCCTTTGTCCAAGCCAGTCTCAGCCTTTGCAATTTTCTTTTCATTGTTTGCATTATTGAATTATCGGTTGCATCGTCGTGTCGAGTTGCTGGTCTTAGTGTCTAGTTCGTTTAGAGTTTCGAGTTCTGTTCACATTAGTTCTTTGGGATGGTCTTGGTCACGTGCGTAGGGATGGGTTAACCACCCGTCGCGGTTCTGATCTATTAAATAGATGCGCCTCCTGGTCCCGAGAGGGCGCTTCTGCAAAAGAGTGCTAGACTATTTGCCTTCTAAAGGGCGCACACAAATCGAAGGTTTTCTTTAGGTACTGGTAAAATCAATGCTGGGGGCCCACCTATCACTTGACGGACTAGGAGGTCATCGGCAGTCGCATTACTGAAGCGGCGGAACAAGGAAAGGATGATGAACTCGCCCCGCAAGCTGAAGACTTTGGGACACGTGATACAACTGATGATTGAACACTCCGGCGTTGGAGGCCAGTTTGGGGGCTACTGAGGGAGTCGTGGACTAAGGGGTCCTCGGGCTGCCGGCCTAACTCTCACGGGTCGGATAGGAGGGCCGCACTATTAACTGTTAGAAGACCGAACTATGAAGAGACTTCGTATCTGGACAAGAAGATCCTTAATGCCTTGGTGTGTCCTCCAAGTCAAGATGAGAAGAATCGGCATGTTTATCCTCTCCTTGTAACCGACCATGTGTAACCCTAGTAACCCTGGAGTCTATATAAACCAGAGGGTTTAGTCCGTAGGGGAGAACAACCATCATCCTACTAGTTTAGGGTTTAGTTCATCTGATGTCGTGGTAGATCGACTCTGTAATCCTCATATACACAAGCAATATAATCAAGCAGGACGTAGGGTTTTACCTCTTCGAGAGGGCCCGAACCTGGGTAAACATCGTGTCCCTAGTCTCCTATTCCCCATTGATCCAAGATACACAGCTCGGGACCCCCTACCCGAGATCCACCGGTTTTGACACCGACACACTTAGTGCACCACCTTGCTCTCTAGCAGTCAAGCATTTCCCTATGAAAATGGCAAAGTAGTGCACAACAGGAAATTGCAAGCTAGTGGCTCGGGCGGGTGACACACCCCTTTCCTCACCCACAGTTAAAGTGCGGAGGAAGCCCCCAAACTCCTCTGGTCGAGGATCTCTTATTTCCCCATCGAAGGGAACCAAGCATATCACACAGAATTCAGTAGGCGGTATCTGGTGATGTTCAGCATATAAATCAAAGCGCACCGCAGGGGGTTCGAGCCTCTTCAGGAAATGAAACTTTTGCTCAAAGGAATTCATAAGGAAGTGGTGTTGGTCACAATCATCTACGAGGAAGTCGGTCAGTCCGGCATTAGCAACGAATTGCGTGAACTCTTGGTAGAATCTGGCTTCATTCATGAAGGTAATGTGCAGCCATTCGCACGGCCGGACCTCCATCCTACGCGGAATGTTGAGGTCACTGTCCGAGGAGTCCCCAAGGACTCCCTTGGTGTTCTGTTTCGAGGAACTCCTCCAGAAGATATTCATTTCTCCTATGAACAAATTTCTGAAATTTTTGGGCCACAAAATGATATCAATAGAAGTTCACAAGACTGATTGCAACTACTCATATGAATGTCTAGAGGCTATATCAAGCATTCAAACTACTTGGAACTCAAAGAATTAACAATGCAAGCTCATTTTCAGTAGCACCAAGAGCAGCTAATTACGCAAAATATAATCCACTAGAGCAAAACCTAATTGGAGCAATGGAGGAGTCACATACCAAGTAGCAATCCCCCAAAACAGTTTCGGAAACGAAGCTCCGAGCAAAGAGATAAAAACTCTTACGCTTGAGAGCAAGCACGTGGGGGAGAGAGAGCTACCAGGAATTTTTGCTAGAGGTAAGAGACGAAGTGGGCTGAAGGAATAAGTGAGGGGGTCCTTGTGGGGCCCACAAGCCACCAGGGTGCGCCCAGGGGGTGGGCGCGCCCTGGTGCCTCGTGGGCACTTGGGGCATCCCCCTGCGGTGTTTTCTATGCCAAAAATTCTAAAATATTCTATAAAAATTCATGTAAAAATTTCAGGTCATTTTGAGCACTTTCATTTTTGGGCACTTTTTTATTACACAGATAATTCAGAAAACAGGATAATCATGCCATTTATTGCATGTAACTAAAAATAACAAAAAGCAAAACGTTGGTACAGAAGGTTGTGGTTACTAAATTCATCGACCACATGCCACTCAAAAAGAATCCACTAATAAGGTTGATCAAGTCTTATTAACAAACTATTTTTGATTAACATGGAACCGAAGAATCTTCGTATAACACTGGGTAACCTCAATGGGGATATGCATCTCCCCAATAATAAGTGTTTCATATTTCTTTTTAATAGTAGGGAGAGGAAGTTGAAAACTTCCAATAGTAATTGTCGGAGTCCTTTCAATAACATGAATACCATTTACTTAAAATTATTTCTTCGGAAAGTGCACCGTATGTTCATTACCATTAATATGAAAAGTGACCTTGCTTTTGTTGCAATCAATAACAGCCCCTGCAGTATTCAAAAAGGGTCTACCAAGGATAATCGACATGTTGTCATCCTCGGGCATATCAAGCATAACAAAGTCTGTTAAGATAGTAACATTTGCAACTACAATGGGCACGTCCTCACAAACACCAATAGGTATGGCAGTTGATTTGTCAGCCATTTGCAATGATTTTTCAGTGGTTGTAAGTTTATTCAAATCTCTTATATAAAGAGAAAGGCATAACACTAACACCGGCTCCTAAATCACATAAAGCAGCTTTGACATAATTTCTTTTAATGGAGCATGGTATAGTTGGTATTCATGGATCTCCTAGTTTCTTAGGTACTGCATCCTTAAAAGAATAATTTCAAGCATGGTGGAGATTTCAGCTTCAGGTATTTGCCTTTTACTAGTGACAATATCTTTCATGTATTTAGCATAGGGGCCATCTTTCAAATATCAGTCAAACGAGTACGCAAAAAGACTGACCTAAGCATTTCAGCAAAGCGTTCAAATTCTTCCTCATCCTTATTCTTAGATGATTTAGGTGGGAAAGGCATGGGTTTCTGAACCCATGGTTCTCTTTCCTTACCATGTTTTCTAGCAATGAAGTCTGTTTTATCATAACATTTATTTTTAGGAGGTGGGTTATCAAGATCAACAGCAGGTTCTATTTTAACATCATTTTCTGGTTCTCTATCATTGTCTGGCTGAGCATCTACATGAACATCATCATTGTCATTATCATTATCACTAGGTTAATGTTCATTACCAGATTATGTTTCAGCATCAGAAATAGAAACATCATTACTATCCTCAAAAGGTTTTTTGTACCTCTGGTTCACTAGAAGTATGCAAAGTCATATCATGTTTCTTTTTCTTTTTCTTTTTAGATGGACTAGGTGCATCATCATTAATTCTTTGAGAGTCTTATTCAATTCTTTTAGGGTGACCTTCAGGACAAAGTGGCTCCTGAGTCATAGTACCTCGTCTAGTCATTACTCTAACAACATGATCATTTATATTGTTATTCATTTCAATGAGCAATTCACTTTGAGATTTAGCAACTTGTTCTAACTGAGTTTGGACCATAGATGCATTTTTACTTACACCTTTGACATCACTAAGAATTCTAAACAACAAGTCACTCGAGCGATGAATCATGTAGGCATTTTGTTTCAGTTGTTTCATAACATTTGCATTGAAATGATCTTGCTTAATAATATAATTTTCAAATTCATACAAGGATTGACTAGGAGGTTTTATTATAAGAAATATCACCTTCATCCAGTTTTATAAGAGAATTTACCTCTACCGCCTGTGTTGGTGTGTCAAGACCATGTATTTCTTCAATAGGTGGTAAATTCTTAACATCTTCAGCTTTAATACCTTTTTCCTTCATACATTTCTTTGCTTCTTGCATATCTTCAGCACTGAGAAATAAAATACCCCTCTTCCTCAGAGTGGGTTTAGGCGGTGGTTCAGGAAGTGTCCAATCATTATCATTCTTCAATATATTATTCAATAGTTCCTCAACTTCTTCAAAAGTTTGTTCCCTGAAAACACAACCATCACAACTACCTAGGTAGTCCCAGGAAACATTAGTTAGTCCATTATAGAAGATATCAAGTATTTCATTTTTCTTAAGAGGATGATCAGGCAAAGCATTAAGTAGTTGGAGAAGTCTGCCCCAAGCTTGAGGGAGATTCTCTTCTTCAATTTGCACAAAGTTAAATATTTCATGTAAAGCATCTTGTTTCTTATTAGCAGGAAAATATTTTTCACAGAAGTAATAAATCATATCCTGGGAACTACGCACACAATCAGGAGCAAAGTATTATACCATATCTTAGCATCACCTTTAATGACAACGGAAATAACTTAAGAATATAGTAAGAGCGAATTTTTTCCTCATGATCAAATAGGGTGGCTATATCATTTAGTTTTGTAAGATGTGCCACAACAGTTTCAGTTTCATAGCCATGGAAAGGATTAGATTCAATCAAAGTAATTAACTTAGGATAGACATAGAATTCATAATCCTTATTAGTAATAAAGATAGGTGAAGTAGCAAACTTAGGATCATATTTCATTCTAGCTTTCAAAGATTTTTCTTTCAACTTGCATAGTACTTTCTTAAGATCATCTCTATCCTTACAAGCAAGAAAAT
This sequence comes from Thinopyrum elongatum, assembly GCA_011799875.1. Classification (NCBI taxonomy): domain Eukaryota; kingdom Viridiplantae; phylum Streptophyta; class Magnoliopsida; order Poales; family Poaceae; genus Thinopyrum; species Thinopyrum elongatum. Next base: position 190,064,214 of record CM022301.1, read on the forward strand.
CCCTAGCTACCTCTCCATCCATAACATAATCCTCATGTATGTTAGGTAATTCATGTCTAGGAGATCTAGGCCGAATAGGTGTTTCATAATTTTCAATTTCAATAACTTCATCAGTTTCAGTAATTTCATCAGTTTCAGCATTCTCAAATTCTTTAGCTTTAACAAGTTGTTCATCAAGAAATTCACCTAGTGGCACAGTCTTATCAAGCAAAGTACTAGTATCATCAATAGCATCATTCATAGGAGAAGTAGCATCGTCAACTACTTGTGGCTTATAAGGTTTAATAGCAGGTGGTGGTGTTGCAATCTTACTCAAAACAGAAGGTGAATCAAGTGTAGAGCTAGATAACAGTTCCTTACCTCCCCTCATCTTGGAGGGAACGATCTTGGTTCTATCATCCTTAAGATTATTCATAGTGATTAACATATATAAATCCCAAGTTACTCAGCAAATAAAGCTATGCTCCTCGGCAACAGCACCACAAAACATCTTGATAACCCACTAGTGTAGGGGATCGCAACAGTTTTTGAGGGTAGAGTATTCAACCCAAATTTATTGATTCAACACAAGGGAAGCCAAAGAATATTTGCAAGTATTAGCAGTTGAGTTGTCAATTCAACCACACATAGAGACTAATTATCTGCAGTAGAGTGATCAGTAGCACAGTAGTATGGTAATTTGATAGCAAGAGCAATAATAGTAACAGTAGCAGTAACGGTAGCAGCAATAGTTTTGTAGCAATTGTGAAGGTAATAGTGACAGCAGTACTTAGCAAAGAACAATATGTGAAAAGCTCATAGGCATTGGATCGGTGATAACATTGGATAACATTCATCATGTAACAGTCATAACCTAGGGCGACACAGAACTAGCTCAAATTCATCAATATAATGTAGGCATGTATTCCGTATATAGTCATACGTTCTTATGATAAGAACTGTCATTATATCTTTTATCCTACCCTCCCATGGCAGTGGGGTCCATAAGGAAACTAAGGGATATTAAGGCCTCCTTTTAATAGAGAACCGAAACAAAGCATTAACACATAGTGAATACACTAACTCCTCAAACTACGGTAATCACCAGAAAAATACCAATTATTGTCACCTTGGGGTATGTGGATCATAACAAATAGCAGGTGCATACAACTTGCAAGATCAAATCAAGAACATAAATATATTCATGAAGAAATAAAGGGTTCAGATCTGAATCACGGCACTCGTGTCGGATTCGGGACTCCGCAGACCCAAGAAGGTTCGAACTCTGGGGCATGTACGAAGATCTCTCCTTAAGCCAGCTTCAAGCTCACCACCCCACGGCCAAGGCTGTACGAGTACGCACGAGCAGGGAAGAAGATGAACACGACAGTTTACCCAGGTTCGGGCCACCTTGCGGTGTAAAACCCTACTCCTGCTTTGTGGTGGATTAGCCTCACGAGGAGGCTGAGGATGAACAAGTACAGAGGATGAGTAGCCTCGTGAGGGCTTGGTGGTGAGGGCGGAATCGATCCGATCAGGGGTCGTCCCCTACTACGATGGTGGCTAGCCTATATTTATAGTGCCCTTGGTCCTTTTCACTCAAAACTTAGGCGGGAAGGGATCCCACAACGGCCAATTTGAAAGGGGACAAGAAGTACATCTAATCCTGACGAAAGGTGGTCTTCGCCCGCAAAGCTTCTGGTCGTGACGCAGCGGTGGGCTCGACGATGACATCCGTCCTGCCGAGCTCGTGGTCTTGGTCTTGTGGCACCGAAATGGAAACCTTTGGGAGGTTCCTCGGGAACCCACGCCTGTCCTTCCTCCCTTAGCACCGAAAGGGAAACTGCCTCCTCTGCGCCCGTTGGCGCCCGCCTGGCCATGGTCGTCATGGCTCACATCATCGCAGCCTCGTGAGGCTGGGTACCTGCATAGAAATCTCCGCTCCTCGGGAGGCAACCTGGGGAGGCCGCTCCCTCTGGGCGTCTTAGTGTCGTCCTCCTCGTGAGGCCGGGGCCCTCACGAGGGTCTTGTCTAGAAGGCCTTGCTACTGGGCCGTACCAGGCCATCGAGGGAGCCACGCCATGGTCCGCAGGCAGGCAAATCTGGGTGCCCCCGATCTCAGAACACCAACAGTAGCCCCCGGGCCAAAGGCCCGCTCGGGATGGCTTCGAGGCGAAGCTAAGGCGCAAGGGCGAAGCGCCGCGGGCCCTAACCGCCTGCGGGCCAGGGTCAACGCGTGGCGCATGATGGGACGTGGATGCCCCTGCTCCCCCACGTCGCCTCGGCAACTGCCCAGGTTGACAAAAAGATTGTTGCCCGCCGCTGAGCCATCATTTCTTACCCTTGCCTTGCTCCAGATCCCCTTCTCCCGGCCAAAGGTTTCTCCAGTCGCGCTTCACCCGTTTCCTCCTCCTTCTCCGGCGCCGGTGACCACGTGAATGGCACCCGGGAAGTCAAAACCTGCGGCGCAGGCCGCAAGTTCCTCCTCTCCTATGCCAGCACTTGGCGCGCCCTCCATCGCTGAGGTGGGGCACCTCGACCCCGTGCTCCCGCAGACAGCGAGCGAAGACAATGAGTAGGGCGAGACCATTGTGGCTGCACGATTCGACGCAGCGCTCCGCTTGTGTGTCCTTCGTCGCGGTCCACATGGGGAACATGCTCCTGAAGGCCGGGAAGAAGGTGGAGAGCTTCCGGCACCTCTGGGTCTTCCCGAACACCAAGGGTCTCAATGCGCTGCTGAAGCTGCTGACCGAGCTACCCGAATGGCTCGAGATGTGGAGCCATGAGAAGCTCTCCGACCCTCGGGCGGAGCCCGTCCTGAGGAGGATGACCACAGACATGGAGGCCAAGGCGCTCACGGGGGGAATGCTCATGAAGGATCTCCTGACGCAGCGCCTGGCGCTGCTCCAGGCGCACATGCGCCCCATGTGGGAGTTCCAGGGCTCGACGGACGAGATCAGACTCCGCCCCGCCAGCCTGACGGGCGAGGAGCTAGACAAGGCCATGGCCGTCCTGCTCAGCGGCGCCCCCGGGGACCTTCCCGAGGGCTACACCCTGCTATACCGCCACGCCAACAGGGAAGAGCTGGTCGCCGCCATGCCCGCCTTCAACGAGCTGGGGCTCGTGTCGCCTGAGCACCCAAATTCCTTCGTGCCGGTGTCCTCCATTGATAGTGTCAGCGAAGATGGCAAAGAGGACTCGAAGGCGACCGAGGTCGACGACGTGGAGGAGGTGTCCCCCCTTTGTAGAGTGAGCTTCTCCGCAAGCTTGAAGACGGCGACGACACCGATGAACCTGGTGGGGCGCGGACTCCCCGCGCCCCACCAGGGTCCTCAGGAGGTCAAGGCCTACCCCCTAGTCATCGCCAGCATCTGGCTGGGTGACCCCGAAGAAGGGCGCGGCTGCGCCCGCTCCAGAGGGCTCCCCGCACGCCGGCAAGGCGGACGAGGCATTGGTCCCGTCCTCGCCTGGCCCGCAAGCTGAAGACGGGGAGGCCGTTGCTGGGGCTGACATGGTTCAGCCGGTTGTGACCGCTCAGGGCGACCCCTCCGTCTCTCCAGGTGGTAGCACCGCGTCGAGGCCGGCCGAAGAGCACCCCACCGATCCCTCGAGCACGACCAAGGCCGCGTCAAGGAAAGGCGGGGGCGCCCTGGCTCCGACCAAGAACGAGAAGAAGAGGACGTGGGTCGACCCTGATGAGTAAGTAGCCTGTCTTGCCCTTGAGTTAAGCACAAATTGCCATTGTGCCCACAGTATTCCCCTCCTGATGCCCAGGCTGGGCGTCGTGACAAAGAAGAGGAAGGAGAGCGTAGAGCCAGAGGAGACCCCAGTCCTGAGGGCGCCGCCAGCCTTTGGTCGTAGCCGTGGCGGGTGCGGAAGTGCATCGGGCTGGCCCGGCGCAGCCCCCAGGCGGTCGAGCGCTCCACCTGCTCCTGGCGCCTCACTGGTGCTGCCTGGAGGAACGTCCGTTGAGGGCGCGGGGGCTCAGGAGGCGGCGCCCCTTGCCGCGGCCGCAGCGGCCCTGCGCGGATGGAGGAGGCGATCCCTTGTCCTCTCGCGATGGAGCACGCCCCCGTGGAAGTGGTGACGCAGCCTCAGGAGGAGCCAGCCCCCGCAGGCCAGCAGGCTGCGAAGCCATCCGCCCTTGTCATGCCTGAAGGGAGCTCGGAGCCTCCGGTGCCCCAAGCCGTCCATGCCGCCGCTTCCTTGGCCGTGGCGTCGGTCGACGCGCCTGTGCTGCCTCCTCGCGAGTCCCTCGCGTTGGCGAACTGCGGCCCCCTCGTCAGGCCCGGGGCCCTGCAGGAAGCCTTCATCGTGCTCTGCCAAATCTGGACTGACCTCCAAGATGTCGATAGGTGCTTCGCGAGGGAGTGCCTATGGGCTCCAGGCCGACACATCCGCTAGGACGGCCTGGGGCCTGGCCGAAGCCGCCACCGCGGAGAGCAGGAAGGAAGCCGCCGAAGCCAAGGGGGCTCGCGATGCGGCGCTGGCCAGCGCAGCATCTGCCGAGAAGTGCTGCAATGAGGTAGAGGCGAAGCTGAAGACCCTTTAGGAGGAGCAAGCCACGCACGCCCAACGGCTCCAACAGAGGGAGGAGGACCACAAGGCCAGCGAAGCAAAGCTCGCCGATCGCGACGCCAAGCTGGCCCAGGTGACGACCGACCAGGCCGCGGAGCGCGATCGCTTGGCCAAGCTGAAGGAGGAGGTGGATGAAGCCCAGGCATCCCATGCCCAGCACGTCTCCGAGGCGACAACCCAGCTGGAGGCCAGGGAGAAGATCCTTGTTGCCGCAGAGAAGAAGGCGGCCACGTAAAGCGAAGCCTTCCCCTCCATCGAGCTCAGGTCTCGCGAGGCGCTATGCTCCATCAGCAGGGGAGGATACATAGGGCCGCTGGCGGCTCCTGAGGGTGGCTTTGCGGGGCTCTCCTCCAAGCTCGCAGAAGTGCTTGAGGGCGCCGCGGCTGAGGTGGACTCCATCTTGGAGGAGGAGTGCTGCTCGCTCTTCACCGCGGCTGCGATGCGCGTCTTCAGCCAACTCTACCTCCAGGATCCAGGCTTTGACTTCGACGCGGTGATCCGCCTAGTGGCTCCTGAGTCCCGCGCCACAGCCGCAGGGGTCATAAAGGATCGGGTGGACACGCTACTGAAGAAGTTCCTCTGCATCCCCGACCCCGAGGCTCCGGCGGTGGAGGCCAGCGGCGGCGACGATGGCGGCAGTGACATCGATGACGGGCTCCCCGCGACTGGGACAGGCGGCGGCGCCGGCCAAGGCGGTGGTGGCGCTTCCTCCTAGTTTTTACCCTGCAACATTTATCGTGCCTCGTGGAGGCGTAAAACTTATGTTTGAATTTGTGGAACACTTTGTGCTTGTAATAACTCATTTCAAACTCCGTGATTTACCCTTTCGTGCTTGGTTTCCTTCCTGTTGGCTTTCATGCTCCGCGTCGGCAGGACCCAGCCCCGCGCATACCTCGACTGCCGTTGGGGCGTCCGGATCACCAGGACGACACCAAGGGGCGAGGGGCTACGTGACTAGTGAGGCCTCTGAGTCGCGATGCTCAGGAGGCCCCCCTTGACGTGCGAGCAGCCCTCATGAAGTAAACGTATGCAGCGGCAAGGTTAATCCGGAGCCCCCATACCTTCGCTCACCAGCTTTTACCTGGGAGGGGCATGCGAAGACCAGATACAAAGGACCTGGTGAGGTGGCATGCGCCAGGCCGGGCCTACGCGTAGCCCCCGTATCCAGCCCCCTTGCGCGCGCTTCTCAGGGGAAATGATGCATGACAAGGCTATGTGAAGAGCCGAAAGGCTATCCTGAGGCTGGTGCGGCCGCTAGGGCGCCCTTAGTTGTTTATCCGCCAGCGCGGAGCATGGGGCTTCCACTTAGGCATGGGCATAGTCGCTCCTCGACCGTGTCGTCCGCCAGCGCAGAGCTTGGGGCTTCCACTTGGGCGTGGGCATAGTCGCTCCTTGACCGTGTCGTCCGCCAGCACGGATCATGGGGCTTCCACTTGAGAGTGGGTGGGAGTTCCCTCGGGGGGAGACTCCATGATAGAGGCGAGGGTGTCCCGATCTTTCGATGAGATGATAGCTATCGTTTTTGGTGGAGTAGACTTTGACGATCCGACTACGAACGTGCGAGGACGTCGCGCCTAAGCAATCGCTAAACCAACTCCGAGAGGTTATTGACCACGCCGGAGCACAATCAACCTGACCACGAGGGTCTATCTCCTGCAAGAAAACGAAGAACAAGCAAGAAACTAAGATTTGCAATCTAGACATTGCGAATATAAGATGAAAGCTTTATTGATCAAGGTGGGGTTCTGTGACGTCTTGGTCTGGTCGTTGAACACAAACGAAGTACGCGAAGTTGCAGCTATGGCAAACTTTTAATCTAAACAAAACCCAAAGTCTAAACGGTGCCCTAAGGGCTGTATATATGGAGGAAGAGGGGGGGATTTCGTGGCCCTTGAAGGAGGGGTCCGAAACCAACCCTATCTCTTGTTTCCCCACACATACGGACTCTTAAAACAGCCTATACTCAAGTATTTCGAAATTACATGGGCCTGGCCCAATAATAAGGTGACGCAGCACCTATAATAGCCTCTGGACGAAATTTATGAAGTGGCATCTTGTATATTTCGTCCAAGGCTTCCTGCACTCATTATGGTGGCTTCAAAGTCCTGAAATCATCACTTGTAACTCCGTTCTTGTTCCCCTTGCGCATGCCATCATCTCCATGCTTGAACTTGCTCCAAGGTTCCTCTTTCTTGTCCAAGCTAGGCCCTTCATTTGTAAGCAAAACAAATGTATCCAATTTAGGCAGCATCATATTCTCATGAACATTAGAATCATTACCAAGAAACAAAAGTACCTGATAATTTAATTGGCGTGCGCGAGCTCTAGTAATTGGTCCAGTATGTATAACAGTAGGGGTTGTGGGTGTAACAATGGTATTGATGTCCTCATCATCCTCCCCTTCTTGAAATGAAGTCGTCCTCGACGGAAGCTCATCTTCCTCACCCAAATAAGGCTTCAAATCTGCAATGTTAAAAGTGGGACTAACCCCAAAATCTGCAGGCAGCTCAAGTTTATATGCATTATCATTTATTTTCTCTAACACCTTAAAAGGACCATCAGCACATGGCTTTAGCTTTGATTTGTGCAAATCAGGAAATCTATCCTTACGCAAATGTAACCAAACAAGATCTCCAGGTGCAAACACAACATGTTTTCTACCCTTATCTCCAGCAAGTTTATATTTAGCATTCATACGCTCAATGTTCTCCTTAGTTAACTCATGCATTTTTAAGATCAATTCAGCACGTTGTTTAGCATCAAAATTAACCTTCTCCGAAGATGGAAGAGGCAACAAATCAATAGGTGCACGAGGTTGGAAACCATATACAATTTCAAAAGGGCACATCTTAGTAGTAGAATGCAACGAACGATTATAAGCAAATTCAATATGAGGCAAGCATTCTTCCCACATTTTCTTGTTATTCTTCAAAACAGCCCTAAGCATAGTAGACAAAGTTCTATTGACTACTTCAGTTTGTCCATCAGTTTGGGGGTGACAAGTAGTACTAAAAAGCAGTTTAGTCCCCAACTTAGCCCATAAACATCTCCAAAAGTGGCTAAGAAATTTGGTATCACGATCTGAAACAATAGTATTTGGCACATCATGCAAGCGAATAATTTCACGAAAGAACAAATCAGCAACATTAGCAGCATCATCGCTTTTATGACATGGTATAAAGTGTGCCATTTTCGAGAACCTATCCACGACAACAAATATGCTATCCCTCCCCTTCTTTGTTCGAGGTAAACCCAAAACAAAGTCCATAGATATATCCTCCCATGGAACACTAGGTACAGGCAAAGGCATATATAAACCATGAGGATTGAGTCGTGACTTAGCTTTTTGACATGTAGTGCAGCGAGCAACAAAGCGCTCAACATCCCGTCTCATCTTTGGCCAAAAGAAATGTGTAGCAAGTACATCCTCCATCTTCTTTACGCCAAAGTGTCCCATTAATCCTCCTCCATGCGCCTCCTGCAACAACAAAATACGAACGGAGCTAGCTGGAATGCATAGCTTGTTAGCACGAAACACAAATCCATCGTTAACGACGAACTTGTTCCATGTTCTCCCTTCTTTACAATTCTGCAATACATCTTTAAATTCAGCATCATGCACATATTGATCTTTGATGGTCTCCAAACCAAATATTTTAAAGTCAAGTTGTGAAAGCATAGTATAACGACGAGACAATGCATCAGCAATAACATTTTCTTTACCCTTCTTGTGTTTAATGATATAAGGGAAAGTCTCAATGAATTCAACCCATTTAGCATGTCTACGGTTCAGTTTGGCTTGACTTTTAATATGTTTCAAAGATTCATGATCAGAATGAATAACAAATTCTTTGGGCCATAAATAATGTTGCCATGTTTCCAAAGTCCGAACAAGAGCATATAATTCCTTATCATAAGTAGAGTAATTCAGACTAGGCCCACTCAATTTTTCAGAAAAGTATGCAACAGGTTTGCCATCTTGTAATAACACACCTCCTAATCCAATTCCACTAGCATCACATTCAAGCTCAAAAGTCTTATTAAAATCAGGAAGTTGGAGTAAAGGAGCATGTGTTAACTTATCTTTCAACACCGTGAAGGCTTCTTCCTGTGCGGTACCCCAAACAAAAGGCACATCCTTCTTTGTAAGCTCGTTGAGAGGTGCAGCAACGGTACTGAAATCTCTCACAAAACGCCTATAGAAACCAGCGAGGCCAAGGAAACTCCTCACTTGTGTGACCGTTTTGGGCTGCGGCCAACTCTCAATAGCTTCAATCTTGGCTTTATCAACTTCAATTCCCTGTGGAGTAACAACATAGCCAAGAAAAGATACTCGGTCGGTGCAAAAGGTGCACTTCCCAAGGTTACCAAACAAACGTGATAGAGGCGAGGGTGTCCCGATCTTTCGATGAGATGATAGCTATCGTTTTTGGTGGAGTAGACTTTGACGATCCGACTACGAACGTGCGAGGACGTCGCGCCTTAGCAATCGCTAAACCAACTCCGAGAGGTTATTGACCACGCCGGAGCACAATCAACCTGACCACGAGGGTCTATCTCCTGCAAGCAAACGAAGAACAAGCAAGAAACTAAGATTTGCAATCTGGATATTGCGAATATAAGATGAAAGCTTTATTGATCAAGGTGGGGTTCTGTGACGTCTTGGTCTGGTTGTTGAACACAAACGAAGTACGCGAAGTTGCAGCTATGGCGAACTTTTAATCTAAACAAAACCCAAAGTCTAAACGGTGCCCTAAGGGCTGTATATATGGAGGAAGAGGGGGGGATTTCGTGGCCCTTGAAGGAGGGGTCCGAAACCAACCCTATCTCTTGTTTCCCACACATACGGACTCTAAAAATAGCCTATACTCAAGTATTTCGAAATTACATGGGCCTGGCCCAATAATAAGGTGACGCAGCACCTATAATAGCCTCTGGACGAAATTTATGAAGTGGCATCTTGTATATTTCGTCCAAGGCTTCCTGCACTCCTTATGGTGGCTTCAAAGTCCTGAAATCATCACTTGTAACTCCGTTCTTGTTCCCCTTGCGCATGCCATCATCTCCATGCTTGAACTTGCTCCAAGGTTCCTCTTTCTTGTCCAATCTAGGCCCTTCATTTGTAAGCAAAACAAATGTATCCAATTTAGGCAGCATCATATTCTCATGAACATTAGAATCATTACCAAGAAACGAAAGTACCTGATAATTTAATTGGCGTGCGCGAGCTCTAGTAATTGGTCCAGTATGTATAGCAGCAGGGGCTGTGGGTGTAACAATGGTATTGATGTCCTCATCATCCTCCCCTTCTTGAAATGAAGTCGTCCTCGACGGAAGCTCATCTTCCTCACCCAAATAAGGCTTCAAATCTGCAATGTTAAAAGTGGGACTAACCCCAAAATCTGCAGGCAGCTCAAGTTTATATGCGTTATCATTTATTTTGTCTAACACCTTAAAAGGACCATCAGCACGTGGCATTAGCTTTGATTTGCGCAAATCAGGAAATCTATCCTTACGCAAATGTAACCAAACAAGATCTCCAGGTGCAAACACAATATGTTTTCTACCCTTATCTCCAGCAAGTTTATATTTAGCATTCATACGCTCAATGTTCTCCTTAGTTAACTCATGCATTTTTAAGATCAATTCAGCACGTTGTTTAGCATCAAAATTAACCTTCTCCGAAGATGGAAGAGGCAACAAATCAATAGGTGCACGAGGTAGGAAACCATATACAATTTCAAAAGGGCACATCTTAGTAGTAGAATGCAACGAACGATTATAAGCAAATTCAATATGAGGCAAGCATTCTTCCCACATTTTCTTGTTATTCTTCAAAACAGCCCTAAGCATAGTAGACAAAGTTCTATTGACTACTTCAGTTTGTCCATCAGTTTGGGGGTGACAAGTAGTACTAAAAAGCAGTTTAGTCCCCAACTTAGCCCATAAACATCTCCAAAAGTGGCTAAGAAATTTAGTATCACGATCTGAAACAATAGTATTTGGCACACCATGCAAGCGAATAATTTCACGAAAGAACAAATCAGCAACATTAGCAGCATCATCGCTTTTATGACATGGTATAAAGTGTGCCATTTTCGAGAACCTATCCACGACAACAAATATGCTATTCCTCCCCTTCTTTGTTCGAGGTAAACCCAAAACAAAGTCCATAGATATATCCTCCCATGGAACACTAGGTACAGGCAAAGGCATATATAAACCATGAGGATTGAGTCGTGACTTAGCTTTTTGACATGTAGTGCAGCGAGCAACAAAGCGCTCAACATCCCGTCTCATCTTTGGCCAAAAGAAATGTGTAGCAAGTACATCCTCCGTCTTCTTTACGCCAAAGTGTCCCATTAATCCTCCTCCATGCGCCTCCTGCAACAACAAAAGACGAACGGAGCTAGCTGGAATGCATAGCTTGTTAGCACGAAACACAAATCCATCGTTAACGACGAACTTGTTCCATGTTCTCCCTTCTTTACAATTCTGCAATACATCTTTAAATTCAGCATCATGCACATATTGATCTTTGATGGTCTCCAAACCAAATATTTTAAAGTCAAGTTGTGAAAGCATAGTATAACGACGAGACAATGCATCAGCGATAACATTTTCTTTACCCTTCTTGTGTTTAATGACATAAGGGAAAGTCTCAATGAATTCAACCCATTTAGCATGTCTACGGTTCAGTTTGGCTTGACTTTTAATATGTTTCAAAGATTCATGATCAGAATGAATAACAAATGATGAGGACATCAATACCATTGTTACACCCACAGCCCCTGCTTCTATACATACTGGACCAATTACTAGAGCTCGCGCACGTCAATTAAAATATCAGGTACTTTCGTTTCTTGGTAATGATTCTAAAGTTCATGAGAATATGATGCTGCCTAAATTGGATACATTTGTTTTGCTTACAAATGAAGGGCCTAGCTTGGACAAGAAAGAGGAACCTTGGAGCAAGTTCAAGCATGGAGATGATGGCATGCACAAGGGGAACAAGAACGGAGTTACAAGTGATGATTTCAGGACTTTGAAGCCACCATAATGAGTGCAGGAAGCCTTGGACGAAATATACAAGATGTCACTTCATAAATTTCGTCCAGAGGCTATTATAGGTGCTGCGTCACCTTATTATTGGGCCAGGCCCATGTAATTTCAAAATACTTGAGTATAGGCTATTTTTAGAGTCCGTATGTGTGGGGAAACAAGAGATAGGGTTGGTTTCGGACCCCTCCTTCAAGGGCCACGAAATCCCCTCCTCTTCCTCCATATATACAGCCCTTAGGGCACCGTTTAGACTTTGGGTTTTGTTTAGATTAAAAGTTCGCCATAGCTGCAACTTCGCGTACTTCGTTTGTGTTCAACGACCAGACCAAGACGTCACAGAACCCCACCTTGATCAATAAAGCTTTCATCTTATATTCGCAATATCCAGATTGCAAATCTTAGTTTCTTGCTTGTTCTTCGTTTGCTTGCAGGAGATAGACCCTCGTGGTCAGGTTGATTGTGCTCCGGCGTGGTCAATAACCTCTCGGAGTTGGTTTAGCGATTGCTAAGGCGCGACGTCCTCGCACGTTCGTAGTCGGATCGTCAAAGTCTACTCCACCAAAAACGATAGCTATCATCTCATCGAAAGATCGGGACACCCTCGCCTCTATCACATACGCTCAATGTTCTCCTTAGTTAACTCATGCATTTTTATGATCAATTCAGCACGTTGTTTAGCATCAAAATTAACCTTCTCCGAAGATGGAAGAGGCAACAAATCAATAGGTGCACGAGGTAGGAAACCATATACAATTTCAAAAGGGCACATCTTAGTAGTAGAATGCAACGAACGATTATAAGCAAATTCAATATGAGGCAAGCATTCTTCCCACATTTTCTTGTTATTCTTCAAAACAGCCCTAAGCATAGTAGACAAAGTTCTATTGACTACTTCAGTTTGTCCATCAGTTTGGGGGTGACAAGTAGTACTAAAAAGCAGTTTAGTCCCCAACTTAGCCCATAAACATCTCCAAAAGTGGCTAAGAAATTTGGTATCACGATCTGAAACAATAGTATTTGGCACACCATGCAAGCGAATAATTTCACGAAAGAACAAATCAGCAACATTAGCAGCATCATCGCTTTTATGACATGGTATAAAGTGTGCCATTTTCTAGAACCTATCCACGACAACAAATATGCTATCCCTCCCCTTCTTTGTTCGAGGTAAACCCAAAACAAAGTCCATAGATATATCCTCCCATGGAACACTAGGTACAGGCAAAGGCATATATAAACCATGAGGATTGAGTCGTGACTTAGCTTTTTGACATGTAGTGCAGCGAGCAACAAAGCGCTCAACATCCCGTCTCATCTTTGGCCAAAAGAAATGTGTAGCAAGTACATCCTCCGTCTTCTTTACGCCAAAGTGTCCCATTAATCCTCCTCCATGCGCCTCCTGCAACAACAAAAGACGAACGGAGCTAGCTGGAATGCATAGCTTGTTAGCACGAAACACAAATCCATCGTTAACGATGAACTTGTTCTATGTTCTCCCTTCTTTACAATTCTGCAATATATCTTTAAATTCAGCATCATGCACATATTGATCTTTGATGGTCTCCAAACCAAATATTTTAAAGTCAAGTTGTGAAAGCATAGTATAACGACAAGACAAAGCATCAGCAATAACATTTTCGTTACCCTTCTTGTGTTTAATGACATAAGGGAAAGTCTCAATGAATTCAACCCATTTAGCATGTCTACGGTTCAGTCTGGCTTGACTTTTAATATGTTTCAAAGATTCATGATCAGAATGAATAACAAATTCTTTGGGCCATAAATAATGTTGCCATGTTTCCAAAGTCCGAACAAGAGCATATAATTCCTTATCATAAGTAGAGTAATTCAGACTAGGCCCACTCAATTTTTCAGAAAAGTATGCAACAGGTTTGCCATCTTGTAGTAACACACCTCCTAATCCAATTCCACTAGCATCACATTCAAGCTCAAAAGTCTTATTAAAATCAGGAAGTTGGAGTAAAGGAGCATGTGTTAACTTATCTTTCAACACCGTGAAGGCTTCTTCCTGTGCGGTACCCCAAACAAAAGGCACATCCTTCTTTGTAAGCTCGTTGAGAGGTGCAGCAATGGTACTGAAATCTCTCACAAAACGCCTATAGAAACCAGCGAGGCCAAGGAAACTCCTCACTTGTGTGACCGTTTTGGGCTGCGGCCAACTCTCAATAGCTTCTATCTTGGCTTTATCAACTTCAATTCCCTGTGGAGTAACAACATAGCCAAGAAAAGATACTCGGTCGGTGCAAAAGGTGCACTTCCCAAGGTTACCAAACAAACGTGCATCACGTAGAGCAATAAAAACAGCACGTAAATGTTCCATATGTTCCTCCAAAGATCTGCTATAAATCAATATATCATCAAAGTAAACTACCACAAATCGTCCAATGAAAGCACGTAAAACTTCGTTCATTAATCTCATGAAAGTACTAGGTGCATTAGTTAACCCAAAAGGCATGACTAACCACTCATATAAACCAAACTTAGTTTTAAATGCTGTTTTCCATTCATCTCCCAATTTCATACGAATTTGATGGTATCCACTATGCAAATCAACTTTGGAGAATATTGTACAGCCACTCAATTCATCAAGCATATCATCTAGCCTAGGAATAGGATGATGATAACGAATAGTAATATTATTAATGCCTCTACAATCAACACACATATGCGACGTACCATCCTTTTTTGGCACTAGTATAATAGGAACAGCACAAGGACTAAGAGATTCGCGTATATAACCTTTGTCGAGCAGCTCCTGTACTTGACGCATAATCTCCTTCGTCTCCTCTGGATTGGTACGGTATGGCGCACGGTTTGGCAACGAAGCACCGGGAATTAAGTCAATCTGATGCTCAATCCCGCGAATAGGTGGTAATCCCGGTGGCATGTCTTGTGGAAAGACTTCAGCGAACTCCTGCAAAATGTTAGTGACCGCAGGAGGCAAAGAGGAAGGCACGTCCTCGAATGAAAATAACGCCTCTTTGCACACAAAAGCATAGCAAACAGAATTGCTGAAATCTAGCTCATCAATATCAGATTTGGTGGCAAGTAAGCATGCACTTTTCAATTTAATTTCAGAAGCAACACTAGATGGTTTATTATTAGGCTTTATTTATTGCTCAAATTCTTTTGCCACAATTTGATTTTCACTCTTATTTTTCTCCTGTTTTGCTTTACTAGCTCTATTAATATCATCTTTCAAAATAGAATCAGGAGTCATAGGAAGCAAAGTAATATGTTTATCCTTATGAACAAGAGTATACTAATTGTTTCTACCATGGTGTACAGAATTTTTATCAAATTGCCATGGTCTACAAAGTAATAATGAACATGCTTGCATGGGTACCACATCACAATCAACATAATCAGCATATGTAGAGATACTAAAATGCACACGAACAGTACGTGTTACCTTAACCTTGCCGCTGTTGTTGAACCATTGGATATAGTAAGGATGTGGATGTGGTCTTGTGGTGAGAGATAGCTTCTCCACCATCTCCATGCTAGCCAAGTTGTTGCAGCTCCCTCCATCTATGATGACGCGAACAGAACGTTCCTTCACAACTCCCTTTGTATGGAACAAATTATGCCTCCGATTTTGCTCAGCTTGTGTGACCTGCACACTCAAAACACGTTGAGCAACTAAACATTCATACCTGTCAGCGTCTTCAGGAGCCATGTATTGCGTCTCATGATCAGAATCATCTCCACCATGTTCTTCACTTGTAATAAGAGCCAAAGTCTCCTCATCATAGTCACTAGCGGACTCATACCCACCATCCTCAGTAGCAATCATAACACGCGGGGATTGGCATTCTCTCGCATAATGACCTCTTCCCTTACAACGACGACAAATAATATCATGTGTGTGCCCTGTTGATGCCATAGATGACGAAGAGCTCTGGGCAGGCCCAGAAGGTGTACTCTTGGCAGATGGTGGTGGTGGTGCCTGTTTTCTTGTATCTCGGTTGGAATTGGCGGCTGAAGTCAGTGGTGCCGCAATAGGATGTTTGGGAGTAGAGGAGGCACGCGGTGTCCATGATGAAGATCGACCTGCAGAAAAATTAGTTCGCGCCAATGCCTGTCGATCCTGCACTTCACATTCAGCTTTACAAGCAAGATGGAATAAACGAGTGATATTATTATACTCCTTATACTCTAGAATGGTCTGAATCTCTCTATTTAATCCACCCATGAAACGTGCAAGCATAGCTTCATTCTCCTCAACAATACCACATCTAATCATGCCAGTTTGTAATTCCTGATAATATTCTTCTACAGAATTTTTTCCTTGTCTTAAGCGCCGTAATTTTTGAAGTAATTCACGTTGATAATATTGTGGAACCCAACGAGTACGCATAGCAGTTTTCAAAGCAGCCCACGTAGCTGGAATAGGATATAATCTACAATGTTCAGACCACCATACACATGCAAAACTAGTGAAAGCACAAACAGCAGCAGCAACACGTCGTTCCTCGGGATATTGTAAACATGTAAAACGTTGTTCAGTTTCTAACTCCCAAGTAAGATATATATCAGGAACATATCTACCCTCGAATGGTGGAATATTCAATTTTAATTTAGGAAGATGGTCATGATCTCGTACCTGAAGTGGTGGTGCAGGCCTACCATTGCGATTATTTGCATGTGGACGACCTGGTGCTGGTGGTTGCACGTAGTTATGATTTTGATCAACCTCATCCTCATAATCGCCCGCGTAATCGTCCTCCTCCTCGGCACCAGCAGCAGCAGGAGCAGGAGCCAAAGAAGCATCAACAGTAGGTACAGCAGCACCAGAAGTTTGGCCATCCTCAAGAGGAAGACGCTTCGCTCGTCCGAACTGATTTGGAAGGGGGCGTTGTTGTTGTCGTTGCAGAGGTGCGACAGGTGCAGCCGGTGGTGGTTGGGGAAGACGCGTGAGCAATTCATTAAACTTGTTATCCAGCTTTGTCTCGAACGACTTCTCCATGCCATCTATCTTCTCCATGGCCTCTTCAAATCTGTTTAGCACATCTCCCACCTGGCCACTCATCATTTGCTGAAATTTATCATGCAACTCCTAGTTCGTCATGTTCTCCCAGTCAATCTCGTCGGCTTGTGATCCTGCCATGGTTAGCAGCAATAGAAACACACAAGAATATGATCCTACAGACTACTAGAAAGTGGTGGTGGTGTGGTGTGGTGTCACAAATCCGTCAAACAAATCTCAAATTCTTACCAGTTCTTACCCAGCAGCAGGTGGTGATCGGCAACCTTTGTAGTCAAAACTCTCAGAGCTTGGACAGAGCGATTGCCAGGTGGTGTCAAACGCACGATGTAGATGTATGTGGAGCTGGGAAGGCTTATGATATGGCAGCAAAAAGGGTCAGCAATAATCAATTCAGAGATGCAATGTTGAATAAACTCTCAACGACGGTACTGTGCTGGTCCTAGGCTAGACCGTGCTAGAGACGCGAGCCTAGAACACTAACAAAAATCACGGCGCTGCACGTAAACAAGGGAGGAGCACACTCTCTGAATTTTTTTTTCTTTTTTTTCCTCTTTTTTTTTTGCTCCGCAAGAATTTTTTTTCGAAAAAGTCTAAAAATGGTCTAAAAACTGCCTAGCCAGAATTTTCCAGACTTAGTTTTTTTTTTTGAAACTGGAACTATTTTTCTTCTGCGGGTAGCACGAAAATTGGGGAATCCGACTTGTTCACGACTCGTCGTATCGCGTGATCTGGAACTCAAAAATAAAGGAATAAATACTAGACTCGGACTAGGACTGGTGGCGGAGATGAATCTGGTGGAACTCGGACTGGTGATGGTATATGACGGTAGTATATGTGGGCTCGGATTGGTGGTGGTATATGGACTCGTATCGGTGGTGGTATATGGACTCGGATCGGTGGTGGTATATGGACTCAGAGAAATAGCAGATAAGCTGTGGTGGTATATGGTAGGGGCGATGATGATGGTGCGGCGGCGGCGTGACAACTTGTGAACAGAACTCGAAACTCTAAAGAACTAGACGCTAAGACCAGCAACTTGACACGACGATGCAACCGCAAATTCAACAAAGCAAATACAGAAAAGATTATGCAATGGCTCAGATTGGTTTGGATATGATGAACTAACCCAATTTTTTTTTTGGCTTTTTCCTGGACTGTAGGTATGAAGAACAGACTCGATCTAAATTATGAAAAACTGTAAATCTCACCGAGCAACCTGGAGCTCTGATACCACTTGATAGAGGCGAGGGTGTCCCGATCTTTCGATGAGATGATAGCTATCGTTTTTGGTGGAGTAGACTTTGACGATCCGACTACGAACGTGCGAGGACGTCGCGCCTTAGCAATCGCTAAACCAACTCCGAGAGGTTATTGACCACGCCGGAGCACAATCGACCTGACCACGAGGGTCTATCTCCTGCAAGCAAACGAAGAACAAGCAAGAAACTAAGATTTGCAGTCTAGATATTGCGAATATAAGATGAAAGCTTTATTGATCAAGGTGGGGTTCTGTGACGTCTTGGTCTGGTCGTTGAACACAAACGAAGTACGCGAAGTTGCAGCTATGGCGAACTTTTAATCTAAACAAAACCCAAAGTCTAAACGGTGCCCTAAGGGCTGTATATATGGAGGAAGAGGGGGGGATTTCGTGGCCCTTGAAGGAGGGGTCCGAAACCAACCCTATCTCTTGTTTCCCCACACATACGAACTCTAAAAACAGCCTATACTCAAGTATTTCGAAATTACATGGGCCTGGCCCAATAATAAGGTGACGCAGCACCTATAATAGCCTCTGGACGAAATTTATGAAGTGGCATCTTGTATATTTCGTCCAAGGCTTTCTGCACTCATTATGGTGGCTTCAAAGTCCTGAAATCATCACTTGTAACTCCGTTCTTGTTCCTCTTGCGCATGCCATCATCTCCATGCTTGAACTTGCTCCAAGGTTCCTCTTTCTTGTCCAAGCTAGGCCCTTCATTTGTAAGCAAAACAAATGTATCCAATTTAGGCAGCATCATATTCTCATGAACATTAGAATCATTACCAAGAAACAAAAGTACCTGATAATTTAATTGGCATGCGCGAGCTCTAGTAATTGGTCCAGTATGTATAACATTAGGGGCTGTGGGTGTAACAATGGTATTGATGTCCTCATCACTCCAGGGCGTGTACAGCCCCATTCGTACACGTGGCTAGCACGGTAGAACTGGAGGAGGTGTATCTGGGCACTCATGAGCCAGCGCGGGACTCAGGAGGCCCTACCTCAAGGCGGGTTGCGCCTGGATTTTGGCGTGAGGCATGCATATGAAACCTGTGAGGTGGGGGCGGCCTCCGCCAAATGAACCTCTGGAGGCTATCACGTGAGAAGGCCGAACACCAATGACCCCAGGAGGTGACTTGAACGGGGCCGGGCCGCCAGATAGAGCTCAGCCATTGGTTTTATCGATGCTACAGGGACGTCCCAAGCAAAGACGCCGTGCCAGTCTTCTCATGCAACAATCCCACGGAAGGACACCTGGCGCGCGGCTCCCGCGACGGCGATGCGCCGATCTGCGGTCGTATGAACCGGGCCGCGCACCCTTACTCATCCACCCGCGATTAGCTCATGCGAGAACAAGGCACCAAGGACCCCGGGAGGTGACGCGCATGGGAGCTGGCCCGCGAGACAGAGCTCAGTCGCTTGGGTTTAACAACGCTGCAGGGACGGACCCGAGCACAAACGCCGTGCCAGTCCTTAATCATGAGGTGGTCACGGGCAGGGTTGTGAGGGCGCAGCAACATTCATGGTGGTGAAGCACCGGACATGCAGGTTGAAATACTTGAGGGATTCACAAAAAGGCAGAGCCAGTTCCGATACATGCGCAAAATGATACGGCTGCAAGGGCGGGCCCTGACACCCTAAGGATAATTTAGCCCAAGGGGCGCCCTCAATCTGAACAAACCAAAAGGTAACCTGGCACCAGTGTCGTAGAAGCATCGGGGTAGCTGAAGACACGTGTCGTGGAGATCGTTCCTCACGAGCTGTGCAGCTCTGGAGGCCGGGGGAGCTCATGAGGCCCAAGGGGCTCGCGAGGGTCCAGGGCCTCCTCAAGCATGACCGCCTGGCGCCTAGCCTCATGAGACGCCATAGCACACTGCACGAAATGCTGGTATGATCCGCCCACGTTCAGCAAGCCAAACGGCATGCGGGCGTAGTTGCAGGGATAGCCCCCACTCCGGCCGACACGGGACAGCCAGAAGAGATCCTGTGAAGCGGCCTGGTTGAGGCCCGGGATATTGACGCTGACGCACAGCCTGATGCCCATGTCAGGGGCTGCTACTACACTGGGCAGGCGTGCGGGGCGACGCTCGCCATGCATGGCCCTCGCCTCCTGAAGCTCCTCGATCGCCTTGGTGATGAACTCCGTTGCTCCTCGCGCCTCGCGCCTTGCTCCTTGCTTGCTGGGGCGCACGCTAAGGCACGCCTCCAAGTGGTGCCCGAGCACCTACCTCGTCGCAACAGTCAGGTCAGAGGCTCGCCAAGCGGAAGCCCCCGAGCCCACCCTGAGGGAGGCGCCGGGCGTGCCTACCTATGCGGGAGGAAGAGGCGCCCCAGCAGCGGGCACGGAGCCTGAGGCGCAGCCAGCGGGTGCACCAGCCTCCGGACGGCTCTTCGGGGGGAGCTGTTTCTTGTTCTTGTGGGTGGTCTCGGGAGGCTGGATGTCGCCCTCATCGTCAGAGTTCTCAGCCGCCGCAGCTTGATAGGCATGCTCAAGGGAGCAGACTACATCCTTCTCATCTCAAGCGACTGTTATGATGCTGCTGCAACCTGGCATCTTGAGGATATTGCAGCCATGGTGGGTTGCTGCCATGAACTTGGCGAGGGCAGGATACCCGAGGATGGCGTTGTACGGGAGGCTGATGTGGGCGACGTCGAAGTCGATGAGCTTGGTGTGGTAGTTGTCGTGCTTGCCGAAGGTAACTCAGAGACGTATCTGCCCCAGGGGGACGGTGGAACCGTCGGTCACCCCTGAGAAGAGCTTGGTTGGCAGGAGCTGGTCATAAGGCACTTGGAGCGTTTCGAACGTCTCGACAGAGAGAACATTGAGCCCTGCGCCACCGTCGGTGAGGGTCTTGGTGACGAGGACGTTGCTGATGGTGGGCGTGCAGAGCATGGGGAGTGCGCCAGTAGCAGCCGAGCACTTGAGGTGGTCCTTGGAGTCCAAGGTGTGATAGAGGCGAGGGTGTCCCGATCTTTCGATGAGATGATAGCTATCGTCTTTGGTGGAGTAGACTTTGACGATCCGACTACGAACGTGTGAGGACGTCGCGCCTTAGCAATCGCTAAACCAACTCCGAGAGGTTATTGACCACGCCGGAGCACAATCAACCTGACCACGAGGGTCTATCTCCTGCAAGCAAACAAAGAACAAGCAAGAAACTAAGATTTGCAATCTGGATATTGCGAATATAAGATGAAAGCTTTAATGATCAAGGTGGGGTTCTGTGACGTCTTGGTCTGGTCGTTGAACACAAACGAAGTACGCGAAGTTGCAGCTATGGCGAACTTTTAATCTAAACAAAACCCAAAGTCTAAACGGTGCCCTAAGGGCTGTATATATGGAGGAAGAGGGGGGGATTTCGTGGCCCTTGAAGGAGGGGTCCGAAACCAACCCTATCTTTTGTTTCCCCACACATACGGACTCTAAAAACAGCCTATACTCAAGTATTTCGAAATTACATGGGCCTGACCCAATAATAAGGTGACGCAACACCTATAATAGCCTCTAGACGAAATTTATGAAGTGGCATCTTGTATATTTCGTCCAAGGCTTCCGCACTCATTATGGTGGCTTCAAAGTCCTGAAATCATCACTTGTAACTCCGTTCTTGTTCCCCTTGCGCATGCCATCATCTCCATGCTTGAACTTGCTCCAAGGTTCCTCTTTCTTATCCAAGCTAGGCCCTTCATTTGTAAGCAAAACAAATGTATCCAATTTAGGCAGCATCATATTCTCATCTTAGTAGTAGAATGCAACAAACGATTATAAGCAAATTCAATATGATGCAAGCATTCTTCCCACATTTTCTTGTTATTCTTCAAAACAGCCCTAAGCATAGTAGACAAAGTTCTATTGACTACTTCAGTTTGTCCATCAGTTTGGGGGTGACAAGTAGTACTAAAAAGCAGTTTAGTCCCCAACTTAGCCCATAAACATCTCCAAAAGTGGCTAAGAAATTTGGTATCACGATCTGAAACAATAGTATTTGGCACACCATGCAAGCGAATAATTTCACGAAAGAACAAATCAGCAACATTAGCAGCATCATCGCTTTTATGACATGGTATAAAGTGTGCCATTTTCGAGAACCTATCCACGACAACAAATATGCTATCCCTCCCCTTCTTTGTTCGAGGTAAACCCAAAAAAAAGTCCATAGATATATCCTCCCATGGAACACTAGGTAGAGGCAAAGGCATATATAAACCATGAGGATTGAGTCGTGACTTAGCTTTTTGACATGTAGTGCAGCGAGCAATAAAGTGCTCAACATCCCGTCTCATCTTTGGCCAAAAGAAATGTGTAGCAAGTACATCCTCCGTCTTCTTTACGCCAAAGTGTCCCATTAATCCTCCTCCATGCGCCTCCTGCAACAACAAAAGACGAACGGAGCTAGCTGGAATGCATAGCTTGTTAGCACGAAACACAAATCCATCGTTAACGATGAACTTGTTCTATGTTCTCCCTTCTTTACAATTCTGCAATATATCTTTAAATTCAGCATCATGCACATATTGATCTTTGATGGTCTCCAAACCAAATATTTTAAAGTCAAGTTGTGAAAGCATAGTATAACGACAAGACAAAGCATCAGCAATAACATTTTCGTTACCCTTCTTGTGTTTAATGACATAAGGGAAAGTCTCAATGAATTCAACCCATTTAGCATGTCTACGGTTCAGTCTGGCTTGACTTTTAATATGTTTCAAAGATTCATGATCAGAATGAATAACAAATTCTTTGGGCCATAAATAATGTTGCCATGTTTCCAAAGTCCGAACAAGAGCATATAATTCCTTATCATAAGTAGAGTAATTCAGACTAGGCCCACTCAATTTTTCAGAAAAGTATGCAACAGGTTTGCCATCTTGTAATAACACACCTCCTAATCTAATTCCACTAGCATCACATTCAAGCTCAAAAGTCTTATTAAAATCAGGAAGTTGGAGTAAAGGAGCATGTGTTAACTTACCTTTCAACACCGTGAAGGCTTCTTCCTGTGCGGTACCCCAAACAAAAGGCACATCCTTCTTTGTAAGCTCGTTGAGAGGTGCAGCAATGGTACTGAAATCTCTCACAAAACGCCTATAGAAACCAGCGAGGCCAAGGAAACTCCTCACATGTGTGACCGTTTTGGGCTGCGGCCAACTCTCAATAGCTTCAATCTTGGCTTTATCAACTTCAATTCCCTGTGGAGTAACAACATAGCCAAGAAAAGATACTCGGTCGGTGCAAAAGGTGCACTTCCCAAGGTTACCAAACAAACGTGCATCACGTAGAGCAATAAAAACAACACGTAAATGTTCCAAATGTTCCTCCAAAGATCTGCTATAAATCAATATATCATCAAAGTAAACTACCACAAATCGTCCAATGAAAGCACGTAAAACTTCGTTCATTAATCTCATGAAAGTACTAGGTGCATTAGTTAACCCAAAAGGCATGACTAACCACTCATATAAACGGAACTTAGTTTTAAATGCTGTTTTCCATTCATCTCCCAATTTCATACGAATTTGATGGTATCCACTACGCAAATCAACTTTGGAGAATATTGTAGAGCCACTCAATTCATCAAGCATATCATCTAGCCTAGGAATAGGATGACGATAACGAATAGTAATATTATTAATGCCTCTACAATCAACACACATACGCGACGTACCATCCTTTTTTGGCACTAGTATAATAGGAACAGCACAAGGACTAAGAGATTCGCGTATATAACCTTTGTCGAGCAGCTCCTGTACTTGACGCATAATCTCCTTCGTCTCCTCTGGATTGGTACTGTATGGCGCACGGTTTGGCAACGAAGCACCGGGAATTAAGTCAATCTGATGCTCAATCCCGTGAATAGGTGGTAATCCCGGTGGCACGTCTTGTGGAAAGACGTCAGCGAACTCCTGCAAAATGTTAGTGACCACAGGAGGCAAAGAGGAAGGCACGTCCTCGAATGAAAATAACGCCTCTTTGCACACAAAAGCATAGCAAACAGATTTGCTGAAATCTAACTCATCAATATCAGATTTGGTGGCAAGTAAATATGCACTTTTCAATTTAATTTCAGAAGCAACACTAGATGGTTTATTATTAGGCTTCATTTGTTGCTCAAATTCTTTTGCCACAATCTGATT
Source organism: Thinopyrum elongatum (assembly GCA_011799875.1). NCBI lineage: Eukaryota > Viridiplantae > Streptophyta > Magnoliopsida > Poales > Poaceae > Thinopyrum > Thinopyrum elongatum. Next base: position 190,088,240 of record CM022301.1, read on the forward strand.
TTCACTCTTATTTTTCTCCTGTTTTGCTTTACTAGCTCTATTAATATCATCTTTCAAAATAGAATCAGGAGTCATAGGAAGCAAAGTAATATGTTTATCCTTATGAACAAGAGTATACTGATTGTTTCTACCATGGTGTACAGAATTTTTATCAAATTGCCATGGTCTACCAAGTAATAATGAACATGCTTGCATGGGTACCACATCACAATCAACATAATCAGCATATGTAGAGATACTAAAATGCACATGAACAGTACGTGTTACCTTAACCTTGCCGCTGTTGTTGAACCATTGGATATAGTAAGGATGTGGATGTGGTCTTGTGGTGAGAGATAGCTTCTCCACCATATCCATGCTAGCCAAGTTGTTGCAGATCCCTCCATCTATGATGACGCGAACAGAATGTTCCTTCACAACTCCCTTTGTATGGAACAAATTATGCCTATGATTTTGCTCAGCTTGTGTGACCTGCACACTCAAAACACGTTGAGCAACTAAACATTCATACCTGTCAGCGTCTTCAGGAGCCATGTATTGCGTCTCATGATCAGAATCATCTCCACCGTGTTCTTCACTTGTAATAAGAGCCAAAGTCTCCTCATCATAGTCACTAGCGGACTCATACCCACCATCCTCAGTAGCAATCATAACATGCGGAGATTGGCATTCTCTCGCATAATGACCTCTTCCCTTACAAGGAGGACAAATAATATCATGTGTGTGCCCTGTTGATGCCATAGATGAAGAAGAGCTCTGTGCAGGCCTAGAAGGTGTACTCTTGGCAGATGGTGGTGGTGGTGCCTGTTTTCTTGTATCTCGGTTGGAATTGGCGGCTGAAGTCAGTGGTGCCGCAGTAGGACGTGTGGGAGTAGAGGAGGCACGCTGTGTCCATGATGAAGATCGACCTGCGGAAAAATTAGTTCGCGCCAATGCCTGTCGATCCTGCACTTCACGTTCAGCTTTACAAGCAAGATGGAATAAACGAGTGATATTATTATACTCCTTATACTCTAGAATGGTCTGAATCTCTCTATTTAATCCACCCATGAAACGTGCAAGCATAGCTTCATTCTCCTCAACAATACCACATCTAATCATGCCAGTTTGTAATTCCTGATAATATTCTTCTACAGAATTTTTTCCTTGTCTTAAGCGCTGCAATTTTTGAAGTAATTAACGTTGATAATATGGTGGAACCCAATGAGTACGCATAGCAGTTTTCAAAGCAGCCCACGTAGCTGGAATAGGATATAATCTACAATGTTCAGACCACCATACACATGCAAAACTAGTAAAAGCACAAACAGCAGCAGCAACACGTCTCTCCTCGGGATATTGTAAACATGTAAAATGTTGTTCAGTTTCTAACTCCCAAGTAAGATATGTATCAGGAACATATCTACCCTCAAATGGTGGAATATTCAATTTCAGTTTAGGAAGATGGTCATGATCTCATACCTGAGCTGGTAATGCAGCCCTACCATTGCGATTATTGGCATGTGGACGACCTGGTGCTGGTACGTAGTTCTGATTTTGATCAACCTCATCCTCGTAATCGCCCGCATAATCATCCTCCTCAGCGGCAACAGGAGCCATAGAAGCATCAACAGTAGGTGCAGCGGCACCAGAAGTTTGACCAGGCTCAAGGGGAACGCGCTGTGCTCGTCCCACTTGATTTGGAAGGCGACGTTGTTGTTGTTGTAGAGGTGCGACAGGTGCAGCCGGCGGTGGTTGTGGAAGACGCGCGAGCAATTCATTAAACTTGTTATCGAGCTTTGTTTCGAACGTCATCTCAATTCCATCTATCTTCTCCATGGCCTCTTCAAATCTGTTTAGCACATCTTGCACCTGTCCACTCATCATTTGCTGAAATTTATCATGTAGCTGTTTGTTCGTCATGTTCTCCCAATCAGTCTCATTGGCTTGTGATCCTGCCATGGTTAGCAGCAATAGAAACACACAAGAATATGATCCTATAGACTACTGGGAAGTGGTAGTGATGGTGTATCACAAAACCGTCAAGCGAATCTCAAATGCTTACCAGTTCTTACCCAGCAGCAGGTGGTGATCGGCAACCGTTGTAGTCAAAACTCTTAAAGATTGGACAGAGCGATTGCCAGGTGGTGTCAAACGCACGACGTAGATGTATGTGGTGCTGGGAAGGCTTATGATATGGTAGCAAAAATGTCAGCAATAATCAATTCAGAGATGCAAAGTTGAATAAACGCTCAACGACGGTACTGTGCTGGTCCTAGGCTAGACCATACTAGAGACGCGAGCCTAGAACACTAGCAAAATCACGGCGCGGCACGTAAACAAGGGAAGAGCACACTCTAAAAAAAATTGTTTTTTTTTGCGCTGTTTTTTTTTTGCTCCTCTTTTTTTTTGCAAGAAATCACTATAATGGCGAGTGTCTCCAAACTCTTCCCAAGTCAAACTAACAGGATTGGCACGAAATTTTTTTGACAAATTTTTTTTTTCGGAAATCAGGGCAGCGACGACGAAAAAGTGCGACAAAAAATCACTATGATGACGAGTGTCTCAAAACGCTCCCTGGGACCTAAAAATAGGACAGGGAAAAAATATTTTTGACTGCCAAAATTTTGGCCTAAAAACTGCCCGGGGGTCTCCAGACTTTTTTTTTTCCGAAACCTACTCAGGCAAGGAAACACGAATCGAAAACTCGATGGATCTCGAAAACAAACCTAATATGAAAAGAACTCGGATTGGTGGTGGATATATGGTGGTGGATTTATGGTGGTGGTATATGGTAGCGGTGGTGGTATATGGATACAGATCGGTGGTGGTATATGGATACAGATCAGTGATGGTATATGGATTCAGAGCGGTGGCGGATAAGCGGTGGTGGTAGATGGCAGGGGCGATGATGATGGTGCGGCGGCGGCGTGACAACTTATGACCAGAACTCAAAACCCTAAAGGACTAGACGCTAAGACCAGCAACTAGACACGACGATGCAACCGCAAATTCAACAAAGCAAAAACCATAAAAAGATTATGCAAAGGCTCAGATTGGTTCGGATATGATGAACTAACCCTAATTTTTTTTGGCTTTTTCGTGGACTGTAGGTATGAAGAACAGACTCGATCTAAACTACGAAAAACTGTAAAATCTCACCGAGCAACCTGAAACTCTGATACCACTTGATAGAGGCGAGGGTGTCCCGATCTTTCGATGAGATGATAGCTATCGTTTTGGGTGGAGTAGACTTTGACGATCCGACTACGAACGTGTGAGGACGTCGCACCTTAGCAATCGCTAAACCAACTCCGAGAGGTTATTGACCACGCCGGAGCACAATCAACCTGACCACGAGGGTCTATCTCCTGCAAGCAAACGAAGAACAAGCAAGAAACTAAGATTTGCAATCTGGATATTGCGAATATAAGATGAAAGCTTTATTGATCAAGGTGGGGTTCTGTGACGTCTTGGTCTGGTCGTTGAACACAAACGAAGTACGCGAAGTTGCAGCTATGGCGAACTTTTAATCTAAACAAAATCCAAAGTCTAAACGGTGCCCTAAGGGCTGTATATATGGAGGAAGAGGGGGGGATTTCGTGGCCCTTGAAGGAGGGGTCCGAAACCAACCCTATCTCTTGTTTCCCCACACATATGGACTCTAAAAACAGCCTATACTCAAGTATTTCGAAATTACATGGGCCTGACCCAATAATAAGGTGACGCAGCACCTATAATAGCCTCTGGACGAAATTTATGAAGTGGCATCTTGTATATTTCGTCCAAGGCTTCCTGCACTCATTATGGTGGCTTCAAAGTCCTGAAATCATCACTTGTAACTCCGTTCTTGTTCCCCTTGCGCATGCCATCATCTCCATGCTTGAACTTGCTCCAAGGTTCCTCTTTCTTGTCCAAGCTAGGCCCTTCATTTGTAAGCAAAACAAATGTATCCAATTTAGGCAGCATCATATTCTCATGAACATTAGAATCATTACCAAGAAACGAAAGTACCTGATAATTTAATTGGCGTGCGCGAGCTCTAGTAATTGGTCCAGTATGTATAGCAGCAGGGGCTGTGGGTGTAACAATGGTATTGATGTCCTCATCAAGGTGATGGCATACTGCGACCATCGAAGGGGACGCACGGCCTCGAGCTTCGGGAGGGCCGTGTTCACCTCACGAGAGAACTGCTTGAAGATGCGATGTGAGACGGGGGCCTAAGCACCACCCAGGATGTAGGCCATCACACGAGGTTCCTTGAAGCCCCCAGCCCCATCATCCTATCAGTTGTCATCATTTCTCCTGGGTGGCAGCGGCAGCAGAGGGAGGCCGGTGTTGCCCTGCGGGCGGTCCTCATGAGGCTGGTCTCACCATGGACCATCGTGAGGCTGGTCCCACCAGCGGTCCTCGCGAGGCTGGTCGCGCCAGTCCTGAGGAGGGTTGCGGTTGTCCCAGCGGCCTCCGCCAAGGCCTCCTCCACGGCCGTTGATAGAGGCGAGGGTGTCCCGATCTTTCGATGAGATGATAGCTATCGTTTTTGGTGGAGTAGACTTTGACGATCCGACTACGAACGTGCGAGGACGTCGCGCCTTAGCAATCGCTAAACCAACTCCGAGAGGTTATTGACCACGCCGGAGCACAATCAACCTGACCACGAGGGTCTATCTCCTGCAAGCAAACGAAGAACAAGCAAGAAACTAAGATTTGCAATCTGGATATTGCGAATATAAGATGAAAGCTTTATTGATCAAGGTGGGGTTCTGTGACGTCTTGGTCTGGTCGTTGAACACAAACGAAGTACGCGAAGTTGCAGCTATGGCGAACTTTTAATCTAAACAAAATCCAAAGTCTAAACGGTGCCCTAAGGGCTGTATATATGGAGGAAGAGGGGGGGATTTCGTGGCCCTTGAAGGAGGGGTCCGAAACCAACCCTATCTCTTGCTTCCCCACACATACGGACTCTAAAAACAGCCTATACTCAAGTATTTTGAAATTACATGGGCCTGGCCCAATAATAAGGTGACGCAGCACCTATAATACCCTCTGGACGAAATTTATGAAGTGACATCTTGTATATTTCGTCCAAGGCTTCCTGCACTCATTATGGTGGCCTCAAAGTCCTGAAATCATCACTTGTAACTCCGTTCTTGTTCCCCTTGTGCATGCCATCATCTCCATGCTTGAACTTGCTCCAAGGTTCCTCTTTCTTGTCCAAGCTAGGCCCTTCATTTGTAAGCAAAACAAATGTATCCAATTTAGGCAGCATCATATTCTCATGAACTTTAGAATCATTACCAAGAAACGAAAGTACCTGATATTTTAATTGGCGTGCGCGAGCTCTAGTAATTGGTCCAGTATGTATAGAAGCAGGGGCTGTGGGTGTAACAATGGTATTGATGTCCTCATCATCCTCCCCTTCTTGAAATGAAGTCGTCCTCGACGGAAGCTCATCTTCCTCACCCAAATAAGGCTTCAGATCTGCAATGTTAAAAGTGGGACTAACCCCAAAATCTGCAGGCAGCTCAAGTTTATATGCATTATCATTTATTTTCTCTAACACCTTAAAAGGACCATCAACACGTGGCATTAGCTTTGATTTCCGCAAATCAGGAAATCTATCCTTACGCAAATGTAACCAAACAAGATCTCCAGGTGCAAACACAACATGTTTTCTACCCTTATCTCCAGCAAGTTTATATTTAGCATTCATACGCTCAATGTTCTCCTTAGTTAACTCATGCATTTTTAAGATCAATTCAGCCCGTTGTTTAGCATCAAAATTAACCTTCTCCGAAGATGGAAGAGGCAACAAATCAATTGGTGCACGAGGAAGGAAACCATACACAATTTCAAAAGGACACATCTTAGTAGTAGAATGCAATGAACGATTATAAGCAAATTCAATATGAGGCAAGCATTCTTCCCACATTTTCTTGTTATTCTTCAAAACAGCCCTAAGCATAGTAGACAATGTTCTATTGACTACTTCAGTTTGTCCATCAGTTTGGGGGATGAATGGAAAACAGCATTTAAAACAAAGTTTGGATTATATGAGTGGTTAGTCATGCCTTTTGGGTTAACTAATGCACCTAGTACTTTCATGAGATTAATGAACGAAGTTTTACGTGCTTTCATTGGACGATTTGTGGTAGTCTATTTTGATGATATACTGATTTATAGCAGATCTTTGGAGGAACATTTGGAACATTTACGTGCTGTTTTTATTGCTTTACGTGATGCACGTTTGTTTGGTAACCTTGGGAAGTGCACCTTTTGCACCGACCGAGTATCTTTTCTTGGCTATGTTGTTACTCCACAGGGAATTGAAGTTGATAAAGCCAAGATTGAAGCTATTGAGAGTTGGCCAGAGCCCAAAACGGTCACTCAAGTGAGGAGTTTTCTTGGACTCGCTGGTTTCTATAGGCGTTTTGTGAGAGATTTCAGCACCATTGCTGCACCTCTCAATGAGCTTACAAAGAAGGATGTGCCTTTTGTTTGGGGTACCTCACAGGAAGAAGCCTTCACGGTATTGAAAGATAAGTTGACACATGCTCCTTTACTCCAACTTCCTGATTTTAATAAGACTTTTGAGCTTGAATGTGATGCTAGTGGAATTGGATTAGGAGGTGTGTTATTACAAGATGGCAAACCTGTTGCATACTTTTCTGAAAAATTGAGTGGGCCTAGTCTGAATTACTCTACTTATGATAAGGAATTATATGCTCTTGTTCGGACTTTGGAAACATGGCAACATTATTTATGGCCCAAATAATTTGTTATTCATTCTGATCATGAATCTTTGAAACATATTAAAAGTCAAGCCAAACTGAACCGTAGACATGCTAAATGGGTTGAATTCATTGAGACTTTCCCTTATGTCATTAAACACAAGAAGGGTAAAGAAAATGTTATTGCTGATGCATTGTCTCGTCGTTATACTATGCTTTCACAACTTGACTTTAAAATATTTGGTTTGGAGACCATCAAAGATCAATATGTGCATGATGCTGAATTTAAAGATGTATTGCAGAATTGTAAAGAAGGGATAACATGGAACAAGTTCGTCGTTAACGATGGATTTGTGTTTCGTGCTAACAAGCTATGCATTCCAGCTAGCTCCGTCCGTCTTTTGTTGTTGCAGGAGGCGCATGGAGGAGGATTAATGGGACACTTTGGCGTAAAGAAGACGGAGGATGTACTTGCTACACATTTCTTTTGGCCAAAGATGAGACGGGATGTTGAGCGCTTTGTTGCTCGCTGCACTACATGTCAAAAAGCTAAGTTACGACTCAATCCTCATGGTTTATATATGCCTTTGCCTGTACCTAGTGTTCCATGGGAGGATATATCTATGGACTTTGTTTTGGGTTTACCTCGAACAAAGAAGGGGAGGGATAGCATATTTGTTGTTGTGGATAGGTTCTCGAAAATGGCACACTTTATACCATGTCATAAAAGCGATGATGCTGCTAATGTTGCTGATTTGTTCTTTCGTGAAATTATTCGCTTGCATGGTGTGCCAAATACTATTGTTTCAGATAGTGATACCAAATTTCTTAGCCACTTTTGGAGATGTTTATGGGCTAAGTTGGGGACTAAACTGCTTTTTAGTACTACTTGTCACCCCCAAACTGATGGACAAACTGAAGTAGTCAATAGAACTTTGTCTACTATGCTTAGGGCTGTTTTGAAGAATAATAAGAAAATGTGGGAAGAATGCTTGCCTCATATTGAATTTGCTTATAATCGTTCGTTGCATTCTACTACTAAGATGTGCCCTTTTGAAATTGTATATGGTTTCCTACCTCGTGCACCTATTGATTTGTTGCCTCTTCCATCTTCGGAGAAGGTTAATTTTGATGCTAAACAACGTGCTGAATTGATCTTAAAAATGCATGAGTTAACTAAGGAGAACATTGAGCGTATGAATGCTAAATATAAACTTGCTGGAGATAAGGGTAGAAAACATGTTGTGTTTGCACCTGGAGATCTTGTTTGGTTACATTTGCGTAAGGATAGATTTCCTGATTTGCGCAAATCAAAGCTAATGCCACGTGCTGATGGTCCTTTTAAGGTGTTAGAGAAAATAAATGATAATGCATATAAACTTGAGCTGCCTGCAGATTTTGGGATTAGTCCCCCTTTTAACATTGCAGATTTGAAGCCTTATTTGGGTGAGGAAGATGAGTTTCCGTCGAGGACGACTTCATTTCAAGAAGGGGAGGATGATGAGGACATCAATACCATTGTTACACCCACAGCCCCTGCTGCTATACATACTGGACCAATTACTAGAGCTCGCGCACGCCAATTAAATTATCAGGTACTTTCATTTCTTGGTAATGATTCTAATGTTCATGAGAATATGATGCTGCCTAAATTGGATACATTTGTTTTGCTTACAAATGAAGGGCCTAGCTTGGACAAGAAAGAGGAACCTTGGAGCAAGTTCAAGCATGGAGATGATGGCATGCGCAAGGGGAACAAGAACGGAGTTACAAGTGATGATTTCAAGACTTTGAAGCCACCATAATGAGTGCAGGAAGCCTTGGACGAAATATACAAGATGCCATATACAATTTCAAAAGGTGCAAATCAATAGGTGGGACGAAATATACTACTAAGAGGCAACAAATCAATAGGTGCACGAGGTAGGAAACCATATACAATTTCAAAAGGGCACATCTTAGTAGTAGAATGCAACGAACGATTATAAGCAAATTCAATATGAGGCAAGCATTCTTCCCACATTTTCTTGTTATTCTTCAAAACAGCCCTAAGCATAGTAGACAAAGTTCTATTGACTACTTCAGTTTGTCCATCAGTTTGGGGGTGACAAGTAGTACTAAAAAGCAGTTTAGTCCCCAACTTAGCCCATAAACATCTCCAAAAGTGGCTAAGAAATTTGGTATCACGATCTGAAACAATAGTATTTGGCACACCATGCAAGCGAATAATTTCACGAAAGAACAAATCAGCAACATTAGCAGCATCATCGCTTTTATGACATGGTATAAAGTGTGCCATTTTCGAGAACCTTTCCACGACAACAAATATGCTATCCCTCCCCTTCTTTGTTCGAGGTAAACCCAAAACAAAGTCCATAGATATATCCTCCCATGGAACACTAGGTACAGGCAACGGCATATATAAACCATGAGGAGTGAGTCGTGACTTAGCTTTTTGACATGTAGTGCAGCGAGCAACAAAGCGCTCAACATCCCGTCTCATCTTTGGCCAAAAGAAATGTGTAGCAAGTACATCCTCCGTCTTCTTTACGCCAAAGTGTCCCATTAATCCTCCTCCATGCGCCTCCTGCAACAACAAAAGACGAACGGAGCTAGCTGGAATGCATAGCTTGTTAGCACGAAACACAAATCCATCGTTAACGATGAACTTGTTCCATGTTCTCCCTTCCTTACAATTCTGCAATACATCTTTAAATTCAGCATCATGCACATATTGATCTTTGATGGTCTCCAAACCAAATATTTTAAAGTCAAGTTGTGAAAGCATAGTATAACGACGAGACAATGCATCAGCAATAACATTTTCTTTACCCTTCTTGTGTTTAATGACATAAGGGAAAGTCTCAATAAATTCAACCCATTTAGCATGTCTACGGTTCAGTTTTGCTTGACTTTTAATGTGTTTCAAAGATTCATGATCAGAATGTATAACAAATTCTTTGGGCCATAAATAATGTTGCAATATTTCTAAGGTCCGAACAAGAGCATATAATTCTTTATCATAAGTAGAATAGTTCAGACTAGGCCCACTCAATTTTTCAGAAAAGTATGCAACAGGTTTGCCACCTTGTAATAAAACACCTCCTAATCCAATTCCACTAGCATCACATTCAAGCTCAAAAGTCTTATTAAAATCAGGAAGTTGGAGTAAAGGAGCATGTGTCAACTTATCTTTCAATACCGTGAAGGCTTCTTCCTGTGAGGTACCCCAAACAAAAGGCACATCCTTCTTTGTAAGCTCATTGAGAGGTGCAGCAATGGTGCTGAAATCTCTCACAAAACGCCTATAGAAACCAGTGAGGCCAAGGAAACTCCTCACTTGTGTGACCGTTTTGGGCTGCGGCCACCTCTCAATAGCTTCAATCTTGGCTTTATCAACTTCAATTCCCTGTGGAGTAACAACATAGCCAAGAAAAGATACTCGGTCGGTGCAAAAGGTGCACTTCCCAAGGTTACCAAACAAACGTGCATCACGTAGAGCAATAAAAACAACACGTAAATGTTCCAAATGTTCCTCCAAAGATCTGCTATAAATCAATATATCATCAAAGTAAACTACCACAAATCGTCCAATGAAAGCACGTAAAACTTCGTTCATTAATCTCATGAAAGTACTAGGTGCATTAGTTAACCCAAAAGGCATGACTAACCACTCATATAAACCGAACTTAGTTTTAAATGCTGTTTTCCTTTCATCTCCCAATTTCATACGAATTTGATGGTATCCACTACGCAAATCAACTTTGGAGAATATTGTAGAGCCACTCAATTCATCAAGCATATCATCTAGCCTAGGAATAGGATGACGATAACGAATAGTAATATTATTAATTCCTCTACAATCAACACACATACGCGACGTACCATCCTTTTTTGGCACTAGTATAATAGGAACAGCACAAGGACTAAGAGATTCGCGTATATAACCTTTGTCGAGCAGCTCCTATACTTGACGCATAATCTCCTTCGTCTCCTCTGGATTGGTACGGTATGGCGCACGGTTTGGCAACGAAGCACCGGGAATTAAGTCAATCTGATGCTCAATCCCGCGAATAGGTGGTAATCCCGATGGCACGTCTTGTGGAAAGACGTCAGGGAACTCCTGCAAAATGTTAGTGACCGCAGGAGGCAAAGAGGAAGGCACGTCCTCGAATGAAAATAACGCCTCTTTGCACACAAAAGCATAGCAAACAGAATTGCTGAAATCTAGCTCATCAATATCAGATTTGGTGGCAAGTAAGCATGCACTTTTCAATTTAATTTCAGAAGCAACACTAGATGGTTTATTATTAGGCTTCATTTGTTGCTCAAATTCTTTTGCCACAATCTGATTTTCACTCTTATTTTTCTCCTGCTTTGCTTTACTAGCTCTATTAATATCATCTTTCAAAATAGAATCATGAGTCATAGGAAGCAAAGTAATATGTTTATCCTTATGAACAAGAGTATACTGATTGTTTCTACCATGGTGTACAGAATTTTTATCAAATTGCCATGGTCTACCAAGTAATAATGAACATGCTTGCATGGGTACCACATCACAATCAACATAATCAGCATATGTAGAGATACTAAAATGCACACGAACAGTACGTGTTACCTTAACCTTGCCGCTGTTGTTGAACCATTGGATATAGTAAGGATGTGGATGTGGTCTTGTGGTGAGAGATAGCTTCTCCACCATCTCCATGCTAGCCAAGTTGTTGCAGCTCCCTCCATCTATGATGATGCGAACAGAACGTTCCTTCACAACTCCCTTTTTATGGAACAAATTATGTCTCTGATTTTGCTCAGCTTGTGTGACCTGCACACTCAAAACACGTTGAGCAACTAAACATTCATACCTGTCAGCGTCTTCAGGAGCCATGTATTGCGTCTCATGATCAGAATCATCTCCACCGTGTTCTTCACTTGTAATAAGAGCCAAAGTCTCCTCATCATAATCACTAGCGGACTCATACCCACCATCCTTAGTAGCAATCATAACACGCGGAGATTGGCATTCTCTCGCATAATGACCTCTTCCCTTACAACGACGACAAATAATATCATGTGTGTGCCCTGTTGATGCCTTAGATGAAGAAGAGCTCTGGGCAGGCCCAGAAGGTGTACTCTTGGCAGATGGTGGTGGTGGTGCCTGTTTTCTTGTATCTCGGTTGGAATTGGCGGCTGAAGTCAGTGGTGCCGCAGTAGGACGTGTGGGAGTAGAGGAGGCACGCGGTGTCCATGATGAAGATCGACCTGCAGAAAAATTAGTTCGCGCCAATGCCTGTCGATCCTGCACTTCACGTTCAGCTTTACAAGCAAGATGGAATAAACGAGTGATATTATTATACTCATACTCTAGAATGGTCTGAATCTCTCTATTTAATCCACCCATGAAACGTGCAAGCATAGCTTCATTCTCCTCAACAATACCACATCTAATCATGCCAGTTTGTAATTCCTGATAATATTCTTCTACAGAATTTTTTCCTTGTCTTAAGCGCTGCAATTTTTGAAGTAATTCACGTTGATAATATGGTGGAACCCAACGAGTACGCATAGCAGTTTTCAAAGCAGCCCACGTAGCTGGAATAGGATATAATCTACAATGTTCAGACCACCATACACATGCAAAACTAGTGAAAGCACAAACAGCAGCAGCAACACGTCGTTCCTCGGGATATTGTAAACATGTAAAACGTTGTTCAGTTTCTAACTCCCAAGTAAGATATATATCAGGAACATATCTACCCTCGAATGGTGGAATATTCAATTTTAATTTAGGAAGATGGTCATGATCTCGTACCTGAAGTGGTGGTGCGGGCCTACCATTGCGATTATTTGCATGTGGACGACCTGGTGCTGGTGGTTGCACGTAGTTATGATTTTGATCAACCTCATCCTCATAATCGCCCGCGTAATCATCCTCCTCCTCGGCACCAGCAGCAGCAGGAGCAGGAGCCAAAGAAGCATCAACAGTAGGTACAGCAGCACCAGAAGTTTGGCCATCCTCAAGAGGAACACGCTTCGCTCGTCCGAACTGATTTGGAAGGGGGCGTTGTTGTCGTTGCAGAGGTGCGACAGGTGCAGCCGGTGGTGGTTGGGGAAGACGCGTGAGCAATTCATTAAACTTGTTATCCAGCTTTGTCTCGAACGACTTCTCCATGCCATCTATCTTCTCCATGGCCTCTTCAAATCTGTTTAGCACATCTCCCACCTGGCCACTCATCATTTGCTGAAATTTATCATGCAACTCCTTGTTCGTCATGTTCTCCCAGTCAATCTCGTCGGCTTGTGATCCTGCCATGGTTAGCAGCAATAGAAACACACAGGAATATGACCCTACAGACTACTAGAAAGGGGTGGTGGTGTGGTGTGGTGTCACAAATCCGTCAAGCAAATCTCAAATTCTTACCAGTTCTTACCCAGCAGCAGGTGGTGATCGGCAACCTTTGTAGTCAAAACTCTCAGAGCTTGGACAGAGCGATTGCCAGGTGGTGTCAAACGCACGATGTAGATGTATGTGGAGCTGGGAAGGCTTATGATATGGTAGCAAAAAGGGTCAGCAATAATCAATTCAGAGATGCAATGTTGAATAAACTCTCAACGACGGTACTGTGCTGGTCCTAGGCTAGACCGTGCTAGAGACGCGAGCCTAGAACACTAACAAAAATCACGGCGCTGCACGTAAACAAGGGAGCCTTGATAGAGGTGGGGGTGTCCCGATCTTTCGATGAGATGATAGCTATCGATTTGGTGGAGTCGACTTTGACGATCCGACTACAAACGTGCACGACGTTGCGCCTTAGCAATCGCTAAACCAATCTCCCGAGGTTACTGACGATGCTGAAAGCACGATCAGCCTGACCACGAAGGTCTATTCCTGCACGCAATCGAAGAACAAGCAAGAATATGATAATGCAATCTGAGGTGGAACTCGGACTGGTGATGGTATATGACGGTAGTATATGTGGGCTCGGATTGGTGGTGGTATATGGACTCGGATCGGTGGTGGTATATGGACTCGGATCGGTGGTGGTATATGGACTCAGAGAGATAGCAGATAAGCTGTGGTGGTATATGGTAGGGGCGATGATGATGGTGCGGCGGCGGCGTGACAACTTGTGAACAGAACTCGAAACTCTAAAGAACTAGACGCTAAGACCAGCAACTTGACACGACGATGCAACCGCAAATTCAACAAAGCAAAAACCCTAAAAAGATTATGCAAAGGCTCAGATTGGTTCGGATATGATGAACTAACCCTAAATTTTTTTTTTGGCTTTTTCCTGGACTGTAGGTATGAAGAACAGACTCGATCTAAACTACGAAAAACTGTAAATCTTACCGAGCAACCTGGGAATCTGATACCACTTGATAGAGGCGGGGGTGTCCCGATCTTTCGATGAGATGATAGCTATCGATTTGGTGGAGTCGACTTTGACGATCCGACTACAAACGTGCACGACGTTGCGCCTTAGCAATCGCTAAACCAATCTCCCGAGGTTATTGACGATGCTGAAAGCACGATCAGCCTGACCACGAAGGTCTATTCCTGCACGCAATCGAAGAACAAGCAAAAATATGATAATGCAATCTGAATATTGCGAATATAGATGAAGTATTGATAAAGGTGGGGATCCGAAAGCGGTCTTGGTCTGGTCGTTGGACACAAACGAAGTACACGAAGTTGCAATGGCTAACTTTTAACTAAACAAATCCCAAAGTCTAAACGGTGCCCTAAGGGCTGTATATATGGAGGAAGAGGAGGGGATTTCGTGGCCCTTGAAGGAGGGGTCCGAAACCAACCCTATCTCTTGTTTCCCCACACATACGGACTCTAAAAATAGCCTATACTCAAGTATTTCGAAATTACATGGGCCTGGCCCAATAATAAGGTGACGCAGCACCTATAATAGCCTCTGGACGAAATTTATGAAGTGACATCTTGTATATTTCGTCCAAGGCTTCCTGCACTCATTATGGTGGCTTCAAAGTCCTGAAATCATCACTTGTAACTCCGTTCTTGTTCCCCTTGTGCATGCCATCATCTCCATGCTTGAACTTGCTCCAAGGTTCCTCTTTCGTGTCCAAGCTAGGCCCTTCATTTGTAAGCAAAAAAAATGTATCCAATTTAGGCAGCATCATATTCTCATGAACTTTAGAATCATTACCAAGAAACGAAAGTACCTGATATTTTAATTGACGTGCGCGAGCTCTAGTAATTGGTCCAGTATGTATAGAAGCAGGGGCTGTGGGTGTAACAATGGTATTGATGTCCTCATCACTGTATATATGGAGGAAGAGGAGGGGATTTCGTGGCCCTTGAAGGAGGGGTCCGAAACCAACCCTATCTCTTGTTTCCCCACACATACGGACTCTAAAAACAGCCTATACTCAAGTATTTCGAAATTACATGGGCCTAGCCCAATAATAAGGTGACGCAGCACCTATAATAGCCTCTGGACGAAATTTATGAAGTGACATCTTGTATATTTCGTCCAAGGCTTCCTGCACTCATTATGGTGGCTTCAAAGTCCTGAAATCATCACTTGTAACTCCGTTCTTGTTCCCCTTGTGCATGCCATCATCTCCATGCTTGAACTTGCTCCAAGGTTCCTCTTTCTTGTCCAAGCTAGGCCCTTCATTTGTAAGCAAAACAAATGTATCCAATTTAGGCAGCATCATATTCTCATGAACTTTAGAATCATTACCAAGAAACGAAAGTACCTGATATTTTAATTGGCGTGCGCGAGCTCGAGTAATTGGTCCAGTATGTATAGAAGCAGGGGCTGTGGGTGTAACAATGGTATTGATGTCCTCATCATATATGGACTCAGAGAAATAGCAGATAAGCTGTGGTGGTATATGGTAGGGGCGATGATGATGGTGCGGCGGCGGCGTGACAACTTGTGAACAGAACTCGTAACTCTAGAGAACTAGACGCTAAGACCAGCAACTTGACACGACGATGCAACCACAAATTCAACAAAGCAAAAACCCTAAAAAGATTATGCAAAGGCTCAGATTGGTTCGGATATGATGAACTAACCCTAATTTTTTTTTTTTTGGCTTTTTCCTGGACTGTAGGTATGAAAAACAGACTCGATCTAAACTACGAAAAACTGTAAATCTCACCGAGCAACCTGGGAATCTGATACCACTTGATAGAGGCGAGGGTGTCCCGATCTTTCGATGAGATGATAGCTATCGTTTTTGGTGGAGTAGACTTTGACGATCCGACTACGAACGTGCGAGGACGTCGCGCCTTAGCAATCGCTAAACCAACTCCGAGAGGTTATTGACCACGCCGGAGCACAATCAACCTGACCACGAGGGTCTATCTCCTGCAAGCAAACGAAGAACAAGCAAGAAACTAAGATTTGCAATCTGGATATTGCGAATATAAGATGAAAGCTTTATTGATCAAGGTGGGGTTCTGTGACGTCTTGGTATGGTCGTTGAACACAAACGAAGTACGCGAAGTTGCAGCTATGGCGAACTTTTAATCTAAACAAAACCCAAAGTCTAAACGGTGCCCTAAGGGCTGTATATATGGAGGAAGAGGAGGGGATTTCGTGGCCCTTGAAGGAGGGGTCCGAAACCAACCCTATCTCTTGTTTCCCCACACATACGGACTCTAAAAACAGCCTATACTCAAGTATTTCGAAATTACATGGGCCTGGCCCAATAATAAGGTGACGCAGCACCTATAATAGCCTCTGGACGAAATTTATGAAGTGACATCTTGTATATTTCGTCCAAGGCTTCCTGCACTCATTATGGTGGCTTCAAAGTCCTGAAATCATCACTTGTAACTCCGTTCTTGTTCCCCTTGTGCATGCCATCATCTCCATGCTTGAACTTGCTCCAAGGTTCCTCTTTCTTGTCCAAGCTAGGGCCTTCATTTGTAAGCAAAACAAATGTATCCAATTTAGGCAGCATCATATTCTCATGAACTTTAGAATCATTACCAAGAAACGAAAGTACCTGATAATTTAATTGGCGTGCGCGAGCTCTAGTAATTGGGCCAGTATGTATAGAAGCAGGGGCTGTGGGTGTAACAATGGTATTGCTGTCCTCATCAGTTTCTATTGCTGCTAACCATGGCAGGATCACAAGCCGACGAGATTGACTGGGAGAACATGACGAACAAGGAGTTGCATGATAAATTTCAGCAAATGATGAGTGGCCAGGTGGGAGATGTGCTAAACAGATTTGAAGAGGCCATGGAGAAGATAGATGGCATGGAGAAGTCGTTCGAGACAAAGCTGGATAACAAGTTTAATGAATTGCTCACGCGTCTTCCCCAACCACCACCGGCTGCACCTGTCGCACCTCTGCAACGACAACAACAACGCCCCCTTCCAAATCAGTTCGGACGAGCGAAGCGTGTTCCTCTTGAGGATGGCCAAACTTCTGGTGCTGCTGTACCTACTGTTGATGCTTCTTTGGCTCCTGCTCCTGCTGCTGCTGGTGCCGAGGAGGAGGATGATTACGCGGGCGATTATGAGGATGAGCTTGATCAAAATCATAACTACGTGCAACCACCAGCACCAGGTCGTCCACATGCAAATAATCGCAATGGTAGGTCTGCACCACCACTTCAGGTACGAGATCATGACCATCTTCCTAAATTAAAATTGAATATTCCACCATTCGAGGGTAGATATGTTCCTGATATATATCTTACTTGGGAGTTAGAAACTGAACAACGTTTTACATGTTTACAATATCCCGAGGAACGACGTGTTGCTGCTGCTGTTTGTGCTTTCACTAGTTTTGCATGTGTATGGTGGTCTGAACATTGTAGATTATATCCTATTCCAGCTACGTGGGCTGCTTTGAAAACTGCTATGCGTACTCGTTGGGTTCCACCATATTATCAACGTGAATTACTTCAAAAATTGCAGCGCTTAAGACAAGGAAAAAATTCTGTAGAAGAATATTATCAGGAATTACAAACTGGCATGATTAGATGTGGTATTGTTGAGGAGAATGAAGCTATGCTTGCACGTTTCATGGGTGGATTAAATAGAGAGATTCTCGTCCGAACTGATTTGGAAGGGGGCGTTGTTGTTGTCGTTGCAGAGGTGCGACAGGTGCAGCCGGTGGTGGTTGGGGAAGACGCGTGAGCAATTCATTAAACTTGTTATCCAGCTTTGTCTCGAACGACTTCTCCATGCCATCTATCTTCTCCATGGCCTCTTCAAATCTGTTTAGCACATCTCCCACCTGGCCACTCATCATTTGCTGAAATTTATCATGCAACTCCTTGTTCGTCATGTTCTCCCAGTCAATCTCGTCGGCTTGTGATCCTGCCATGGTTAGCAGCAATAGAAACACACAAGAATATGATCCTACAGACTACTAGAAAGTGGTGGTGGTGTGGTGTGGTGTCACAAATCCGTCAAGCAAATCTCAAATTCTTACCAGTTCTTACCCAGCAGCAGGTGGTGATCGGCAACCTTTGTAGTCAAAACTCTCAGAGCTTGGACAAAGCGATTGCCAGGTGGTGTCAAACGCACGATGTAGATGTATGTGGAGCTGGGAAGGCTTATGATATGGTAGCAAAAAGGGTCAGCAATAGTCAATTCAGAGATGCAATGTTGAATAAACTCTCAACGACGGTACTGTGCTGGTCCTAGGCTAGACCGTGCTAGAGACGCGAGCCTAGAACACTAACAAAAATCACGGCGCTGCACGTAAACAAGGGAGGAGCACACTCTGAATATATATTTTTTTTGCACTTTTTTTCCTCTTTTTTCCTCTTTTTTTTTCAAAAAAGTCTACAAATGGTCTAAAAACTGCCTAGCCAGAATTTTCCAGACTTAGTTTTTTTTTTAAACTGGAACTATTTTTCTTCTGCGGGTAGCACGAAAATTGGGGAATCCGACTTGTTCACGACTCGTAGTATCGCGTGATCTGGAACTCTAAAATAAAGGAATAAATACTGGACTCGGACTAGGACTGGTGGCAGAGATGAATATGGTGGAACTCGGACTGGTGATGGTATATGACGGTAGTATATGTGGGCTCGGATTGGTGGTGGTATATGGACTCGGATCGGTGGTGGTATCTGGACTCGGATCGGTGGTGGTATATGGTAGGGGCGATGATGATGGTGCGGCGGCGGCGTGACAACTTGTGAACAGAACTCGAAACTCTAAAGAACTAGACGCTAAGACCAGCAACTTGACACGACGATGCAACCGCAAATTCAACAAAGCAAAAACCCTAAAAAGATTATGCAAAGGCTCAGATTGGTTCGGATATGATGAACTAACCCTAAATTATTTTTTTTCGGCTGTAGGTATGAAGAACAGACTCGATCTAAACTACGAAAAACTGTAAATCTCACCGAGCAACCTGGGAATCTGATACCACTTGATAGAGGCGAGGGTGTCGCGATCTTTCGATGAGATGATAGCTATCGTTTTTGGTGGAGTAGACTTCGACGATCCGACTACGAACGTGCGAGGACGTCGCGCCTTAGCAATCGCTAAACCAACTCCGAGAGGTTATTGACCACGCCGGAGCACAATCAACCTGACCACGAGGGTCTATCTCCTGCAAGCAAACGAAGAACAAGCAAGAAACTAAGATTTGCAATCTGGATATTGCGAATATAAGATGAAAGCTTTATTGATCAAGGTGGGGTTCTGTGACATCTTGGTCTGGTCGTTGAACACAAACGAAGTACGCGAAGTTGCAGCTATGGCGAACTTTTAATCTAAACAAAACCCAAAGTCTAAACGGTGCCCTAAGGGCTGTATATATGGAGGAAGAGGAGGGGATTTCATGGCCCTTGAAGGAGGGGTCCGAAACCAACCCTATCTCTTGTTTCCCCACACATACGGACTCTAAAAATAGCCTATACTCAAGTATTTCGAAATTACATGGGCCTGGCCCAATAATAAGGTGACGCAGCACCTATAATACCCTCTGGACGAAATTTATGAAGTGACATCTTGTATATTTCGTCCAAGGCTTCCTGCACTCATTATGGTGGCCTCAAAGTCCTGAAATCATCACTTGTAACTCCGTTCTTGTTCCCCTTGTGCATGCCATCATCTCCATGCTTGAACTTGCTCCAAGGTTCCTCTTTCTTGTCCAAGCTAGGCCCTTCATTTGTAAGAAAAACAAATGTATCCAATTTAGGCAGCATCATATTCTCATGAACTTTAGAATCATTACCAAGAAACGAAAGTACCTGATATTTTAATTGGCGTGCGCGAGCTCTAGTAATTGGTCCAGTATGTATAGAAGCAGGGGCTGTGGGTGTAACAATGGTATTGATGTCCTCATCAGCCGTAGACACGGTCACCGCGGTCGGAATGGCGGCCAAGGCTCCTGTCGCGGAGTGCCCTGAGCTCCTGGCAGTCGTTGGTGTTGTGGCTGTGCACGTTCTGGAAGATGCAGAACGGGCGGTTTCCCCTGGGAGGCTCATCGTGGTCACGGCCACGCTTCATCTAGGGCTCGGCCACGAGATCGGCGGGGCCCTTGCACTTTGCCTCTTTAGCCTTGGCCTTCTTATCTTCAGGATCGGCCTCCGGAAGCTCGAGGAGGGAGAGGCGGCCTTCCTCGGCCCTAGCGCACTTGTTCGCCAGGTTGAACATCTCTAGGGCCAAGAACAAGTCCTCGTGGATGGCGAGCTCCTCTTTCATCTTGACATCCCAAACGCCGTCAGTGAACGCCGAGATGATGGCCTCATCCGAAGACTTCGGTATCTTGAGGCGAACGTTAGTGAAGCGCTGTATGTACTTGTGCAAGGTCTCGCCCGGCTGCTGCTTCGCGCGCTGTAGGTCACGCACCACAGGGGCGCGATCACGGGTGCCCTGGAAGTTGGCGATGAAACGCTCGCGAAGTTCGTCCCAAGAGGAGATTGACCCCTCCGGGAGGTGCAGGAGCCAGGAGCGCGCGCCGTCTTTGAGAGCCATGGGGAACCGGTTCGCCATGACCTTCTCGTCACCGTTGGCCGCCTCGATGCTCAGCGAGTAGAGCCGGAGGAACTCCGCAGTTTCAGGGGTGCTGTCATAACGTGGAGGCAGGTCTGGCTTGAACTTGTTGGGCCAGACGACACGCCGTAGCTTCGGGGTGAAGGCGCGGCAGCCCGCAACGCTCACGGGCGCATTGCGCACGGGGTGAGGTCGGTCTTGACGCCCACGCGCCACAGCCTCCGGCGGCGTGTGGTCTTGGTGCTGGCGCGGTGGAGCTGGGAGCGCGCGTGCATCAGCTTGCGGCCGCTGCACCACCTGGCAGCTCGCCTCATCGTGTGCCGGTGCTCTGCACGGTGGTTCGCGCTGGGGCGCGTCATGCCTAGGCTCGGGGTCGGCGCCGTGCAGAGGAGGAGGAGGAGGCGCGCCATGAGCCACGTCGCCCGCCTGGGATGGCGCGGGACGGAGCGAGCGGGACGGTGCAGGGACCTCACCGGCGGCGTTGATGAGCTCGACGATGCGGCCAAGCCAGTCGTCGTAGCGGTCGTTAGCGGAGCGGTAACACAGCAGCTCGCGCACCATGAGCAGCGCAGCCTGTGAGTTCGCCGGCCCGCGGCGGACATGGGAAGACGACGCCGTGGCGGGAGTGGGCGACGGAGTGGCGGTGCGGCCATCACGCTGCACGGAGGGTGGCAGCGACGAATCCTGCTGCTCATGAGTAGCAGGGTTAGTGGCGGCGTTAGCCGCGGGGGAGGCAGAGCGGCGAGGAGCGTCGTTGCCCACGAGTGCCGTCTGGGCAACACGAGCGGCCCGGCGCTCAGCGCGAACCCGGCGTGCATCGGCCATGGGAGCAACGAAGCGGGAACAAAGCAGAGGTAGAAGAAGGACTTCGACACGCCCCTACCTGGCACGCCAAATGTCAGATTCAGGGCTCCGTAGACCCAAGAAGGTTCGAACTCTGGGGCGTGTACGAAGATCTCTCCTTAAGCCAGCTTCAATCTCACCACCCCACGGCCAAGGCTGGACGAGTACGCATGAGTGGGGAAGAAGATGAACACGACAGTTTACCCAGGTTCGGGCCACCCTGCGATGTAAAACCCTACTCCTGCTTTGTGGTGGATTGGCCTCACGAGGAGGCTGAGGATGAACAAGTACAGTGGATGAGCAGCCTCGCGAGGGCTTGGTGGTGAGGGCGGAATCAATGCGATCCGGGGTCGTCCCCTACTACAGTGGTGGCTAGCTTATATTTATACTGGCCTCGGTCCTCTTCCCTCAAAACTTAGGCGGGAAGGGATCCCACAACGGCCAATTTGAAAGGGGACAAGAAGTACATCTAATCCTAACGAAAGGTGGTCTTCGCCTGCAAAGCTTCTGGTTGTGACACAGCGGTGGGCTAGGCAATGACATCCGTCCTGCTGAGCTCGTGGTCTTGGTCTTGTGGCACCGAAATGGAAACCTTTGGGAGGCTCCTCGGGAACCCACGCATGTCCTTGCTCCCTTAGCACCGAAAGGGAAACTGCCTCCTCTGCGCCCGCTGGCGCCCGCCTGGCCATGGTCGTCATGGCTCACGTCATCGCAGCCTCATGAGGCTAGGTACCTGCATAGAAATCTCCGCTGCTCAGGAGGCAACCTGGGGAGGCCGCTCCCTCTGGGGGTCTTGGTGTCGTTCTCCTCATTAGGTCGGGGCCCTCGCGAGGGTCTTGTCTAGAAGGCCTTACTGCTGGGCCTTACCAGGCCGTCGAGGGAGCCATGCCATGGGCCACAAGCATGCAGATCTGGGTACCCCTGATCCTAGAACGCCGATAACTTGGGCCCTAGTGACAAGCCTTAAGCATAACAAAGTCATAACAACATCAATCTCAGAACATAGTGGATACTAGGGATCAAGCTCTAACAAAACTAACTTGATAACATGATAAATCTCTTCCAACTCATCACCGTCCAGCAAGCCTATGAGGGAATTACTAACTCCCGGTGGTGAGCATCATGAAATTGGTGATGGAGGATGGTTGATGATGACGAAGACGGAAGATCCCCCTCTCTGGAGCCCCGAACGGACTCCAGATCTGGCCTCTTGATGAAGAATAGGAGGTGGCGGCGGCTCCGTATCGTAAAACACGATGAAACTTCCTCTCCTCTTTTTTTCATGTGAAATAGGAATTTATAGTGCTTAGATTGGGGTCAGCGGAGCCACGTGGGCCCCATGGTGGGCGCGCCCTGGTGCCTCGTGGGCACCTGGTGGCCCCCCTCCAGTGGGTCTTTGCTCTAGTATTTTTTATTTATTTCATAAACTCTCCAAAAAGTTCCGTCCAATTCCGAGAACTTATATTTCTGCACAAAAACAACACCATGGTAGTTCTGCTGGAAACAACGTCAGTCCGGGTTAGTTTCGTTCAAATCATGCAAATTAGAGTCCAAAACAAGAGCAAAAGTGTATGGAAAAGTATATACGACGGAGACGTATCAATACTTCATGTGTTTCTTGCACCATTCGCACGCATGTTAGAGATATTGCTTTCACTAATGATTTCCACATTGACATGCCTCATGATATTTATGCCTTGTGTGTTGCATCGAACATGCTTATACCATGGTATTCCTATATATTTGATTGCAACAATGTCATCAATTCACATATGCCATGTCCCATTGATTGCTACATGCTTTCCTTGATTGCCTCACACATGATTAACACTTGCTCTGTCTATTGTGTTGAGTGCCCCACTATCTTCACTACACCATGTGCACATTATGCTTGGATTGTCTTGCACTTGACCCATGTGCTTAGACATCTCATTTCCTTTGGTGTTGTGAATGATTCATATACATACCATAGACCATTTGTTGAGCGCTTTATGCATGCTTGCTATGACCTCGAGGTAGATGCTTGTTCTCTTGTCACACATATTGGCATTAATACCTCACATTTGCATGCTTGGCCCCGTAGAATGATATTGCTTCTTGGCCATGATTATGATGTCTTCCATCATGCTCAATCCATATGCCTACATGACATGCCTCAATCCTTTGTCACACCATATGCTATGCATGATGACCACACTTGTTGGGTGAATCACCAGTTGAATGCTTGGTTTTGCACTAACGCTAACCACATTTGTTTTTCCAATTGATTGTTGTCCTTGCTCCTTTTGAATGAATCACAAGACGCTGTGACTTTGTAGAGTGCCCAATTCGAGCTTCAAGGTGATGAGTACTTGGTGATCGTCCATCTCTACATGGCGACACCATCACTTTCCAATGGTGATATGGTTTCTGATCCAAGGTCGGATCTTTTCCAAGGGGGAGGGAATGATGCGGAGCATCCTACAGACATCACCATGTCAAGATTCCGTTCTCCAAGTGACACGTGCGACATCTACCTCACGCATATAAAGCTGAATCATCTCCTTTTCACGTGTCTACTTGTGCCCTTTGAGGATGGTATACTACGTGACCCCTCTCTCGTGTCCATGCATTGGTGTGAGTGGAGCTACAGATTCATTGAGGAGGAGTCCAAGCTCAAGCGTACATGTACACCATCCGCAGGTGAAGTCTTGAAGAGATAAGAAGAAGCAAGGACAAGCTTCTGGAAAGCACAGAACTACTGGCCTCCATGCACTGAAGCAGCAACAGAGTGTGCCCACTCTCTAGATACCCCGGAACTTGCCCGGACCTTCGCCCGGAACCTTCGGCGCCGGGAACTTATGGCCGTTTTCGGAACTTCCGGCCTGACTACACGGAGTGACTCGGGCCGAAGTCCATGTACCCCTTCCCCCACATAGACTATAAAGACTCGTCTTCCACCTCTGTTTTAGGGTTAGCAAAGTGAGAGCTCAGCTTTGAGAGAGAGATTTGCTCATGTACTACCTCTCTGCTACTTGTGAGTTGAGTTGGGATTTCCTCAAAGAGGAGAGGATGATGCAATACAGTGGAGATAAGTATTTCCCTCAGTTAAGAACCAAGGTTATCAATCCAGTAGGAGAACCACGCGAAACTTCGTGAACATCACCTACACAAAAAATTGCACCCAACAAGATCAAGGGGGTTGTCAATCCCCTTGGCAATTATTTGCAACAATCAAATATGATAGTGATAGATAGATAATAAAAACACAAAATAAAAGAACAGTAAATAAATTGCAGCAAGGTATTTTTGGATTTTATATATGATAATGGTAGACCCGGGGGCCATAGTTTTCACTAGAGGCTTCTCTCTCGAACAAAAAGCATATGCTGGGTAAACAAATTACTGTTGGGCAATTGATTGAAAAGCGCATAGTTATGACAATATTAAAGGGATCATGTATATAGGCATCACGTCTGATACAAGTACACCGACTCCTGCCTGCATCTACTATACTATTACTCCACCCATGGACCGCTATCCAACATGCATTTAGAGTATTAAGTTCATAAGAAACGGAGTAACGCCTTAAGCAAGATGACATGATGTAGACTAAGTAAATCCAACAAATATGGATAAACCCCGTCGGTTTCCCCTTAATGGCAACAATACAAATACGTGTCTTGTCCCCTTCTGTCACTGGGATATAGATCAACACAAGATTGAACCCATTACAAAGCACCTCTCCCATTGCAAGATAAATCGATCTAGTTGGCCAAACCAAGAGGATAGATCGGAGAGAAATACAAAGCTATAACAATCATTCATATAAGAATTTAGAAAAGACTCAAATATTTCTCATGAATAATCTGATCATAAACCCACAATTCATCGGATCCCAACAAACACACCGCAAAAGAAGATTACATCGAATAGATCTCCAAGAACATCAAGGAGAACATTGTATTGAAGTTCAAAGAGAGAGAAGAAGCCATCTAGCTACTAGCTATAGTCCCATAGGTCTTTGGTAAACTACTTACACATCATCATAAGCGCAACAAGTTTTATGTAGAAGCCTTCCGTGATCGATTCTCCCTCTGGCAGAGTACCAGAAAAGGCCTCCAAATGGGATCGCGTAAAAACAAAAAATTGCGGTGGCAGAAAAAGTATTTTGGGTGGCTCTCTCTTGGTTTCCTGATTTTGGAGAATTTATAGAGTTGGAATTAGGTCAGACAAAGAGCCGAGGGACCCACAAGGTACTAGGGTGCACCCTAGTGCCTTGCCGTCTACTCGTTTGCCTTCTGGTCTCCTCCGGAAGCTTCTAGGGTCTCTCTTGTCTAGAAAAAAAATCGTCCACAAGTTTCGTGGCATTTGGACTTTGCTTGGTACTGATTTCCTGGAAAATTAAAAATAGGCAAAAAAACAGCAATTGTCACTTGGCACTGGGTTAATAGGTTATTCCCAGAAAATGATATATAATTGCATATAAAACATCCAAGATTGATACTATAATAGCATGGAACAATAAAAAAATAGATACATTGGAGACGTATCAAGGATCCCCAAGCTTATTCCTACTCGTCCTCGAGTAGGTAAATGATAAAAACATTATTTTTTATGTGGAATGCTATCTAACATGTTCATCATATAATCTTTCCTTTATGGTATGAATATTTAGATCCGAATGATTCAAAGCAATAGTCTATAATTTGGCATAAAGACATCAATACTCAGGCATACCAACAAACAGTCATGCCTTTCAAAATAAAAATGCTAAAGAACGCTCTTCCTACAAACTCATATAGCCTTGTCATGCTCCATCTTCTTAAAACAATGTATTTATAATGTACAACCCCGATGACCAGCCAAGCAATTGGTTCATACTTTTTAACATGCTTCAGCTTTTTCAACCTCCACGCAATACATGAGCGTAAGCCATGGATATTGCACTAGGGTGGAATAGAATGCGGTGATAGAGATTAATAAGGGGAAGAAAAAAAAGGAAGATAGTCTCACATCGACATGGCTAATCAACGGGCTATGGAGATGCCCATCAATTATGTCAATGCGAGGAGTAGGTATTGCCATGCAACGGATGCACTAAGAGCTACAAGTGTATGAAAGCTCAAATGAAAACTAAGTGGGTGTGCATCCAACTTGCTTGCTCATGAAGAACTCGGGCATTTGAGGAAGCCCATCATTGGAATATACAAGCAAAGTTCTCTAATGGAAAATTCGCCCTAGTATATGAAAGTGACAACATCGGAGACTCTCTATATTTAAAACATGGTGCTAGTTTGAAGCACAAGTGTGGAAAAGGATAGTAACATTGCCCCTTCTCTCTTTTTCTCTCTTTTTTGTTGGGCTCTTTTTTGCCTCTTTTTTTCTTTTTTTTATTTCCTCATTGGGACAATGCTCTAATAATGATGATCATCACACGTTTTTTTACTTACACTCAATATTAGAACTCGATACTAGAAAAATATGAATCTATATGAATGCCTCTGGTAGTGTACCAGGATGTGCAATGATACTAGCGTAACATGTATGATAGTGATAAACGGCGGCTGAGCCACAGATACTATGTCACCTATATGATCATGCAAAACAATATGACAACGAAGATGTATGTCATAATAACGGAACGGTGGAAGTTGCATGGCAATATATCTCGGAATGACTATGGAAATGCCATGATAGGTAGGTATGTGGCTGTTTTGAGGAATATATAAGGAAGCTTATGTGTGATAAAGCGTATCATATCACGGGGTTTCGATGCACCGGCGAAGTTTTCACCACATCTCGAGGTGAGAAAGGTCAATGCGCGGTACCGGAGAGGCTAGCAAATGGCGGAAAGGTGAGAGTGAGTATAATCCATGGACTCACATTAGTCATAAAGAACTCACATACTTATTGCGAAAGTTTATTAGCCCTCGAAGAAAAGTCCTACTACGTTTCCCCTAGTGGGAGGTTGGTAGGAGTTAACCATCGCCCGCCCCCGACCTTCATGCAAAGGAAGACACTCAATAATAAATCGTGCTCCAACTTCTTAGCATAACGAGAGACTATACATGCATGCTTCGGGAATCACAAACCTTAACACCAATATTCTTACTAAACAACAATCATTCACTAGTACCTCCCACATATTACCACCTTTATATCGCAAAACTATTGCAAGGAATCAAACTTATCATATGTAGTGATCTACATGAATTTTTTTATTATAACCTTCTTGAATACCTATCATATTAGGACCAATTTCATAACCCATGCATATTGCCATTACTATTATCAAACTCTCAAAATGAAATAAGTGAAGTATGAGAGTATAACTATTTCTTTAAAATATAACCACCGTCGTGCTCTAAAAGATATAAGTGAAGTACTAGAGCAACCGCCTAGCTCAAAAGATATAAGTGAAGCACAAAGAGTATTCTAACAAATCATGAATAAATGTGTGTCCCTCTCAAATGGTGTGTCCAACAAATATGATTGTGGAAAACAAAAAAGAAAACAAAGCAAAGAATCATATAATACATGACGGTCCAAGAAAAACTCATATCATGTGATGAATATGTTGGAAATATGCCCTAGAGGCAATAATAAAATGGTTATTATCATATTTCCCGTTCATGATAAATGTTTATTGTTCATGCTAGAATTGTATTCATCGGAAACTTAAATACATGTGTCAATACATAAGCTACACCATGTCCCTAGTAT
This sequence comes from Thinopyrum elongatum, assembly GCA_011799875.1. Classification (NCBI taxonomy): domain Eukaryota; kingdom Viridiplantae; phylum Streptophyta; class Magnoliopsida; order Poales; family Poaceae; genus Thinopyrum; species Thinopyrum elongatum. The sequence continues at coordinate 190,116,462 of CM022301.1, forward strand.
GCCTCTACTAGACTAGCTCGTTGATCAACTTGAGTTTCATTTGATAACAGGATCACATCATTGCGAGAATGATGTGATGGACAAGACCCAACCATAAGATTAGCAGTTGATCGTATCAGTTTATTGTTATAGCTTTCTTCATGTCAAGTATCTATTCCTAAGACCATGAGATCGTGCAACTCCCTGACACCAGAGGAATACTTAGTGTGTATCCAAACATCACTTCGTAAATGGGTGATCATAAAGGTGCTCTACAGGTATCACCAAAGGTGTTTGCTGGGTTAGCATGGATCGAGACTGGGATTTGTCACTCCGTATCACAGAGAAATATATCTGGGCCCTCTCGGTAATACAACATCGTAAAGAGCTTGCAAGCAATGTGGCTCATGAGTTAGTCATGAGATCTTGTATTACAGAACGAGTAATGAGACTTGCCGGTAACAAGATTGAACTAGGTATGGAGATACCAACAATCGAATCTCGGGCAAGTAACATATCGCCGGACAAAGGGAATTGCATATAACCGAATCCTTGACATCATGGTTCAACCGATAAAAGATCTTCATGGAATATGTAGGAATCAATATGGGCATCCAGGTCCCACTATTGGTTATTGATCGGAGAGGTGTCTCGGTCATGACTACACACTACTACAGGATGCTGCTAAGGCGACACTACGATCAGAGACCCTTCGACAAAACTATGTGCGATGCATTAATCGCAAGCGGTGATGTAAAAAAAGTCAAAAAAGATGCAAAACGTTTACGATGAAGGATACATCAAACATGGTTCAGATTTTAGTTGCGTGTGTGATGCGGGGAAAACGGTTCAGTTCAATGAATTGTTTGTGATGAGGCAAAACAATAGAAACAGGCAGCCAGATCAAGGCATGTGCTATTGACGGCATACATTTCACTCGGATAAACTGTTTGTGATGAGGCGGAACAACAGAAACGAGCAGCCAGATGAAGGTGCGTGCGATATACGACATACAGTTCACTCGGATGAATTGTTTGTGATTAGGTAACACAAAAGAAACGGTCAGCCAGATCAAGGTGTGTGCTATATACGGCATACGGTTCACTCGGATGAACTATTTTCGATTAGGCAACACAACATAAACATCCAATTACATAGGTGGCTACTACACACATGACATTTCCACACACCAAAGTAAACTATATATTACATGCATAATTAACTAGGATAAACAATCATCTGATCATCATCTACTTCTTGTGACGCTTGCCGCCATTGCTCTACTAGGATAAACGGAACAATATTCTTTAATGTGAATAGTGTGCTCTGTTGGGCACACAAGGATGTGGATCATAGCCTTGGGCGAGCAATGTGCCCGCACGCGTCGTGCTAGCTCGATGTTCCTTCTATGCTAAGTTTCCATTAATTGATGGCTCTTATGAACACGCCACCATTTCTCGCCATTTCCTCACCAGTTTCTCGCCGCCACCCAGCGATATTGCGCATAAACCTAGGCGGCGCATGACGCACGGAGGCAACAAGCGCAGCCTATAGCACATCCACCTTTTCCAAGCATGCTAACCCACCAAAGCGCCGCCTCTCCATCAACCTCCTCGATGAGGAAAACGAGAAGGCGCCACGGCCCGTCGAGGCTGAGGCGCTCCCAGGCAACACGATGGACGACGCCGTGATGCGCGTCATCGCCAGGGTTGAGCAGACCCTTGGCGCATGGCGCTTCAGCGCCGCGGATCAAGATAGGCATGTCAGCGCCGAGAGGCTGCAGCTCGCCGCACAACATGATCGATGGCGTGCCCCAAAGCAAGCTAGGCACGTCCGCATCGATAGGCTCTGGCTCGCCGCACAACAAGACCGTTGGAGCGCCGCAGAGCGAGAGGTGCGGCGCGCCGTACAGCAAGAGCGGATCCATCGGCGCTTGCCTGCTGTCGACAGGGCGTCACACCTGGGTACATGTCCCGTCAGTACACCCATTCCTCACCAGGAGTGGGCAAAGGCCGTCTGCGCCGTACTTGCACCAGAGGCCGGCCGCGCCATACTTGCACCGGACGCCCGCAGCACTGCTCGCATGGGTCGCATCATTCGCCTAGTCCGCGGCCCGCTCGATGCCAATGTGCTGGACGCTAGGCTCGATCGCCTCATTGGCCCAGGTGTCCACCTGGGCGCAGTAGAGGAACATGGCCGTCGCATCCTCGAGCTGGTGATCTCCGATGAAATAGCCAACTTGGAGTTCGAGATCGCGCTCCAGATGTACCGCGAGCGTGTCGACCGCTTGGACGAACGCCTGCACGAGTTCAGGCAGAGCCAAGAGCTACCGTAGGCAAGGGCTACTGTCATGGTCTCATTGACGCGTTTTATTTTGTTGAGTATTGAAAGTGCGTTATATCGACTAGAGGGGGGGTGAATAGGCGATTTTTACAAATTCGTCACTGAGGAAATACTACTTGAGGAATTTGCTAAGTGATGAACTACAAGCAGCGGAATAAGTACTCAGGTGCAAGCATAACATGGCAGTAACACAGTCATCATGATGATATGAAACAAGCACAGAGCACAGGTAGCGTGTAAACAGGATAAGCAGGCAAAAGACTAGATGACAGAAGAAATAGGATTGAGGAAATTGAGAAAGTCTTCAGTCAAAGTCTTCAAACAGTAACGATCAACTTCATCAACACATGAATGAGGAAATAAAAGGGTTGAGGAAATAGAACCAGTAGCTCGGTGAAGACAATGATTTGGTAGACCAGTTCCAACTGCTGTGACAGTTGTACGTCTGGTTGGAGCGGCTAGATATTTAAACCTGAGGACACACAGTCCCAGACACATAGTCCTCACCGTATTCTCCTTGAGCTAAGGTCACAGAGACCTTGCCCAATCACTCGTGGTAAGTTTTCACAGGTGACTTCCAAACCATCACAGACTTGGTCACTTAACGATCCACAATTCCTCTTGGATGCTCTAGACCATGACGCCTAACCGTCTGGAGGATGCACAGTCCTCAAAGGTAACAAGCACCGGTTCCACATAGGAACAATCTCTTCAGTGATGCTCAATCACTTTGGGTTTTAGGTGTTGGGTTTGGGTTTTTCCCCACTGGTGATTTTCTCTCAAAGTCCTCGGAGGATGGGATGCTTTAAATAACAAGTGTCAGTTTCTCTCGGAGCAGCCAACCAGCTAGTGGTTGTAGGGGGCGGCTATTTATAGCCTGGGAGCAGCCCGACATGATAAGACATAAATGCCCTTCAATGATATGACCGTTAGGTGGATTAGATATTTGGGACAGCTGGCGCGTAGCACATCAACGGTCGAAAATTTGAGCTCTCAAATTCCTCAGGGCTATCATGTTCCTCACTTGTAGGCAATCTGCACTGGCGAATTCCTAACTCCTCAGTCAGAACAAATTCCTCAGAGAACAGAAGATCTTCATCTCTGTCACTGAAGAAAATGACTGAACTGTATGAGATTTCCAATGGCTTCACTCGAAAGGATTGGGTATGTGTAGGCTTTGAGATGAACATCACTTGGAAACTTGTCCTTAGTTTTACCTCGACCCTCTTTAACAGTACGGTGTTTCCTACGACTCAAGAAAGAGAAAACCAAACTACAAAAACAAAAGTCTTCATGCTTCATAATCCTCGCATCAATATCAAAGTCTTCAAGGTCACACCAATTTCCTCATTTTCAAAGTCTTCAAGAAAACCAAGGTCTTCCAATGAAGATATTCATTTTTAGGGGTCGACTTTCATCGTAAATATCAAACTCCTCATAGACTTATAGAACCTGTGTACACTCACAAACACATTAGTCCCTTAACCTATAAGTCTTCAGTACACCAAAATCACTAAGGGGCACTAGATGCACTTACAATCTCCCCCTTTTTGGTGATTGATGACAAATAGGTTAAGTTTTCAACGGGGATAAAACATATGAAGTGTAAATACTGATATTGAGGAATTTGATTGCAAGATATAGAAGAACTCTCCCTGAAGATGTGCATATGAGGAATTTGCTTTGGATTGCAAATGCACATTGTAGAGTAATATCATGGAGATCTCCCCCTATATCTTGTAATTCATACACGCATTAATCATATGATATGAAGAATTTGTAATGCATGATGAAATTTGGTGTCTGATGAAATTCAGCATGCGTGCATTAAAGTACTTAAGGAAATAAGCATGCAGAAAGCAGTTCAAAAGTATCAACACAACATAGGACTTAAGTTTACAACTCATCAGAGCAAACACTTCAGAAAAGCAAGAGTTGTAACTTAGAAAAAAAATAGCCCATATATAAGACCCGCTTGAAGACTAACTCAAATTTCTCCCCCTTTGTCATCGAATGACCAAAAGGGACGAAAAATGAGGACTAATGCCCCTGAAGAATATCATCATGAAGTCGATGGAGGAGCACCAACGCTGTTGGGGTCGTCCGTTGAGGTAGGGCCTGCCACAGTGTCGTTGAGATCTTCAGCTTCATCCGTCTCACGCGATGAAGAATATGAACTTGTGACGAGCTGAGGAACTTTGACCTTCTTGAATTTCTTCGAAGGAGGCTGAGACCATTCAAAGTCCTATTGAAATCCCATCTGCTTGAGGTCTTCATCACCATAGAGGTGAGACAATATGACCCAAGTGCGATCGAAGATTTCATGAGCATAATAGTGATTCTTCTTCACAGTGTTTTGCGTGATAGTCATGTTTTGCGTGACAGTTATGTTCTGGAGAATTGAGCCAAATTGACGCTTGACCCATTTGTGATTGCGATCGACCTTTTGATGAAGACTTAGTAGAAGCTCATGATCAGTCATCACACATGGGGCAGGGGCTTGAGGAATTGGCTTTGAAGCTTTTGCGGCAGTCTTGAGTTGCAGAGTCATCATTGGTGGAATAAGATGCAGCTTTGCAAAACTGACCATCCAATGGACGAGTGCCTTCATTAATAACAGCAGCCTTGCCTTTTTCATCAACTGAGGAAATAGTCCGTTTGAGGACTTCAATGGGTGTCAAATAGCTGAGGTGATTCTGACAATCTGCCTTGTAGTGAATTGAAGACCTGGTTCTGATGAATTTCTTAATCCATGGAGCATAAGGCTTCAACTCAAACGGTGACAGTGCAACATTTGCCAAAGTCCTCATGAAGAAATTGTGGTAGTTAATGGGAATACCATGTATAATGTTGAACAACAGATTCTTCATGATACCAATAACTTCTTCTTCTTCTGAGTTGTGGCCTTTAATCAGACTGAGGGTTTTGGTCAGAATGCGATAGATTGTCCTGGGCACATAATGCAAATCATTCACTAGGAAGGTGGTTCTTGGAGCTTGGCCAGACTTCAAAGGCTTCATCAGTACTTGCATGAGATGATTTTGAAGTTCAGGTTCTTCATACATGCGCCTTGCGCCTTCAGCAGGAGGACTAACTGGAACGGCATAAAGCAATTCAGAGGCCGGAGCTTTGTAGTGAGTGTTCTCAGTCATCCAATCAAGCACCCAGGAATTAACATCATCCACATTTTCAGTGAGGTGCAAAGTAGCATAGAATTGAAGAATTAGCTCTTCATTCCAATCAAAGATGTCAGCACAGAAGTTCAGGAGCCCAGCGTCGTGAAGAACATTCAAGACAGGTTGAAAGCACGGGATGGACTCCATATCTACATGAGGAATTTGACGGTGGTCAAAGACCTTGTCCTTATCAAACAGAACAGCAGCATAGAAATTCATCTGACTAGCTGTCCAGAATTGCTTGCGCTGAAGTCTTGCTGAGTCATAAGGATTGACATCAGTGAAGAAATGATGCTCATCAAAGAAATCAACAGCCTTGAATTTCGGCCTTTTTGCATGAGGATTCTGTTGCTTGGGCTAAAGATTAGCAGTTGATGGTCTCACAACCTCTTGGATTAGGATCTCTGGAGCTGCTGACTGGGGAATTGAGGGTTCAGGTTCATCAGCAGCGGTTTGTGTCTCCAATTCTTCAGCTGTAGTAGCTGGAATCTCCTCAGGATGGAAAGGAGAGATGTTTGACGTTCTTCAGATCCTGTTTGAATTTCTTCAGTTTGCACGGGGGACTGAGGAAATTGATGCAGAGGAGTGGTCAATGGTGAATTGGGTTGAAGTCTTTCCCAATAGTCATCATTCAGAACAGGAGTAGTTGAACCAATGTCCACGTCTTCTTCAATTTCCTCAACGCCTGCCTCTTTAGCTGTGAACTGAGGCATGGGCGATGATACCAGTGGGGTTGAAGGGATATCTTCCACATCAATTTCTTCATCCAACTGCTCTGAAGAAGCAGCAGAAGGATTCTCTTCATATGTGTCATCTGGAATGACATATTCTTCACCAAAAGGAATGAGCTCCTTCTATGGCACTATTGAGATTGGAACAGCATCAATTGGGTTATTGAAAGAGCTCATCAAAGTCCTCACTTTCTTGGGAGCTGAGGACTCTGCTGAGGTTGATTGTTTCCTCTTCTTCACAGCTGCCTTCTCCGCAGCTTTGTAAGGGGAGCAGATGAAGTGGGTTCAGTTTCTTCAGGCACAACTGATGCAGTTGCCCTGGCATGTTTAGTTTCTTCAGGCGTTGCAAATGCTTCAGCAGGCCTGGGTTGATCTTCAGCCTGAGGATTTTGTTGTTGTGATGGTGCTGCAACATTAGGCTTGAGGGTCTTGGCAAGCTTGACAAATCTGACTTTGGCTTCAAGCCAATCGGCATAGTATCTGTCAAATTCATCACTGAGACCTTTGATTTCCATTTGCAGAGCTACAAGTTCTTTAGGAGACATGTTTAGAACATTGTTCTTCAGAAAACGCTCCTTCTTGTACTGAGCCTTCTTGACTTGCCTGGCCTTTTCAAATTTCCATTTTTCTTCACTGATGAATGCCGTCAACATGTGACTTTGACCAGGAGTGATGTTAAATTCAGGCAATGGAGTGTTTGGATCTTTGTGCCAGAGATCGATGAAATCGAGGATCTTCTTCAGATCTAGCATGAGAGGCACAGAACTCCCTTTGGCTCTAGCGGCCCTTTCTTGCCTATCCCTGATGATTTCAGCAAGTTCTTCATCATCAGCTTCATCGTCATCAGACGAAACATGGAACGCCACTTGCTTCTTATGAGGACTTGGCCTCGTTCCACATCCAGCAGTGGCCTTTTTCTTCAGCAGAGTTGGACCAGTTGAGGACCGTGGTGGAGCTGAGGAACTTGCAGATGCTCCAGAAGCAATTGAAAAACCTGTAGTCCGTTACCACATTGCAAGATGCACTGGTGTTGAGGACTTAGCAGCAGCAACTGAGGATTTTGTGGCAACAGAGGGAATTTGCACAGCCCTTGAAGAAGTTGCCTGAGGAATTTGCATTGAGGGCTCTGAGGAACTTGGCCGTGAGGGCATTACTGTTGAGGAACTCGGCTTTACATCTGATTTCTTTGGCATAGCCTTCTTGGGCTTACTGGCAGAGGCCTCAGCAGCAGCAGCTTGAGAATCTTCGTTGAATTTCTTCACTGCTTCTTTTACAAGCTTGGCCAGTTTGGCATGACGCTTGGCCCATTCTTTTCGAAATTCCTCACCACGCCTGATGCTGGTGGGATCAGCAACTTGGCCAGCTGCAAATGGAGGTCTTGGACATGGAGGGTTTACGGCGAATTTCTTCATGTACTTTGGAGTAACGTATCGGTATTCCCTCCATTCCTTAGCCCATCTCCTTTCAATCCTCTGTATGCACACTTTGCGCTGAGTCTTGGTTTCTTTGCCATGAGTTGCTTTCATCAGGAGTGCAATATTCATCATATATATCATCAGGGATTTCAAAAGTTGTGTTTGTCTTAGGCCTCTTGCCTCCCTTCTGAGGTCTTTTCCCATCTGCCATTTTCCTCACTTGAGGATTTTGAACAATGGATGTTTCTGAGGAAGTATGCAACTTATCTTCGAGGAACGCTGCAAATGAATTAAGTTGATAAGAACCTAGAGATTCAGCAGCGGACATTTTGTACCTGTGAACAGAGTATAGGTGCGAAGAATTTGGAGAGGTCATATGCGTTCTCAGAATTTTTTCAAAAGAATCAAGTTTGAGGAATTTGACCATAGGTGTTCTTGAGGAATTTCACTAAGCATTCTTGACTTAGGTTCCAGAGTTGTATTGATTTGAAAGTCCACACAGTTGAGGAATCTTGAAGAAAAACATAGCTTAGAGAAACAAATCAAGATACAGAAGCATTCAGGTGTTTAAGGAGTGGTAAGTTGAAGAATAAACACCTTTTGAAGATTTTGTGGAAATCATAAGAATCAAAGTAGGGCAGTAAAATTAGATTTTCTTTACCCTGGATGAAGAACACGATGAACTAAGAGTGAAGTTGGAGAAGTTCGTCCGTTCAGATCTCTCACGCCCTAACTTGGCGGCGAGAGACAGCTACGGCGGTGGGGGAGTGAAGATTTCCGCGGCCGGCGTGAGTACGATGTCGATGAGGTCGAGGCAGTGAAGCTCTTCTTCACCGGCGACGATGGAGAGTAGCGGCGGCGCTAGGTCTGAGAGCTCGAGCGAGATGGAGGTCAAGCGAAGTAAATGAGGTATGAGGAAGGGGAGGGGTATTTATAGCCACTGTGAAAAAACTGCCCTTCCAAAATTTTTGGACGAACATGCCCCTGACCCTTACTCTTGTAACGACATGTGTCACCCATGTACTGAGAGGTGGAGATCGTGGTAGATCATGGGTGAGTAGTTTAATCCGTCATGGGATGCGTAACGGTTTTAGTGGCAAAAGCCGAAAATTCAGATGAGAAAATTTTAATGTTTCGTTCGCAAATTCTTTAGCTGACAAGGACACAGTGAAGATTTTGAACGGGTTTCAAATAGAGCGCACATGAAGAATTTGTGAACAGACTGGGTTGAGTTTAGCATAGAGGGGGAACGGGTCCGATCATATTCACTTAGAAGAAAATCAACTTGAAGAATTAGCAATAAGTGAATGCTCTTGAGGACATGAAAAACTCAAATATATATATATATATAGGCAGTGAAGAACACCAATTGAAAAGTTTGAGGAAATTGCAAAGTTGAGGAATTTGAAAATTTGAAGAATTTGCAAAATGACGAAAAACTCAAATTTGAAGATATTCAACTTTGGTTGGTGGCATGACCCACCGTATAAGAATGATGATTTCAGACACCGCGTATAATTGTCGTAGGGCTCTGAGAATCAAATTCTTCATTAATTTCTTCACACTTAGAGGGTTAGTCTTCATTGATTGAAGAAAAACGTTACTTCGTGTGTTGCACATCTAAGTCATCAATTTTGCATAAGTGTTAGGATGTGTGTCCTTTCAAAGAACATTCGAAGATTCTAAGATATTTAGCTCACACTGCAACTTGGTAAATATCTTCTCATCCAAGGGCTTTGTGAAGATATCTGCTAGTTGTTCTTCAGTCTTCACGTGATCAATAGAGATGTCACCCTTCAACACATGATCTCGAAGAAAATGATGACGAATTTGGATGTGCTTTGTCTTCGAGTGCTGAACTGGGTTATGAGCAATCTTGATGGCACTCTCGTTGTCGCAGTAGAGTGGCATATTCTTCATGTTGATGCCATAGTCCTTGAGGATTTGCTTTATCCATAGCAATTGAGCACAGCAAGAACCAGCAGCAATGTTTCAGCTTCAGCAGTGGAGAGTGATATGCAGTTCTGCTTCTTCGAGGAACAACATACTAAGGACCGTCCGAGGAAATGGCATGTGCCTGATGTTGACTTGCGATCCACTCGATCACCAGCATAGGCAGAGTTAGAATATCCAATGAGATAAAAAACCGAGCCCTTGGGATACCATAATCCAAGTGTTGGAGTGTGAGCTAGATATCGAAGAATATGTTTCACAGCCTTATGGTGTGATTCCTTCGGTGTAGCTTGAAAATGGGCACACATGCAAACACTAAGCATAATATCTGGCCTAGATGGACATAGATACAATAAAGAGCCAATCATGGAGCGGTATACCTTTTGATCGAAGTCTATACCATTTTCATCGGGGCATAGATGGCCATTTGTGGGCATAGGGATTTTGACGCCTTCGCAATCTTGCATGCCGAATTTCCTTATAACGTCCTTGAGGTATTTCTCTTGAGAAATGAAAATGCCATTGCGTTGTTGACGAATTTGAAGACCTAAGAAGAATTTCAATTCTCCCATCATAGACATTTGATATTCCTCACTCATCATATAGGCAAATTCGTCACTGTAACGTTGGTTAGTACAACCAAAGATAATATCATCAACATATATTTGGCACACGAATAATTCATCATCATATGTTTTGCTAAAAAGAGTCGGATCAAGTGAACCGGGTTTGAATCCTTTCTTCATGAGGAATTCCTTTAGTGTATCATACCACGCCCGAGGGGCCTGCTTGAGGCCATAGAGGGCCTTACTGAGTCTGAAGACTTTGTCAGGATGCTTAGGATCTTCAAAACCTAGGGGTTGAGCCACATATACCTCTTCCTCAAGCTTACCATTGAGGAATGCACTTTTCACATCCATTTGATATAAGATGATATTATGATGGTTAGCATAAGAAAGCAATATGTGAATAGCCTCAAGTCTAGCAACAGGTGCAAAAGTTTCATCGAAATCAATTCCTTCAACCTGTGTGTAGCCTTGAGCTACAAGACGTGCCTTGTTCCTCACCACTAGGCCATTTTCATCTTGCTTGTTGCAGAAGATCCATTTGGTACCAATGACATTGTGCTTGCGAGGATCTAGTCGCTTAACAAATTCCCTCACATTGTTGAGGTTGAATTGATGCAATTCCTCTTGCATAGCTTGAATCCACTCAGGCTCCAGAAATGCCTCATCAACTTTGGTGGGCTCAGTGATAGAAACGAAAGCAAAATTCCCACAAAAGTTAGACAAATGTGAAGCTTTTGAGCGTGTGAGAGGACCTGGTGCGTTGATGTCGTTGATGATTCTCTCAATCTGCACTTCATTTGCAACGCGAGGATGAGCAGGTTGACGACTTTGATTGGGCTCAGCATTTTCATCAGAGCCATTTTCTTCAGATGTACCAGCATGATTTTCTTCACGATCTGGAATGACTTCTTCAGCAGCTTCTTCAGTAGGTATGACATCCTCAGTAGCCTTTAGTTTGATGGATTCCTCAGGAGACATTTCATCTAGCACAGGAGGTAGGTGCTCTCTTTGCGAGCCGTTAGTTTCATCGAACCGCACATCTATAGTTTCAACAACCTTGTGGTGATGGGTGTTAAAGACTTTGTAGGTGTGCGAGTCCTTTCCATAACCAAGCATAAAACCCTCATGTGCTTTCAGTGCAAATTTAGAATTGTGATGAGGATCTCTAATCCAACATTTAGCACCGAAGACTTTGAAATAACTCACATTGGGTTTCTTGTCAGTGAGGAGTTCATATGAGGTCTTCTTGAAGAATTTGTGAAGATATACCCTGTTGATGATGTGGCATGCAGTATCAATTGCCTCAGGCCAGAAGCGACGAGGCGTCTTGTATTCATCAAGCATAGTGTGAGCCATCTCAACAAGAGCTCCTGTTCTTGCGCTCAACAACGCCATTTTGCTGAGGAGTGTATGGGGCAGATAACTCATGAGTAATACCAAGTTCATCAAGATAGTCATCAAGACCAGTATTCTTGAACTCGGTCCCATTGTCACTATGTATATGCTTGATTTTCACACCGAAATTCGTCGAAGCCCTTGAGGAAAATCGTTTAAAGACTTCCTGCACTTCAGTTTTGTAACTAATGACATGCAGCCATGTGTAACGAGAATAATCATCAACAATGACAAAGCCATATAGAGATGCTGCATTTGTTAGTGTGGCATAATGAGTAGGGCCAAAGAGGTCCATATGAAGCAATTCAAAAGGACGAGAGGTAGTCATGATAGTCTTCGAGGGGTGCTTGGCTCTGGTCATCTTTCCAGCCTCAGAAGCCCCACAAAGATGATCTTTGAGGAATTTGACACCCTCAATGCCAATGACGTGCTTCTTCTTCACAAGCATGTGTAAGTTCCTCATGTCAGCATGACCTAGTCATCGATGCCATAGCCAGCCTTCTGAAGCTTTTGCAAGAAGACATGTGGCAGGCTGTGGTCCTGTAGAGAAATCAACAATATACAAGTCTCCTCTCCTAAAGCCTTCGAAGACTTTGGAATTGTCAGATTCCATGAGTACTAAGCAGCGATATTTGCCAAAGACAACAACCATATCAAGATCACAAAGCATTGAGACAGACATGAGGTTGAATCTGAGGGACTCGACAAGCATGACTTTGTCCATGTGTCGATTCTTTGAGATTGCAACCCTACCTAGACCGAATACCTTGCTTTTGCCTTTGTCAGCGTAGGTGATATGCTTCAAGTGTGATGGAGATAGAGGAGTGTCCATCAATAAGCTCTTGTCACCGGTCATGTGATTTGTACATCCACTGTCGAGGACCCACTCAGTAGCTTTGGGTAAATCATCCTGCAGATGAATTAGTGCTTCTTACGAACTCATATACTTCAGAGTGAAGAATATGACATCAAATTCATCAGACAGAATTTCATCAATTAATGCAACATATGTATATATAGCAGTATAAGGACGTGAGAAATGAATGAATTATTTCTTCATAATTAGCTTGCGTCCTTTGAAGCATTTTCAGGTCTCCAGCAAATTCTTCAGACGATTAAGTTCGTCTGGAGACCTGACCCTGCATAAGAAATTAGTTCTTTTTCTTCACCACCCACATCTGGAGGGGTGGCAAAGAGTTCATCATTCTGCGAGCTCCATAAGAGAAAGGTGGCATTGAAGCCAATGCGCTTCGTTTCACAGAAGAGGGGTTAGAGTAGGCATATGAATAAGCAGAGAAATTCTTCGAGGACTTATGAACATAATGTTTGAAGAATAATGCACATATTCATAGCTCTTAGATTTTCCCTGTGAAACAGAAGTCATAGCACAATGATGTTCATATGAGGATTTGGATCCACGTGAGGAATTTGATCCATATGAGGAATTTGGTCCATATGAGGACTTGGGATACATTTGAAGCCTTTGGTCCATATGAAGAATTTGATCTGGGGTTCCTATTATTCACAGATGGTGTCATGAAGACATTCACCTGAAGACTTTGAAGGCACCTTTTGGGAACCCAGATTTTCTTCATAGGGGGACCGTTCCTGCAATTAGTTCCAACATATCTAGCAAATACTTCACCATTCTGATTTTTGAATAGTTTATAGTTGGAGTCAAATGACTCATCAGATGAATATGAGGATTCACAAGTAAAGCCAGATAAAGTGGATGGATCTACGGGAGGTCCCTTCGCAGCAACCCATGAGGTTTTGGGATACTGCTCAGGTTTCCAGTAGGTTCCATCAGCATTGAGTTTCCTCTCAAAGGCAATACCCTCTTTCCTAGGGTTCCTGTTCAAGATCTGCTTTTTGAGCACATCACAAAGAGTCTGATGCCCTTTGAGGCTTTTGTACATGCCTGTCACATACAATTCCTTCAACCCTGCATTTTCGTCAGTGATACTAGTGGTATCCTCAGATGAGGAATTTGTGACCACAGAGATAGTTGAAGAATTTGCAGCAATAGAAGCAATTGAACTTTCAGGTGAAGAATTAGCAGTTTCACGTTGAATGCATTTCAAACATGGTGGAATAAATTCTTCCTGAGTGGAACTGATCTGTTGAGCAAGTAATGAATCATTTTCCTTCTGAAGATCTTCATGACTCACCCTTAGCTTCTCAAGATCTTGCTTTCTTTGAAGAAATTCATAAGAAAGCTTCTCATGATCGGCTAAGAGAGTTTCATGACGACTTTGAAGGTTATCAAACTTAGACTGTAGTCGCTGAAGATTATCAGTCAGAGTTTGAGTTCGATCCATTTCCTCACCCGGTAGATCATCACTTTTGTCTAGAAAATTTTGAACCTTTTCCAAAGCCTTTTGTTGTTTAACAGCAATATTAGCAAGTTTGGAATAGCTAGGTTTGAGATTTTCATCAGATTCATCCTCACTTGATTAAGAGGAGGGATATTTGAGTACCTTGGCACCTTTTTCCATGAAGCAATAGGTGGGAGCATAGTCATCGTTGCTGTCATCAGCAGTGTTGGGGAAGCCATTTTCCTCAGTGCTGAAGATGGACTTGCTGACGAAAGCAGTAGCGAGGGCTAGGCTCGCCACACCAGAGTCTGACTCCTCACATGCCTCCTCTTCTTCATTTTCCTCAGATTCAGCTTCATAGTCCATTTCCTTACCAATGAATGCCCGAGCCTTCTTGGAACTGCTCTTATTGTGAGATGAAGACTTTGAAGATTTTGATGATGAAGACTTTGAAGATTTCTTCTTCTTCTTTGAGTCATCTGAACTATCATCCTTGTATTTCTTCTTCTTTGATTCCTTTGCCCACTGAGGATAATCAGTTATGTAGTGACCAGGTTTCTTGCATTTGTGGCAAGTCCTCTTCTTGTAATCACGGGATGAGGAATCTGATCTCATGTCATCACCTTTTGAAGATTTTACAAAGCAACCACGCCTTGAGAACTTCTGGAATTTCCTCACAAGCATTGCTAGCTTCTGGCTTAGTTCTTTAGGGTCACCAAGGCTGCTATTAGAATGTTCTCCTTCAGATGAGGAAACTGCCTTGGCCTTTAGTGCGCGTGATCTTCCATAGCTTGGCCCGTAGAGATCTCTCTTCTCAGCTTGTTGGAATTCATGAGTGTTCAGCCTCTCAAGGATATCAGCAGGATCTAGTGACTTGTAGTCTCCACGTTCTTGAATCATCAGTGCCAGTGTATCGAATGAAGAATCGAGTGACCTCAGCAATTTCTTCACCACCTCATGGTCGGTGATGTTAGTGGCACCAAGTGCTTGAAGCTCGTTTGAAATGTCAGTGAGGTGATCAAAGGTTTGCTGGACATTCTCATTGTCGAGTCTTTTGAAGCGGTTGAAGAGATTGCGAAGAACGTCAACTCGAGAATCACATTGAGTTGAGATTCCTTCGTTAACCTTGGACAGCCTGTCCCAGATAAGCTTTGCAGACTCCAAAGCACTCACTTTGCCGTACTGTCCTTTGCTCAGATGGCCACATATGATATTCTTCGCTTGAGAGTCGAGTTGCTTGAATCTCTTCACATCAGCAGCGTTCACGGAAGGAGTGACAGAGGGAACGCCATTTTCCACAATGTACCAGAGATCGTTGTCAATTGCCTCAAGATGCATGCGCATCTTATTCTTCCAATAGGGGTAGTCCGTCCCATCAAAGATAGGACACCAAGCCGAGACCTTGATCATGCCTGCAGTCGACATAACTAAAACTCCAGGTGATTAAACCAAAATCACACAGAACAAGGGAGTACCTTGCTCTGATACCAATTGAAAGTGCGTTATATCGACTAGAGGGGGGGTGAATAGGCGATTTTTACAAATTCGTCACTGAGGAAATACTATTTGAGGAATTTGCTAAGTGAGGAACTACAAGCAGCAGAATAAGTACTCAGGTGCAAGCATAACATGGCAGTAACACAGTCATGATGATGATATGAAACAAGCACAGAGCACAGGTAGCGTGTAAACAGGATAAGCAGGCAAAAGACTAGATGACTGAAGAAATAGGATTGAAGAAATTGAGAAAGTCTTCAGTCAAAGTCTTCAAACAGTAATGATCAATTTCATCAACACATGAATGAGGAAATGAAAGGGTTGAGGAAATAGAACCAGTAGCTCGGTGAAGACAATGATTTGGTAGACCAGTTCCAACTGCTATGACAGTTGTACGTCTGGTTGGAGCGGCTAGGTATTTAAACCTGAGGACACATAGTCCCGGACACAAAGTCCTCACCGTATTCTCCTTGAGCTAAGGTCACACAGACCTTGCCCAATCACTCGTGATAAGTCTTCACAGGTGACATCCAAACCTTCACAGACTTGGTCACTTGGCGATCCACAATTCCTCTTGGATGCTCTAGACCATGATGCCTAACTGTCTGGAGGATGCACAGTCCTCAAAGGTAACAAGCGTCGGTTCCACACAGGAACAATCTCTTCAGTGATGCTCAATCACTTTGGGTTTTAGGTGTTGGGTTTGGGTTTTTCCTCACTGATGATTTTCTCTCAAAGTCCTTGGAGGATGGGATGCTCTAAATGACAAGTGTCAGTTTCTCTCAGAGCAGTCAACCAGCTAGTGGTTGTAGGGGGCAGCTATTTATAACCTGGGAGCAGCCCGATATGAAAAGACATAAATGCCCTTCAATGATATGACCATTAGGTGGATAAGATATTTGGGACAGCTGGCGCGTAGCACAGCAAAGGTTGGAAATTTGAGCCCTCAAATTCCTCAGGGCTATCATGTTCCTCACTTGTAGGCAATCCGCACTGGCGAATTCCTAACTCCTCAGTCAGAACAAATTCCTCATAGAACAGAAGATCTTCGTCTCTGTCACTGAAGAAAATGACTGAACTGTATGAGATTTCCAATGGCTTCACTCGAAAGTATTGGGTATGTGTAGGCTTTGAGATGAGCATCACTTGGAAACTTTTCCTTAGTTTTACCTCGACCCCCTTTAACAGTACGGTGTTTCCTATGACTCAAGAAAGAGAAAATAAAACTACGAAAACAAAAGTCTTCATGCTTCATAATCCTCGCATCAATTTCAAAGTCTTCAAGGTCACACCAATTTCCTCATTTTCAAAGTCTTCAAGAAAACCAAGGTCTTCAAATGAAGATATTCATTTTTAGGGGTCGACTTTCATCGTAAATATCAAACTCCTCATAGACTTATAGAATGTGTGTACACTCACAAACACATTAGTCCCTTAACCTATAAGTCTTCAATACACCAAAATCACTAAGCGGCGCTAGATGCACTTACAAGTCTTTTCGACGTGGATCGCTATGTATTCACAACAATCATAATATTGCTCTGTTTATTGCTTTGTTTCAATGTGTGTACTCTTTTTTCCGTTCTTATATGTTCTGTTTCAATGTGTGTGTATATGCTCTCCATTCTGTATATGTGGATGATAACAGCTAGATACAAATTAGTATACGAAAACAGATAGAAAATGGAATTCATAATATATATTAATTGTTCATTAGTCCATCACAGAATATATATAATATCATCACATATATGTGATGATACTATACTTCTAGGTACAACGCATAAAATTGAAAACGAACAATACTAAAACTAATAATCCCTCCTAGGGGCAGTATTCCGGAAGCCCCTTGCCAGCAGCTCCCTGGTGTGCGGCGTCTTCCCAGCGCGGAGGCAGTACTCCGCCTCCTCCGCCTCACAGCGCTTGATGTACCGATCTGCCTCTTGCTGGCAGACGAGCGCGAACGATCTTGACATTTCATTGGGCGACCACCAAAGCTCCTCGTCGGTGGCACGCTGGAGCTTATCGGCCCACCTCCACGTAGCGATGAGGTGCCTAGCACCTTTGACCTTCCTCGCGAAGTACCCGTCTTCGTACACCTCCTCCGCACAACGACGCACCAGCCCCCAAAGCTCCACCGCCTCCTTTTTTCAGGCGGCATCACGGGCTTCACAGGCCGCCTGGTACCTGGCTTCCTCCTCCGCCATCTCCTTCTTGAACACTACTTGCCTGGCTTTCTCAGCCGGCGGCAGCGATTTCCACAGACAAAGATTGTACTGGCCCCAAAATAACTCCAAAGTTGGGGGGTCCAGCGCAACCTCGTCCGGCGGCGCGTAGGGGTCCTCTCTTCGCTGCTATTCGACTGAGCGTCCTCGAGGGGCGGCGCCTCCTCGTCGGCGTGTGGGCAGAATGGCGGCGCCATGGCAGAGATTTGAGAGAGAGAGAGAGGGCGAGCGAGGGGAGGATGTAGATGAGAATGCAGGCGAGACGACGTGAGCAAGGTAGTATTTATTGGGGGCCGGAATCTAGATCGACGTGAACAGTACACACGCCGGTCGCCGGAATTTACGAGTACTGTAGTTTGAATTACACACGATTCCCGCAGCAAAAGTCATGTGTGAACTTAATAGCTGACGGTTTCCAATACAGAACCGTGTCTGATTAATAACCCATGCCATTCACCTTCCAAACCTCGAGGCACGAAATAGAGTGCCAATCGTGTGGGGCCCGGTTGTCTTGCCAGATCTTTACATTTTCTTTTTTGAACACCAGATATTTACATCGTCTGATCATTTTTTAGTTTTTTGGAATTTAAATGCCATGGCACTCCATGCATGTGTCGAAGCCATGACACCAATATGTTTGAAAATTCGTTCCAATTTACTTCACATGGAATTAACTCGCGCACAAGTACAGAATTTTTTTTTGAAACCATTATGGTTAGCCGCTGCATGTAGACGTAGTTCAAATTTGGATTACAGTCATTAAATGGCTAGAAAATCACTTAAATGTCTTAAAAAGGTCAAATGACCCCTGAAATTTTCCAAATTTTGACATGACAGTTGTATTAGTGCACGTTAACTGTAGAAATTTTTTGAAGCCCATAAGAGGAAGCTATCGTCGATTCGTCATACACATGCATTGTTCCCTCTTGGAACCACGAGCCTTCTAGTGAGTTGCTCCGGTTTGTGAGGGGTGTGTGTCACTTTCGTCAAACAAGCCAAATTTTTTACCACATCATCTTGGTGGCATGACATTACATCAAGCAAGGTTTCATGTGTTTCTGATCATTTTTAATTTTTTTGGAATTTAAATGGCATGGCATGGCACTGCATGCATGCATGTGTCTAGGCCGTGACACCAATATGTTTGAAAATTCCTTCCATTTACTGCACATGGAATTAACTCGCACACAAGTACACAAAAATATGATTTTTCAAACCGTTATGGTTAGCCGCTGCATGTAGATGTAGTTCAAATTTGAATTACGGTCATTAAATGGCAAGAAAATCACTTAAATGTCTTAAAAAGGTTAAACGACACCAAGAATTTTCCTAATTTTCACATCGCAGTTGTATAAGTGCACGTTAACTGTAGAATTTTTTTGAAGCCCATAAGGGGAAGCTATCTCCCGTTCGTCATCAAACATGCATTGTTCCCTCTTGAAACCACGAGCCTTCTAGTGAGTTGCTCCGGTTTGTG
This sequence comes from Thinopyrum elongatum, assembly GCA_011799875.1. NCBI lineage: Eukaryota > Viridiplantae > Streptophyta > Magnoliopsida > Poales > Poaceae > Thinopyrum > Thinopyrum elongatum. The sequence goes on from CM022301.1 coordinate 190,135,540, forward strand.
AGGGGTGTGTGTCCAAACTTTCGTCAAACAGACCAATATTTTTACCACATCATCTTGGTGGCATGACATTTCGTCAAGCAAGGTTTCATGTGTTTCCTATCTTTTTTTCATTTTTTGGAATTTAAATGCCATGGCACTCCATGCATGTGTCCAGGCCGTGACACCAATATGTTTTAAATTTCCTTCCAATTTACTACACATGGAATTAACTCGCACACAAGTACACAAATATGATTTTTCAAACCGTTATGGTTAGCCGTTGCATTAGATGTAGTTCAAATTTGAATTACGGTCATTAAATGGCTAGAAAATCACTTAAATGTCTTTAAAAGGTCAAATGACCCCTGGAATTTTCCAAATTTTCAAATGACAGTTGTATTAGTGCACGTTAACTTTAGAAAACTAATGAAGGAAGTAAGAGGAAGCCATCGCCCGTTCGTCATCAAACATGCATTATTCCCTCTCGGAACCACGAGCCTTCTAGTGAGTTGCTCCGGTTTGTGAGGGGTGTGTGTCCAAACTTTCGTCAAACATGCCAAAAAATTTACCATATCATCTTGGTGGCATGACATTACATCAAGCAAGGTTTCATGTGTTTCTGATCTTTTTTTAACTTTTTGGAATTTAAATGCCATGGCACTCCATGCTTTGTGTCATAGCCTTGAGACCAATATTGATAGAGGCAAAGGTGTCCCGTGTTTCGATGAGATGGTGGCTATCGTTTTTGGTGGAGTAGACTTTGACGATCCGACTACGAACGTGCGAGGACGTCGTACCTTAGCAATCGCTAAACCAACTCCGAGAGGTTATTGACCACGCCGGAGCACGATCAACCTGACCACGAGGGTCTATTTCCTGCAAGCAAACGAAGAACAAGCAAGAAACTAAGATTTGCAATCTGGATATCACGAATATAAGATGAAAGCTTTATTGATCAAGGTGGGGTTCTGTGACGTCTTGGTCTGGTCGTTGAACACAAACGAAGTACGCGAAGTTGTAGCTATGGCGAACTTTTAATCTAAACAAAACCCAAAGTCTAAACGGTGCCCTAAGGGCTGTATATATGGAGGAAGAGGGGGGATTTCGTGGCCATTGAAGGAGGGGTCCGAAACCAACCCTATCACTTGTTTCCCCACACATACGGACTCTAAAAACAGCCTATACTCAAGTATTTCGAAATTACATGGGCCTGGCCCAATAATAAGGTGACGCAGCACCTATAATAGCCTTTGGACGAAATTTATGAATTGGCATCTTGTATATTTCGTCCAAGGCTTCATGCACTCATTATGGTGGCTTCAAAGTCCTGAAATCATCACTTGTAACTCCGTTCTTGTTCCCCTTGCACATGCCATCATCTCCATGCTTGAACTTACTCCAAGGTTCCTCTTTCTTGTCCAAGCTAGGCCCTTCATTTGTAAGCAAAACAAATGTATCCAATTTATGCAGCATCATATTCTCATGAACATTAGAATCATAACCAAGAAACGAAAGTACCTGATTATTTAATTGGCGTGCGCGAGCTCTAGTAATTGGTCCAGTATGTATAGCAGCAGGGGTTGTGGGTGTAACAATGGTATTGATGTCCTCATCATCCTCCCCTTCTTGAAATGAAGTCGTCCTCGACGGAAGCTCATCTTCCTCACCTAAATAAGGCTTCAAATCTGCAATGTTAAAAGTGGGACAAACCCCAAAATCTCCAGGCAGCTCAAGTTTATATGCATTATCATTTATTTTCTCTAACACCTTAAAAGGACCATCAGCACGTGGCATTAGCTTTGATTTGCGCAAATCAGGAAATCTATCCTTACGCAAATGTAACCAAACAAGGTCTCCAGGTGCAAACACAACATGTTTTCTACCCTTATCTCCAGCAAGTTTATATTTAGCATTCATACACTCAATGTTCTCCTTAGTTAACTCATGCATTTTTAAGATCAATTCAGCACATTGTTTAGCATCAAAATTAACCTTCTCCGAAGATGGAAGAGGCAACAAATCAATAGGTGCACGAGGTAGGAAACCATATACAATTTCAAAAGGGCACATCTTAGTAGTAGAATGCAACGAACGATTATAAGCAAATTCAATATGAGGCAAGCATTCTTCCCAGATTTTCTTGTTATTCTTCAAAACAACCCTAAGCATAGTAGACAATGTTCTATTGACTACTTCAGTTTGTCCATCAGTTTGGGGGTGACACGTAGTACTAAAAAGCAGTTTAGTCCCCAACTTAGCCCATAAACATCTCCAAAAGTGGCTAAGAAATTTGGTATCACGATCTGAAACAATAGTATTTGGCACACCATGCAAGCGATTAATTTCACGAAAGAACAAATCAACAACATTAGCAGCATCATCGCTTTTATGACATGGTATAAAGTGTGCCATTTTTTAGAACCTATCCACGACAACAAATATGCTATCCCTCCCCTTCTTTGTTCGAGGTAAACCCAAAACAAAGTCCATAGATATATCCTCCCATGGAACACTAGGTACAGGCAAAGGCATATATAAACCATGAGGATTGAGTCGTGACTTAGCTTTTTGACGTGTAGTGCAGCGAGCAACAAAGCGCTCAACATCCCGTCTCATCTTTGGCCAAAAGAAATGTGTAGCAAGTACATCCTCCGTCTTCTTTATGCCAAAGTGTCCCATTAATCCTCCTCCATGCGCCTCCTGCAACAACAAAAGACGAACGGAGCTAGCTGGAATGCATAGCTTGTTAGCACGAAACACAAATCCATCGTTAATGACGAACTTGTTCCATGTTCTCCCTTCTTTACAATTCTGCAATACATCTTTAAATTCAAGATCATGCACATATTGATCTTTGATGGTCTCCAAACCAAATATTTTAAAGTCAAGTTGTGAAAGCATAGTATAATGACGAGACAATGCATCAGCAATAACATTTTCTTTACCCTTCTTGTGTTTAATGACATAAGGGAAAGTCTCAATGAATTCAACCCATTTAGCATGTCTATGGTTCAGTTTTGCTTGACTTTTAATGTGTTTCAAAGATTCATGATCAGAATGTATAACATATTCTTTGGGCCATAAATAATGTTGCCATGTTTCTAAAGTCCGAACAAGAGCATATAATTCTTTATCATAAGTAGAATAGTTCAGACTAGGCCCACTCAATTTTTCAGAAAAGTATAAAACAGGTTTGCCATCTTGTAATAACACACCTCCTAATCCAATTCCACTAGCATCACATTCAAGCTCAAAAGTCTTATTAAAATCAGGAAGTTGGAGTAAAGGAGCATGTGTCAACTTATCTTTCAATACCGTGAAGGCTTCTTCCTGTGCGGTACCCCAAACAAAAGGCACATCCTTCTTTGTAAGCTCATTGAGAGGTGCAGCAATGGTGCTAAAATCTCTCACAAAACGCCTATAGAAACCAGCGAGTCCAAGGAAACTCCTCACTTGTGTGACCGTTTTCGGCTGCGGCCAACTCTCAATAGCTTCAATCTTGGCTTTATCAACGTCAATTCCCTGTGGAGTAACAACATAGCCAAGAAAAGATACTCGGTCGGTGCAAAAGGTGCACTTCCCAAGGTTACCAAACAAACGTGCATCACGTAGAGCAATAAAAACAACACGTAAATGTTCCAAATGTTCCTCCAAGGATCTGCTATAAATCAATATATCATCAAAGTAAACTACCACAAATCGTCCAATGAAAGCACGTAAAACTTCGTTCATTAATCTCATCAAAGTACTAGGTGCATTAGTTAACCCAAAAGGCATGACTAACCATTCATATAAACCAAACTTAGTTTCAAATGCTGTTTTCCATTCATCTCCCAATTTCATACGAATTTGATGGTATCCACTACGCAAATCAACTTTGGAGAATATTGTAGAGCCACTCAATTCATCAAGCATATCATCTAGCCTAGGAATAGGATGACAATAGCGAATAGTAATATTATTAATGCCTCTACAATCAACACACATACGCGATGTACCATCCTTTTTTGGCACTAGTATAATAGGAACAGCACAAGGACTAAGAGATTCGTGTATATAACCTTTGTCGAGCACCTCCTGTACTTGACGCATAATCTCCTTCGTCTCCTCTCGATTGGTATGGTATGGCGCACGGTTTGGCAGCGAAGCACCGGGAATTAAGTCAATATGATGCTCAATCCTGCGAATAGGTGGCAATCCTGGTGGCACGTCTTGTGGAAAGACATCAGCGAACTCCTGCAAAATGTTAGTGACAGCAGGAGGCAAAGAGGAAGGCATGTCCTCGAATGAAAATAACGCCTCTTTGCACACAAAAGAATAGCAAACAGATTTGTTGAAATCTAGCTCATCAATATCAGATTTGGTGGCAAGTAAACATGCACTTTTCAATTTAATTTCAGAAGCAACACTAGATGGTTTATTATTAGGCTTCATTTGTTGCTCAAATTCTTTTGCCACAATCTGATTTTCACTCTTATTTTTCTCTTGTTTTGCTTTACTAGCTCTATTAATATCATCTTTCAAAATAGAATCAGGAGTCATAGGAAGCAAAGTAATATGTTTATCCTTATGAACAAGAGTATACTGATTGTTTCTACCATGGTGTACATAATTTTTATCAAATTGCCATGGTCTACCAAGTAATAATGAACATGCTTGCATGGGTACCACATCACAATCAACATAATCAGCATATGTAGAGATACTAAAATGCACACGAACAGTACGTGTTACCTTAACCTTGCCGCTGTTGTTGAACCATTGGATATAGTAAGGATGTGGATGTGGTCTTGTGGTGAGAGATAGCTTCTCCACCATCTCCATGCTAGCCAAGTTGTTGCAGCTCCCTCCATCTATGATGACGCGAACAGAACGTTCCTTCACAACTCCCTTTGTATGGAACAAATTATGTCTCTGATTTTGCTCAGCTTGTGTGACCTGCACACTCAAAACACGTTGAGCAACTAAACATTCATACCTGTCAGTGTCTTCAGGAGCCATGTATTGCATCTCATGATCAGAATCATCTCCACCGTGTTCTTCACTTGTAATAAGAGCCAAAGTCTCCTCATCACAGTCACTAGCGGACTCATACCCACCATCCTCAGTAGCAATCATAACATGCGGAGATTGGCATTCTCTCGCATAATGACCTCTACCCTTACAACGACGACAAATAATATCATGAGTGTGCCCTGTTGATGCCATAGATGAAGAAGAGCTCTGGGCAGGCCCAGAAGGTGTACTCCTGGCAGATGGTGGTGGTGGTGCTTGTTTTCTTGTATCTCAGTTGGAATTGGCGGCTGAAGTCAGTGGTGCTGCAGTAGGATGTGTGGGAGTAGAGGATGCACGCGGTGTCCATGATGAAGATCGACCTGCAGAAAAATTAGTTCGCGCCAATGCCTGTCGATCCTGCACTTCACGTTCAGCTTTGCAAGCAAGATGGAATAAATGAGTGATATTATTATACTCCTTATACTCTAGAATGGTCTGAATCTCTTTATTTAATCCACCCATAAAACGTGCAAGCATAGCTTCATTATCCTCAACAATACCACATCTAATCATGCCAGTTTGTAATTCTTGATAATATTCTTCTACAGAATTTTTTCCTTATCTTAAACACTGCAATTTTTGAAGTAATTCACGTTGATAATATGGTGGAACCCAACGAGTACGCATAGCAGTTTTCAAAGCAGCCCAAGTAGCTGGAATAGGATATAATCTACAATGTTCGGACCACCATACACATGCAAAACTAGTGAAAGCACAAACAGCAGCAGCAACCCGTCTCTCCTCGGGATATTGTAAACATGTAAAACGTTGTTCAGTTTCTAACTCCCAAGTAAGATATATATCAGGAACATATCTACCCTCAAATGGTGGAATATTCAATTTTAGTTTAGGAATATGGTCATGATCTCGTACCTGAGGTGGTGCTACAGCCCTACCATTGCGATAATATGCATGAGGTCGACCTGCTGGTGGTGGTGCTGGTGGTTGCACATAGTTCTGATTTTGATCAACCTCATCCTCGTAATAGTCCTCCACCTCTGCAGTAGCAGCAGGAGCAACAGAAGCATTAACAGTAGGTACAACGGCACCAGAAGTTTGACCAGGCTCAAGGGGAACGCGTAGTGCTCGTCCCACTTGATTTGGAAGGCGCTGTTGGTGTTGTTGTTGCTGTAGAGGTGCGACAGGTGCAGCGGGCGGTGGTTGTGGAAGACGCGCGAGCAATTCATTAAACTTGTTATCGAGCTTTGTTTCGAACACCTTCTCAATGCCATCTATCTTCTCCATGGCCTCTTCAAATCTGGTTAGCACATCTTCCACCTGTCCACTCATCATTTGCTGAAACTTATCATGTAACTCTTTGTTCATCATGTTCTCCCAGTCAGTCTCGTTGGCTTGTGATCCTGCCATGGTTAGCAGCAATAGAAACACACAAGAATATGATCCTACAGACTACTAGAAAGTGGTGGTGGTGTGGTGTGGTGTCACAAATCCGTCAAGCAAATCTCAAATTCTTACCAGTTCTTACCCAGCAGCAGGTGGTGATCGGCAACCTTTGTAGTCAAAACTCACAACGCTTGGACAGAGCGATTGCCAGGTGGTGTCAAACGCACGATGTAGATGTATGTGTAGCTGGGAAGGCTTATGGTAGCAAAAAGGGTCAGCAATAATCAATTCAGAGATGCAATGTTGAATAAACGCTCAACGACGGTACTGTGCTGGTCCTAGGCTAGACCGTGCTACAGACGCGAGCCTAGAACACTAACAAAACACGGCGCTGCACGTAAACAAGGGAGGAGCACACTCTGAATTTTTTTTTCTTTTTTTTATCACTTTTTTTTTGCACTTCTTTTCCTTTTTTTTTTGCTTCGCAACAATTTTTTTTTCGAAAAAGTCTACAAATGGTCTAAAAACTGCCTACCCAGAATTTTCAAGACTTGGTTTTTTTTAAACTGGAACTATTTTTCTTCTGCGGGTGGCACGAAAGTTGGGGAGTCCGACTTGGTCACAACTCGGAGTATGGCGTGATCTGGAACTCGAAAATAAAGGAACAAATGCTGGACTCGGACTAGGACTGGTGGCGGAGATGAATCTAGTGGAACTCAAATTGGTGATGGTATATGACGGTAGTATATGTGGACTCGGATTGGTGGTGATATATGGACTCGGAGCGGTGGTGGTATATGGACTCAGAGAAATAGCAGATAAGCGGTGGTGGTATATGGTAGGGGCGATGATGATGGTGCGGTGGCGGCGTGACAACTTGTGAACAGAACTCGAAACTCTAAAGAACTAGACGCTAAGACCAGCAACTTGACACGACGATGCAACCGCAAATTCAACAAAGCAAATACAGAAAAGATTACGCAATGGCTCAGATTGGTTTGGATATGATGAACTAACCCTAAATTTTTGTTTGGCTTTTTCTTGGACTGTAGGTATGAAGAACAGACTCGATCTAAACTACGAAAAACTGTAAATCTCATCGAGCAACCTGGAAATCTGACACCACTTGATAGTGGCAAAGGTGTCCCGTCTTTCGATGAGATGGTGGCTATCATTTTTGGTGGAGTAGACTTTGACGATCCGACTACGAACGTGCGAGGACATTGCGCCTTAGCAATCGCTAAACCAACTCCGAGAGGTTATTGACCACGCCGGAGCATGATCAACCTGACCATGAGGGTCTATTTCCTGCAAGCAATCGAAGAACAAGCAAGAAACTAAGATTAGCAATCTGGATATCGCGAATATAAGATGAAAGCTTTATTGATCAAGGTGGGGTTCTGTGACGTCTTGGTCTGGTCGTTGAACACAAACAAAGTACGCGAAGTTGCAGCTATGGCAAACTTTTAATCTAAACAAAACCGAAAGTCTAAACGGTGCCCTAAGGGCTGTATATATGGAGGAAGAGGGGGGGGGATTTCGTGGCCCTTGAAGGAGGGGTCCGAAACCAACCCTATCTCTTGTTTCCCCACACATACGGACTCTAAAAACAGCCTATACTCAAGTATTTCGAAATTACATGGGCCTGGCCCAATAATAAGGTGACGCAGCACCTATAATAGCCGCTGGACAAAATTTATGAAGTGGCATCTTGTATATTTCGTCCAAGGCTTCATGCACTCATTATGGTGGCTTCAAAGTCCTGAAATCATCACTTGTAACTCCGTTCTTGTTCCCCTTGCGCATGCCATCATCTCCATGCTTGAACTTGCTCCAAGGTTCCTCTTTCTTGTCCAAGCTAGGCCCTTCATTTGTAAGCAAAACAAATGTATCCAATTTAGGCAGCATCATATTCTCATGAACATTAGAATCATTACCAAGAAACGAAAGTACCAGATTATTTAATTGGCGTGCGCGAGCTATAGTAATTGGTCCAGTATGTATAGCAGTAGGGGTTGTGGGTGTAACAATGGTATTGATGTCCTCATCAAATATGTTTGAAAATTCCTTCCAATTTACTGCACATGGAATTAACTCGCACACAAGAACACAAATATGATTTTTCAAACCATTATGGTTAGCCGTTGCATGTAGATGTAGTTCAAATTTGAATTACGGTCATTAAATGCCTCGAAAATCACATAAATGTCTTTAAAAGGTCAAATGACCCCTGGAATTTTCCAAATTTTCAAATGATAGTTGTATTAGTGCATGTTAACTTTAGAAAAAAATTGAAGGCCGTAAGAGGAAGCCATCGCCCGTTCGTCATCAAACAAGCACTGTTCCTTCTCGGAACCACGAGCCTTCTAGTGAGTTGCTCCGGTTTGTGAGGGGTGTGTGTCCAAACTTTCATCAAACATGCCAATTTTTTTAACACATCATCTTGGTCGCATGACATTACATCAAGCAAGGTTTCATGTGTTTCTAATCTTTTTTTAACTTTTTGGAATTCAAATGCCATGGCACTCCATGAATGTGTCCACGCCATGACACCAATATGTTTGAAAATTCCTTCCAATTTACTGCACATGGAATTAACTCGCACACAAGTACACAAATATGTTTTTTCAAATCGTTATGGTTAGCCGTTGCATGTAGATGTAGTTCAAATTTGAATTACAGTCATTAAATGGCTAGAAAATCACTTAAATGTCTTTAAAAGGTCAAATGACCCTTGGAATTATCCAAATTTTCAAATGACAGTTGTATTAGTGCACGTTAACTGTAGAATTTTTTTAAGGCCGTAAGAGGAAGCTATCGCTCGTTCGTCATCAAACATGCATTATTCCCTCTTGGAACCACGAGTCTTCTAGTGAGTTGCTCCGATTTCTGTGGGGTGTGTGTCCAAACTTTCGTCAAACATGCCAATTTTTTTTCCACATCATCTTGGTGGCATGACATTACATCAAGCAAGGTTTCATGTGTTTCTGATCTTTTTTTAACTTTTTGGAATTTAAATGCCATGGCACTCCATGCATATGTCCATGCCGTGACACCAATATGTTTGAAAATTCCTTCCAATTTACTGCACATGGAATTAAATCGCACACAAGTACACAAATATGATTATTCAAACCGTTATGGTTAGCCGTTGCAGGTAGATGTAGTTCAAATTTGAATTATGGTCATTAAATGGCTAGAAAATCACTTAAATGTCTTTAAAAGGTCAAATGACCCGTGGAATTTTCCAAATTTTCAAATGACAGTTGTATTAGTGCATGTTAACTGTAGAAATTTTTTGAAGGCCGTAAGATAAAGCTATCGCCCGTTCGTCATCAAACATGCATTGTTCCCTCTCGGAACCACAAGCCTTCTACCGAGTTGCTCCGGTTTGTGAGGGGTGTGTGTCCAAACTTTCGTCAAACATGCCAATTTTTTTACCATATCATCATGGTGGCATGACATTACATCAAGCAAGGTTTCATGTGTTTCTGATCTTTTTTTAACTTTTTGGAATTTAAATGCCATGGCACTCCATGCTTTGTGTTATAGCCATGAGACCAATATGTTTAAAAATTCCTTCCAATTTACTGCACGTGAAATTAACTTGCACACAAGTACACAAATAGGACTTTTCAAACCGTTATTGTTAGCTGTTGCAAGTACATGTAGTTCAAATTTGTATTATGGTCATTAAATGGCTAGAAAATCACTTAAATGTCTTAAAAGGTCAAATGACCCCTGGAATTTTCCAAATTTTCAAATGACAGTTGTATTAGTAATACAAATTATCTCGTACATTCAAAACACCATCCGTTGCCACTTTACTCCAAATTCGTCTTTCACAACTAATAAAAAATATCAACAACATCACACACAGTTGTCTTGTAGGAACCATTTGCGATGAAAATTCATGGGTCTACTTAAGTCTTCCTCCTTAAGCTTCGCCGGCTCGTCTGCTCCAGTGCCAACAACCCCCGAATCTAGGAATCTCGATCCCCATTCCCACAACCCCTTCTTGCAAAGATGACGCCGTGGAAACGCTTCGTGAGTGCCCGTACGATGGCCGCGTCCTCCCCGAGCACCGCCGCCTGCACCGAGAGTGCAACTGCCTACGCTAAGAGTGCCGCCGCATCCGCATTTAGCGCGGCTGCATCCATCGAGAGGGCGTCTGCGGCAGCTGACAGGGCAGCTGCAGCAGCCGAGATGGCTGCAGCAACTGCTGCGACGGCGGCTGCAAACAGGAGCACCTGCTCCCTCATGAGATTGCCGAACGGGAGCTGGAGATCGAGGAGCGCCGGGAGGAGGAGTGGCGCGTGGCCGAGGTCGAGGTAGAGAAGAGTCTGTCCGTCGAGGCATCGGCGGTGGAGTACCAACGCGAGCTCTGGCGCAGCCACTACTACGAGTACTACAAGCTTGAGGGCGGCGCCGAGGAAGAGGACGAGGATGAGGACGAGGACGTGGTTGACTTCAGCAGGGGGATGCGGAATCCACCAATGGCGGCATGTCGCCAGGACAAGTCATCGACATCTCATCTCACACCGGCGATGCATAGGCCGGCGCGGCGCCGGCTTTGTTAAAATTATGCATACTTAGGCTTTGTGTTTAATGCTGGTCTTTTGTTAGAGCAATGTTTAGGTCAACTGGCTCTATTTAATTAGTAAAATTGCTCGATTCAATAAGTGTGGTCTGTGTGCTGTACACTCTTTTGTGTGCCCAAATTAGCAAGCGATGTTAAATTATGCAATGATGTGGATGAGGACAGTACCCAGGGAAATTTCCACCAAAATTTGAATTATCAAACTCATCCCATGCGCGTAAAGCAGAAGAATCATTTGTGATGCACACAATCGTTCAAAGTGAATAGTGTCCGGCGGCACCAAGCGCAAAGTTTCCCTCCACATTTCGACAATTTTGGCCTACCGCCGAAATATCTACCCCCTCCCCCCCTTCCCCACCCCATTTTCTCCCTGACCACAAGTCACATTTCCCCTGTTTCCTCCTTCCTTCCTTCTGAAGCTATAGCCGCTTCCTCTCTTGCTTCCTTGCTCTTGGCGTCTCGCATCTCGCCGTCTCGCATCCTACCGCCGAGGTCGCCATGGTCTTCTTGTAAGGGGCCGATTTTCTGGGACATAAATCCCAGCAAATGACACTTGTGTCATCACCAGCCCTTGGATTACTGTTGCTGGTGGACATTTCCTTGATACAGAATTCTAAGCAATTACAAGAGTTTGAGTACAAGACCGTAAAGGTCCAACGAAAATAACAAGGATCTCTAGTGGTGGATGACGGAAGCGACTCGTGGATCTCCAACGCTGATGTGACTCCATTCCCACAGGAACAGCTGACCTGGACAACTCCTATCTCGCGTGGCTGCTATCTTCGATTCCTAGGTTGCGGGGGTGTCTTCAAAGTACTTCTCTCTGAAACATGATCTGGCGAAGACAATAGCCAGGAACAAGCCTGTGAGTACGTTTGAATGTACTCGCAAACATGATGAACAAAAGATATACCGAATGCACATGCTCGTGATGAATTGAATTATATGCATGAGCTGACTAAAAATCAAGCATGACATGATAAATATTCAAATGGTGTGGAAGGGTAAGTAAATCATGTCAGCAGTAAATCAAGGAAATGAAATGGAACATCAGGCGTTGGACAGCCTGAAGAATTCCAAGGAAAATGCCAAGCGGGTGTCTAAATGCGACGCCTTGAGAGGTCTTGAAAAGAAATGCCAAACGGGTGTCTAAAAACGACGCCGCGAGAGGTCTTGAAAAGAAATGCCATAGTCGGGTGTCTGAAGCGACGCCTCATAAAGGGCTTATACGAAACTAATAACACGAGTATCCAAGTGGACTAGCCATCCCAAGTGATACCCAGAAACGAAAATGAAAATGAGTATCCCGGGTAGTCTAGCCATCCCAAGACATACTCACAATTGCACATAAGAGGAAAAGGTTAGCCCACAATAATATTCATAGTGGCACCAGTAGTGACAATAATTATCCTGCAGAACGAACCATGATCAATTTAATTATTTCCTGCGGAGATTGACACTAAGACCAACACTTGACCAACCCAGACTGTAGTCCTTAACCATGGACATGGCTATTCGAGTATATATAAGTCTGCAGAGGGTGTACTCTTTACCCATGTGTATAGGATTTGTTTAGTCCGCATTGAGACGCTGACTAATTCCCATTACAGTCTTTGAGTTGAAAACACACCTGACCAGTACACACCAGTTTTAACTCACCGAAGCCAGGAATCACCCAAGGCAATGATAGAGTAAGACTCTAAGTGGGAAGGCCTCATTCAACGGCCTCCAATAGCATGGGATCACAATACTTATACCGCGCGCAACTAGGGGTGCTACCACTCTTCAGGCTCAACTGAAGACACCCATGCCCCCGGACAAAGTGACATGCCAATGGTATCTTTCACTATGGCCTCTCTATACGGTATGTGCACGGAAAGGGGTTAACAACTTACTGAACCGTACCCTACCTGTGGCAGGGACAAGTGGCAGCACGACTCAAGTATGGGGGTTACCGGAACAAGACTCGATCTACGGTCCACCCGGGAGGTTTATAATTTCCTGCAATGATTAGCACAACATATTTCCTTAGTGGTACCCAACAGGGTCACCACCTGGCATGTCCCGACATGCCCTCACTGTTCATTCTCTTCACAATGAGATTTCAGTCTCACGGTCACTTCTCTTGTGACTGATTCTTTCCTGCAGAATAGCCTGGACCAACACAGGCATATATGGCATGTGAAAATAACCATACTCACATATACCTCATGTTTAAATGAAGATAAAATACCATCAAGGGGGTCATGCATGTATGACTAGCAATATGCAGATTCTATATGAATTTAAAACATATTCATAATTCAATCACACTTGCAAACAAACCATTATGCATTCACCATATCATGTGTTCAAGATGCTTGCCTTGAGCATGCAGAAAGATTGGGTGCACTCCAAATGTTTGAAAATCTTATCTTCCCTCCATTCCCTATTTTCAAAATATTACAATTACAACACAAAGCCAAAATAGTGCTAAAATTTTGTTTGGAAATTTTTGAAATGAATAATAAAATAAACTAGATGAAATTTGAGAAATAACAGAAAAAGAATCAAGTCATTTGGAGTTGTGTTTTAAAAACTAGAGGCAGTCAAAGTTAGGGTCAAATCTGAATTTAAATAAAAACATAAAAGAAAATGTTTCGGCTGGAAATACGCTTTTCAGCGGAGAAGATGTACTAGGTAGCATATGCTTTCCGAAGAAGGAAACGTACTTGGAGGAATGCGCTTTCACTTATGGATGTCTCGGTGTGGGCTGTGTCACTGACTGTGGGTCCCGCGGGCCCACCAGTCCGGTTTGACTGGTCAGCCGCCCGCGTCATCTCCTCCGACAAAGCAGAGGCGAGGTTCCGGCGATCGGCGCCAGTGAACAGCGGCACCCCTCGGGGATCTGAGCACATGGGTGTGCTCAGGAGGTCGAGGCGAACCCGTGGGTACCCTCCTTGGTAGCCGGAGTGGACGGAGTCGCTGGCGGCGAGCTTCCCGGTGGACGGCGGCATCGGGTGAGATGGAGCTTTCGCCAACGGTGGCTCCTAAGCAAAATTGAGCGCGTGGATGGTTTTGTGGGAGCACCAGGAGACTACTGGTGGAGAGAACGGAGTGGGGGGGGGGGGCTCTGGTGGCTCCGGAACCATCTGGACGGTAACGGCGGCCGTAGCTGCCGGAGAGGAAGAAGACGGCCATCTCCGGTCATTTGGCTACCCGAAGTGGCTTGCAGAGGATGGAGAAGTGGTGTTTAGGGTAGGAGCGAGCTCGAGGTGAGCTTTTATAGCGGGAGGGGGTCTGTTCCGCGGTGTCCAGGGGATAAGCATGGCTGCGGCGACCATTACGACGGCAGGTGAGGCCGTTGAGGTCGGTAGGGTGGTCGGCGAGGACGGTGGCTACCCGCAGTTACTCCTGGGAGGACCTAGGTGGCTCGGGGCGCGCCACGCGGATTGGGCGGAGACGTGGCCGTGCGGGACTCGTCGGGCGGCGCTCCTGTTCGTCGTGGACGGCGGTGGACGGCGCTAGGGGCCAAGAGAGGGTGTCGGCGAGCTCCTGGCTGGTCGGGATGATCCAAAGGAGGATCAGGACGAGAAGGGGAGGCAGCCGAGTGGCGGCAGGACCTCGGTGTCGACGCGTGCAAAATGCGCGCTCTGGACACGCTCTGGACGTGCACGTAGCGTGCTCGACAAAATGCCTCGGTGGTCTAGGATCTTATGATGCTAATGCAACTTTCCAAAGAGTTGATTTAGGGTATAATAGAGCTAGTAGACATGGTGGTTTGGTCAGATGAGCAGGTGCCCATTGCAAGTTTATAAACTTGTAGATTTCTGTCATGCACATGAAGTGTTGACAGAATTCCAGGGCAAGCTAGAGAATTTTGTTGATGATGAGACTTGGCAGTATGAGGTCTCCTTAGGTGATAGAGAAGATGGCGGAGTTAGTTTGTCAAAAAGAGAAACTTGTTAGTGCAAGTTTTACCAGAATTTAGTTCTGGACAGAAACTTCAGAGGAGTATTTGGTAGACTTCAAAGATGCAAATGGAGCTGATCTTCTGGACTTAAGGTTTTGGTTGGTAGGACTACAAGGTAGAAAAGTTTCAGAATAAACAGAGCTAGGAAAATTAGGGTTGTAATTATAACTCAAGAGTTGGACAGAAATAAAAAGAGGGTGTTTCACTCAAAATTTTCAAAGGACCTAGTTAGGTTTTTGCATAAAAGTGACACATAGGCATCACCTAACCTCTCATAATTTTTGTGGGATTTTAAATCAATTATTTAAAATAATTGTAGTGAAACAGAACCATTTCAATCATTGGAAAATGCTTCTAAAAGTATTATTTGTGGCAAATTTTATTATGAAAATATTTCCTACTGTTATTTATGATATAAATGAAATGATTTACAAAACAATGAAAGACCACAACATTCTACAAAATAATCTTCTATGGAGGAAAGAATTTTGGAAAACAGAAAACAGAAAAGGCTTTGAAATTAATAAATGACCTCGTATAGCTCAAAATTTTATTTCTGACCAAATTTTACTTAATAAAATTATGGTTAAATTTTTGGGGTGTTACACTTCTTCAATGACCTCTCCGGCGGTTCCTCCTCCGACGACGACTCCTTCACCACCCGGGTATGCCTCTCTTCTCTCTCTCGGGTTATGACTTGGAATGAAGGATTTTAACCCGGCGGTCAATTTGAGTCATTTCTTCCTCTTGTAGCTCCCTAGGACCATCAGTTGCAACGAATGGAGCGGGGTGGCTGAAGATCTGCCTACTCATTGTCACCATCAATCTCCATGCGTGAAGCTAGTTGCGTTTGAATCTGTGGACTGTGGGAGGAAGTTTCTGGCATGTGCAGAGAAGGTTAGCCCCACTTTCGTTGTTACAAATCATTTGATAGATGTGATTCAGACACTATCACTGTGCTATGTTATTCTGGATGTTAAGACAGTGTCACAGTTTGTACCTAGTATCTAAAAATGTTGCCATCTCATCAGCCATGCCATTAGAAAATTATTTGGCACCGCTTCAGCAGTTTGTGTAGCCAACTTTGGTCCACACATCCGAGCAGCCAAACAGTAAAATACTAAATCTTTATGGCATGAAGGAACTGGGCATCAGAGCAACTAGGTGCTCCGGAGTCTGGGTCCCTGATTTTTTTCCGCCGCATCGGCTCGCCAGTGGAGGGCACCGATGCCAAATGTAGCAACAGTTGTCTTTACACCGGTTTTGGCATACACAGTGGATAGCCTTAGTGCTATTAGTTCTATGTTACTAAATTTGTGCATGTACAAACCTGTTAGTATCAATTTGCTGTCATCCAAACACTGTCGCTATGCTGTTGCAGTTATATTTAGCTTCCTCATAAAATGTTCAATTTGTTATTTATAGTACATGACTAAGAACTTGTAGCGTTGTTGTAGTTAATTATAGCTTCTGATGTTTCAGAAATTGGTTGTTGTCTCAGTAGCAATTAATTCATTTGCACATTGATCTTTTTGAGAAGATATGTCATAATTAACCCGTTTCTTCAGTTTTTCAAAATATATATTTGGTGATTTTCTATGTTGCTAGAAACCCATTTCCCCTACATTTTTTACTGATCTAGTTTTAAATATTATAGGATGAACAGAAGTGTTCTTACCTGGAGTGGGTTGATTAAGAGTGGCCACAGTCATTGAAGATGTGCCTAGCAAAGCTCTGCAGCATGTATGAGGAAGAGAACAGAGGTAGGCTTAGAGAAAGTGTTGTCAACGCTGAAGAATATTTGAAGATGCGGGTTAAAAAGAGGAAGATGGAGAATGAGCTCAGATTTTTTAAATCAGACTTTGCTAAGATGGTGTTGGCGAAGTAGGAGGCACTTTCCCAGTTGGCCAGTGCAAAACAGGTTCTTACAGAACTGAAAGTAGAGGTGGATAAGACGAGCCTGGATGATCTCGATTAAGGAAATAAATATATTGTTCTTATGAAGGTTAACTAGCTATATGTTGTACTGTGCTATTGATGACCCACAAGTATAGGGGATCTATCATAGTCCTTTTGATAAGTAAGAGTGTCGAACCCAACAAGGAGCAGAAGGAAATAACAAGCGGTTTTCAGCAAGGTATTCTCTGCAAGCACTGAAATTATCGGTAACAGATAGTTGTATGATAAGATAATTCGTAATGAGTAACAAGTAACAAAAGTAACTAAGGTGCAGCAAGGTGGCCCAATTCTTTTTGTAGCAAAGGACAAGCCTGGACGAACTCCTATATAAAGCAAAGCGCTCCCGAGGACACATGGGAATTGTTGTCAAGTTAGTTTTCATCATGCTCATATGATTTGCGTTCGTTACTTTGATAATTTGATATGTGGGTGGACCGGTGCTTGGGTTCTGCCCTTCCTTGGACAAGCCTCCCACTTATGATTAACCCCTCTCGCAAGCATCCGCAACTACGAAAGAAGAATTAAGATAAATCTAACCATAGCATGAAACATATGGATCCAAATCAGCCCCTTACGAAGCAACGCATAAACTAGGGTTTAAACTTCTGTCACTCTAGCAACCCATCATCTACTTATTACTTCCCAATGCCTTCCCCTAGGCCCAAATCATGGTGAAGTGTCATGTAGTCGATGTTCACATAACACCACTAGAGGAAAGACAACATACATCTCATCAAAATATCGAACGAGTACCAAATTCACATGATTACTTATAACAAGACTTCTCCCATGTCCTTAGGAACAAACGTAACTACTCACAAAGCATATTCATGTTCATAATCAGAGGAGTATTAATTATCATTAAGGATCTAAACATATGATCTTCCACCGAATAAACCAACTAGCATCAACTATAAGGAGTAATCAACACTACTAGCAACCCACAGGTACCAATCTGAGGTTTTGAGACAAAGATCGGATACGAGAGATGAACTAGGGTTTGAGAGGAGATGGTTCTGGTGAAGATGTTGATGGAGATTGACCCCCTCTCGATGAGAGGATCATTGGTGATGACGATGGCTTTGATTTCCCCCTACCGGAGGGAAGTTTCCCTGGCAAAACAGCTCCGCCGGAGCCCTAGACTGGTTTTGCCCAGGTTTCGCCTCGAGACAGCGGCGCTTCGTCCCGAAAGCTTCCTTCTGATTTTTTCCAGGTCAAAACACACCATATAGCAGAAGATGGGCATCGGGGGCCTACCAGGTGGCCCACAAGGCAGGGGGCGCGCCCAGGGGGGTAGGGCGCGCCCCCCCACCCTTGTGGATGGCTTGTGGCTAATGTCTACTACACAACCTTCTTCTTATAGACTCGTGTTGAGCCTCCAAGCGCAGAGTTTTGTAGGCCCGTAGCAAATTTCCCTCAAGTGGATGACCTAAGGTTTATCAATCCATGGGAGGCATAGGATGAAGATGGTCTCTCTCAAACAACCCTGCAACCAAATAACAAAGAGTCTCTTGTGTCCCCAACACACCCAATACAACGGTAAATTGTATAGGCGAACTAGTTCGGCGAAGAGATGGTGATACAAGTGCAATATGGATTGTAGATATGGGTTTTTGTAATCTGAAAATATAAAAACAGCAAGGTAGCAAGTAACAAAAGTGAGCGAAAACGGTATTGCAATGCTTCGAAACAAAGCCTAGGGTTCATACTTTCACTAGTGCAAGTTCTCTCAACAATGATAACATAACTGGATCATATAACAATCCCTCAACATGCAACAACGAGTCACTCCAAAGTCACTAATAGCAGAGAATAAACGAAGAGATTATTGTAGGGTACGAAACCACCTCAAAGTTATTCTTTCTGATCGATCTATTGGGCTATTCCTATAAGTATCACAAACAGCCCTAGAGTTCGTACTAAAATAACACCTTAAGACACACATCAACCAAAACCCTAATGTCACCTAGATACTCCAATGTCACCACAAGTATCCGCGGGTTTGATTATACGATATGCATCACACAATCTCAGATTCATCTATTCAAACCAACACAAAGAACTTCAAAGAGTGCCCCAAAGTTTCTACCGGAGAGTCAAGACGAAAACGTGTGCCAATCCCTATGCATAAGTTCACAAGGTCATAGAACCCGCAAGTTGATCACCAAAACATACATCAAGTGGATCACGTGAATATCCCATTGTCACCACAGATAAACACATGCAAGACATACATCAAGTGTTCTCAAATCCTTAAATACTCAATCCGATAAGATAACTTCAAAGGGAAAACTCAATTCAATACAAGAAGGTAGAGGGGGAGAAACATCATAAGAACCAACTATAATAGCAAAGCTCGTGGTACTTCAAGATCGTGCCAAATCAAGAACACGAGAGAGAGAGAGAGAGAGAGAGAGAGATCAAACACATAGCTACTGGTACATACCCTCAGCCCCGAGGGTGAACTACTCCCTCCTCGTCATGGAGAGCGCCGGGATGATGAAGATTGCCACCGGTGATGGGTTCCCCCTCCGGCAGGGTGCCGGAACAGGGTCCCAAGAGGTTTTTTGTGGCTACAGAGGCTTGCGGCTGCGGAACTCCTGATCTAGGTTTATTTCTGGGGGTTTCTATATTTATAGGATTATTTTGCGTCGAGAACAAGTCAGGGGGTCCACGAGGAGCCCGCAAGACCGGAGGGCGCGCCCTAGGGGGGGGCGTGCCCTGCACCCTTGTGGAGGCCTCGTGGCTCTTTTGGCCCAACTTTTTTGCTTCGGGGGCTTCTTCTGGTCCATAAAAAATCACCGTAAATTTTCAGCTCATTTGGACTTCGTTTGGTATTCCTTTTCTGCGAAACTCAAAAACAAGGAAAAAACAGAAACTGCCACTGGGCTCTAGGTTAATTGGTTAGTCCCAAAAATAATATAAAATAGCATATAAATGCATATAAAACATCCAAGATGGATAATATAATAGCATTGGACAATAAAAAATTATAGATACGTTGGAGACGTATCAAGCATCCCCAAGCTTAATTCCTGCTCGTCCTCGCGTAGGTAAATGATAAAAACAGATTTTTTTGATGTGGAATGCTACCTAACATATTTATCCATGTAATCTTCTTTATTGTGGCAAGAATATTCAGATCCATAAGATTCAAAACAAAAGTTTAATATTGACATAAAAACAATAATACTTCAAGCATACTAACAAGGCAATTATGTCTTCTCAAAATAACATGGCCAAAGAAAGTTATCCCTACAAAATCATATAGTCTGGCTATGTTCCATCTTCATCACACAAAATATTTAAATCATGCACAACCCCGATGACAAGCCAAGCAATTGTTTCATACTTTTGATGTTCTCAAACCTTTTCAACTTTCACGCAATACATGAGTGTGAGCCATGGACATAGCACTATAGGTGGAATAGAATATGGTGGTTGTGGAGAAGACAAAAAGAAGGAGATAGTCTCACATCAACTAGGCGTATCAACGGGCTATGGAGATGCCCATCAATAGATATCAATGTGAGTGAGTTGGGATTGCCATGCAATGGATGCACTAGAGCTATAAGTTTATGAAAGCTCAAAAAAACTAAGTGGGTGTGCATCCAACTTGCTTGCTCATGAAGACCTAGGGAAATTTGAGGAAGCCCATCGTTGGAATATACAAGCCAAGTTCCCATCGTTGGAGTATACAAAAGTGACAACATAGGAGACTCTCTATCATGAAGATCATGGTGCTACTTTGAAGCACAAGTGTGGTAAAAGGATAGTAGCATTGCCCCTTCTCTCTTTTTCTCTCATTCATTTTTTTTGGGCTCTCTCTCTATTTTTTGGCCTCTTTTTTTTATTTTTCATCCGGAGTCTCATCCCGACTTATGGGGGAATCATAGTCTCCATCATCCTTTCCTCACTGGGACAATGCTCTAATAATGATGATCATCACACTTGTGACGCCCCCGGCTTAATCGTGCACTAACCATACATGCAAATGCACACGATCAAGCCTAAGGACCCACTTGAAGATATCACAACACAACTCTAAAACATAAATAAAGTCATACAAGCTTTATATTACAAGCCAGGGGCCTCGAGGGCTCGAATACATAAGCTCGCTTACAAGCGTCAGCAGAAGCATCAGATATCTGAGTACAGATATAAAAGATAAAACAGATAAGCCTTTAAGAAGGCGGGGCAAAAGAAAACACTACGATCGAAAAGGCGCAGGCCTCCTGCCTGGGACCCTCCGATCCTAATCCTGGTCGTCGGCAAGCTCGTAGTAGTAGCCACCCTCGGGGTGGTAGTAGTAGTCGTCGGTGGGGGCAGCTGGCTCCGGGGCTCCGTCATCTGGTCGCATCAAAAGGATATTGGGAAAAAGAGGAAGCAAAGCAACCGTGAGTACTCATCTAAAGTACTCAGCAAGCAAGGATCTACACTACATATGCAACATTATCAAAGAAAGACTGTATATGTGGACTCGGCTGCAGAAATGCCAGAATGGAGAGAAGGCCTAGTCCTATCGAAGACTAGCATCTTCAGCGGTCTTGCAGCATTAGAAGAGTGTAGAATAGTATAGAATAAAGTAGTAGTAACATTAAGTATCAACCTCGGCCAGAGATCCTTTCTCGACTCCCTGCGAGAAAGCAATCCCAGAGCCCTAGTATCCATTTCAGTTCTAGTTGTATCGATCGGGATACAACTCCGAGCGTCCGTTACCGAGGATTCGGCTATGCATAATTTAGTTCTTCCCTGTAGGGGTGCACCAACTTACCCACCACGCTCGATTAACTCCGGCCGGACACAATTTTCTGGGTCATGCCAGGCCTCGGCCAAACGATACGCCACAACCCGACCTAGGCTTAAGAGAGAGGTCAGCACGCCAGACTAAACCTATGCCCCCAGGGGTCTTGGGCCATCGCCCCGGACGCTCCTGCACATTCCGAACGCGGCCGGTGAGTAGACCTAGCCCCCCTTATACAAGTGTAGGGCGTTACCAGTCCAACCCAGCGCACGCCGCTCAGTCACTGACGTCTATTAAGCTTCGGCTGATGCATATGACGCAGAGTGCCCATAACTGTTCCCACGTGATGGTTAGTGCTATCGGGCCAAAGGCCCACTCGGATCAAATATCCAAATCGTTAGTGTGTTGGGGGGTTTGCGGTAACGAGCAGAGACTCACGATCGATGTGACCCCGTCGCCCCATCTCGAGGACTTGCGGCAAGGGCTAAGAATGCCTGGCCACGCCTCGTAGTTATCTCACGGGCAGCCTCCAGGTCAACCCGTCTCCATATCACTCGCCACTTAGGCTCACACGGGTACCCCTCAGGGTCGACCCGCTTTTCCAAGTAACAGTTGTAAAGTCCAAGTATCCGTGTGTCCATAACATCAGGGGAATCTGAGGTATCACCCTCGTTGGATTCCTACTCGATGTATCCGTCAAGGTGAACTCGGAGGAATCACCCTCGATGGGTTCACACTTGAGGTGTTGCACGACAGCGTCGTTATCGGGAGTGGTGAAGGAGGAATCACCCTCGATGACCACGACCGAATAGCTACTCTACAGAGTTAACATCAGAAGTGCTAAACAAGGTATCACCCTCGGCACTCGATAGTAACGCTGCAGTGTCGTACAACTAAGGAGGTCATGTGCGGTGTCGGGGCCTGGTTGTCGATCACGTTGATCGAGTCATCTGATAATCCAGCGGGGGCAACTTGGGACAAAGTGGGGGTCTCTGGTGGGTCTCTATCCAGCCTATACTAAGCAGTTTAGGATAAACAGGTAGGTATCAACAGCAGTTACAAAAACAGGCTATGCATCAGAAATAGGATAAACAGTAGCAGCAGCAATTCTAATGCAAGCACAAGAAAGAAGAGAATAGGCGATATAGGCATGCTCAAGGGGGGGGGGTGCTTGCCTGTTGCTTTGCAAACACCAACGGGTCTTCGACGAGGTAGACGATCCTCGGGTCATCATCGGTCTTGGGGTCTATCGAGAGAGAAGAGGGGGAAGAAACAATAAATAAAGGCAGACAAATGCAATCACAGAAGCATAGCATGGCAGCATGTTATTCGAGGTGTGCCCTAATGCAGTACTACGCAAGTTAGTGGGAGCGGGAAATTATCCGGGAGTGTTCTCCCAGCTCCGGGTGATTATCGGACAGATGAAACGGAGGGGAAGGTTCCATGTTCATCATGCTAGAAGCATGTGACAGGTATGAGGAAGGCATATTCGGATTCGTCTCGTCGTTCTGAGCAACTTTCATATACAAAGTTTTTCGATATGAGCTACGGTTTATTTTCTATGATTTTCCAAAGGTTTAATCATTTTCCGAATTTATTTAATTATTTTAAATCAACATCAGTGACTCAGCTAATTAAACAGAGTTAGTTTAAACTAATTAGGTTAATTAGTGGGTAGGGCCTACTGTCAGTGTCTAATTAGTGTTTTAATTAATTAATTTAATTAATTAACCAATTTTCTATTTACTTAAATTCGTTTAAATGGGCGGGACCCATATGTCAGTGACACGGGGCCAGCCTAGTCAGCGTTGACTTGGTCAATGGGCCCAGTGGGGCCCGTGGTCAGTGGCTGAGCGGTGGGGCCCGCTGCGCCACGTCGGGCGCTAGCTCAGCACTGGTCACCGGAGTTCTCTGGCAAGCTCCTATGACGACGACAACTCCGGTGAGCTCGGGATTCGTCTACGGTGCATCAAATCGGCGGTGGTTTGGCTTGCTCGAACGAGCACTGCATGGCGCATCTCATGGTGGCGGTGGTCGGAGCTGGGGAGGCCAGAATACTCGCCGGCGACGACGTCGGACGGCGGTGGTTTCGGGCGTGCTACGGGATGGGGGCTACGTTGCGCGCGCGATCGAAGCAAGTGGCTAGGCGAGGCCTACTCGATGCGACGAGCAAGATGGGCATGAGCCCGGGACCATTTGGTCACCGGAGCTTTGCCGGCGACGACGCGGGCGGCGGAGCGATCGAGCATCTCCAATGCGATCACTACGGCGACGCAAACGCGTAGGGGAGAGAGGGGAGAGGTGCGGCAGCTCACAGTGGCCCTGCAGGTGTGCGTAAATGTGCTCGGGGAAGGGCGACGCCGGCGAATCGACGGCGACAGACGGCGACCATCCGAGGAAGACGACGACGCGATCCGGTGATGTAGTGCTCCTCGGCTCCAATGGGTGGCTCCAGGAGGCATAGCAGTCGACGACGGTCACGGTGGACAGGTCAGCGAGGCGGAACAGCGGCGGTAGCTACGCAGGCGAGCAGCGGACGGCGACGAGATTTCGGTGGGGTGGGGAACGAGAGAGAGAGAGAGGGGCGCACGGGGGCGAATGGGTAGCTAGGGTTGCGGGAGAGGGCGAGAGGGGCTCGCGGGCGACCTTGTAACACCCCTGTACTGACGAGCTACAGTAACCCCTGGGGTTAAGCTAATTATTTTTGCTAAACAGTGCATGATCATCTTTACTTCTATCTCATTTCAAATTCCGGTCAAATTCTAATTGAAATACTAAGTGAAATCCAAAAGTTCACAAACATGAAAACTAAAATGTCGGTCATGTGACAAATATTCACTTCTTAATATTGGTGGTGAAGCAACATTTTTGCAAAGTGTTTAAATGCCCTAAACTAAATAAAAACAGTGGCTAAGATAACAATTTAATCGCTTGTTAAATTATAAAATATTTAACTAACTTATTTTGGGTCCAAACCAGGTTTGGCAGTGGCCTATCTTAATGTTACTAATTTAGGTGCTGGAATTATATTTTTGTAAAACTAAAATAATATGAAAAGTAATTAGAAACAGAAAAGATTAAAAGGTAAAACAAATAAAAAAGAGAAAAGCCTCCCCCCCACGTTGGGCCTTAGCCCAGCTGGCCACTGCCAGCCAGGCCGGCCCATTCCCCCGC
Source organism: Thinopyrum elongatum (assembly GCA_011799875.1). NCBI lineage: Eukaryota > Viridiplantae > Streptophyta > Magnoliopsida > Poales > Poaceae > Thinopyrum > Thinopyrum elongatum. The sequence goes on from CM022301.1 coordinate 190,160,347, forward strand.
TCCCTCGGCCTATATGGCCCCCTGTCCCCGAACCCTAGCGCCCACTACCCCCCCCCCCACTTCTCCCCGATCCCCGACGCCAGCGCTCGCCATCGTTCGCCCTCTCCGCCGTCACCTCGTCGGACGCCTCCCCGGCCTTGCCCCGACGGCCTCCCTCGCGCCTCGCCGCCCTCTTCTCACGACGCACGTGAGCGCCGCCCATCTCCCCCCACCTCCCTCGCGCACTTACACGCCCTGCCCGCCACGCACCGGCCGCGCTCCGCTATCGCAGTGGCCACGCCCGCTATGCGCCCACGCCTCGACTCCACCGCGCCGTCCGTTGCGCCCAGGCGCGCCCCCGCTGCTCTCTGCTGCTGGCCGGCTCCCCGCGCCGTGGCCGTTCGACCCAGCGCCACTGCCGCGTCCACTCCGGCCTCCCGTGTCCCCGCCACTGCGGGCCTCGCCTCTCACCGCGCCACCCAACCACGCGCTCGTGCCGCCCGCTTCAGGCCTCCCCCAGCCGCCTGTCGCTGACCGCGACCCGGCCGCGCCTGTGCCGGCCGGCTGCACCGGCCGTGCCGCTCGGCCCCGAACCAGCCGCGCCTCGCTACTGGGCGGGCTGCGGCTTCGCCCGCAGCCGCGCCCGCTCGCCCAGCGCCAGACCCGCTATGGCCTGTGGCTCATTGACAACGGGGCCCCACGCCCCAGCCCCTGTTAAAAAAAAGATTATATAAAAAAATGAAAACTAAATAATTAATTAATTAATTAACTTAATTAATTCTATTTAGATAACTAATTAAACCTAATTAGCCTGCTAACTAAAATAACTAACTGTTAATTAGTTAGTAGTCTATGACACGCGGGACCCGCACGTCAGTTGACTGGTCAACGATCAACTTTGACCGATGATGTCATGCTGATGTCATGCTGACGCAATATATATTTTTTGAATAATATTAATCCAAGAAATGTTTAATCTTTATAAATTAATATAAAATAAACCGTAACTCAGATGAAAATATTTTGTACATGAAAGTTGCTCAGAACGACGAGACGAATCCGAATACGCAGTCCGTTCATCCGCCACACATCCCTAGCATAGCGAACATGCAACAATCCCCCTCTGGTTCGTCTGTCTGAAAATGCCAAACACCGGGGATACTTTCCTGGATGTTTTTCCCCTTCGCCGGTATCACCTATCCCTGCGTTAGATCACCCCTAACACCGCGTATTGCCTTGTTGTATTTTGTAATGCTATGTTTACTGTGTATTTATCTGTTTCCTCCCCCTCTTCTCTCTCGGTAGACCTCGGTAACGATGCAGTTCCCGAGACCGATGCAACTCAGGAGCCCGACGACACCGTTGATGACCCTGCCTTTGCCGCCGAGCAACCAGGCAAGCACCGCCCCTTGAGCATACCGATATCGCCTATTCTTTCTCTCTCATGCTTGCATTAGAAATTTCTGCTGCTACTGTTTAACCTATTATGAGGCATAGCCTGTTTATTGTAACCTGCTATTGAAACCTTACCTGCTTATCCTAAACTGTCTAGTATAGGCTGGGTAGAGACCTATCAGTGACCCCACTTGTCCCGACTGCCCCGCTGGATTATCAGAAGCCCCGGTTAACGGGATTGAAGACCAGGACCCGGCACCGTACTTCACCCCCTTTAGTTGTACGACACTACAGGGTTACTATCAAGTGCCGAGGGTGATACCTCGTTAGCACTTCTGATGTTAACTCTGTAGAGTAGCTTTTTGGTCGTGGTCTTCGAGGGTGATTCCTCCTTCCCCACTTCCGATAACGACGCTGTCGAGCAACACCTCCAGTGTGAACCCATCGAGGGTGATTCCTCCGAGTTCACCTTGACAAATACATCGAGTAGGAATCCAACGAGGGTGATACCTCGGATTCCCTTGATGTTATGGACACGCGGATAATTGGACTTTACATTGTTACTTGGAAAGGCAGGTCGACCCTGAGGGGTACCCGCGAGTGATATGGAGACGGGTTGACCTGGATGGTCCCCGAGTGATGAATATGAGGCATGGCCGGGCATTCTTGGCCCTTGCCGCAAGTCCTCGAGACGGGGCGACGTGGTCACATCGATCGTGAGTATCTGCTCGTTACCGCAACACCAAGGTACTAACGATTTGGATATTTGATCTAAGTGGGCCTCTGGACCGATAGCACTAACCATCACGCGGGAATAAATATGGGTCCACGGTAACGGACACTCGGAGTTGTATCCCGATCGATACAACTAGAATTGGATACTATGGCTCTGGGATTGCTTCTCGCAGGGAGTCAAGAAGGGATCTCTAGACGAGGTTGATGACTGTATGGCTCTGGGATTGCTTTCTCGTAGGGCGTCAAGAAAGGATCTCTGGCCGAGGTTGAGACTTAATGATACTACTATTATATACAGTACTAATCTACACTCTTCTAATGCTGCAAGACCGTTGAAGATGCTAGTCTTCGGTAGGACTAGGCTTTCCCCTCTATTCTGGCATTCTAAAAATAGCTATATGAAGACTCTGTCTCATAAATAAAATTTCAGATCTTAAGTACTTTATTAAAACAGAAAGCAAAACAAAATAAAATGACATTCTAAAAATAGCACACATCATGTGAAGAAGCAAAAACTTAGGCTCAACCGATACTAACCGATAATTCTTGATGAAGAAAGGTGGGATGCCTACCGGGGCATCCCCAAGCTTAGATGCTTGAGACTTCTTGAAATATTAACTAGGGATGCCTTGGGCGTCCCCAAGCTTCAGCTTTTGTGTCTACTTAATTCCTTTTATATCACGGTTTCCCTAAATCTTAAAAACATCATACACACAAAACTCAACAAGAACTCGTGAGAAAAGTTAGTATAAATCAAATGCAAAACCTTATCATTCTCTACTGTAGCAAATCACTAAAATTATTATTTGACATTGCATACTAAATGCCTCTGCATATTCAATACTCCTATCCTCAAATAGAATCATTAAACAAGTAAACATATGCAAACAATGCAAACATAACAGCAATCTGTCTAAACAGGGCAGTCTGTAAAGAGTGCAATTGTACTCATACTTCCCTAACTCCAAAAATTCTGAAACATTAGCACACCGTAGAAAATTTGTTGTTACTCATTGTGAAAAACTTTTAAGATTTTACCATGTTCTGACTTTCCAGAAGAATTCAGACAATGATAGAAAACTTTCTGTTTTCAAATCAGCAACATATAGACTTGCAAAATAAGCATGGTAAAGGCTAAACTTGACACTTTTATTGAAATAAAAGATGCAACACATTACTATAAATAACAGCAAGCAAATCCTAATAAAATAAAATGATGCTCCAAGCAAAACACATATCATGTGACGAATAAAAATATAGCTCCAAGTAAGGTTACCGATATGTTGGAGACGAATGAGGGGATGCCATCCGGGGCATCCCCAAGCTTAGTTGCTTGGATCTTCCTTGAATATTACCTTGGGGTGCCTTGGGCATCCCCAAGCTTAGGGTCTTGTCACTCCTTATTCTCCTCATATCGATATCTCACCCAAAACTTGAAAACTTCAATCACACAAAACTTAACGGAACTTCGTGAGATGGGTTAGTATGATAAAACAAATCATTCACTTTGGTACTGTCAAGACAAGATTCATAATTTTTCTCACATAATGCCTACTGTACCCTATCATTTATATAATTTATATTAAGGAATATAAGCCATAGAAACTAGAAAACAAGCAAACTATGCATCGAAAATAGGATTTGTCAAAAACAGAACAGTCTGTAAAGATCTGAATTAAGGTCATACTTCTGTAACTCCAAATATTCTGCAAAATTAGGACAACGCAGAAAATTTGTATATGAATCAACTGTAAAAATTTCAAAAAAAATTCACGTTCCAGTAAAAGTTGTACTGGACGCAAAAGTTTCTGTTTTTGCACAGAATCAAATCAACTATCAACCACTCTATCCCAAAGGCTTTACTTGCCACTTTATTGAAACAAAAGCTATAAAACATGATTAGTATAGTATATTAATCATGTGAACACACAAAAATAGTAGGTATAAATATTGGGTTGTCTCCCAATAAGCGCTTTTCTTTAATGCCTTTTTAGCTAGGCATGATGATTTCAATGATGCTGACATAAAAGTAAATAATTGAAACACAAAGAGAGCATCATGAAGCACATGAATAGCACATTTAAGTCTAACCCACTTCCTATGCATAGGGATTTTTTTGAGCAAACAACTTATGGGAACAAGAATCAACTAGCATAGGAAGGCAAAACAAGTATCACTTCAAAATTCTCAACACATAGAGAGGAAATTTGATATTATTGCAATACCTACAAGCATATGTTCCTCCCTTATAATAATTTTCAGTAGCATCATGAATGAATTCAATAATATAACTATCACATAAAGCATTATTTTCATGATCCACAAGCATGCAAATTTTACTACTCTCCATATAAGCAAATTTATTCTCATGAATAGTAGTGGGAGCAAACTCAACAAAATAACTATCATGTGAGGCATAATCCAATTGAAAATTAAAATCATGATGACAAGTTTCATGGTTATCATTATTCTTTATAGCATACATGTCATCACAATAATCATCATAGATAGCAACTTTGGTCTCATAATCAATTGGAACCTCTTCCAAAATAGTGGATTCATCACTAAATAAAGTCATGACCTCTCCAAATCCACTTTTATCAATATTGTGAAAAGATTCAACACCCTCCAAAATAGTGGGATCATTAGTACCTAGAGTGGACACTCTTCCAAACCCACTTTTATCAATATAATCATCATAAATAGGAGGCATGCTATCATCATAATAAATATTCTCATCGAAACTTGGGGGACTAAAAATATCATCTTCATCAAACATAGCATCCCCAAGCTTGTAGCTTTGCATATCATTAGCATCATGGATATTCAAGGACTTCATACTAACAACATTGCAATCATGCTCATCATTCAAAAATTTAGGGCCAAACATTTTATAGACTTCTTCTTCTAACACTTGAGCACAATTTTCCTTTCCATCATTTTCACGAAAACATTAAAAAGATGAAGTATATGAGGCAACCTCAATTCCATTTTTTTTGTAGTTTTCTTTTATAAACTAAAGTAGTGATAAAATAAGAAACTAAAAGATTCGATTGCAAGATCTAAAGATATACCTTCAAGCACTCACCTCCCCGGCAACGGCGCCAGAAAAGAGCTTGATGTCTACTACACAACCTTCTTCTTGTAGACTCGTGTTGGGCCTCCAAGCACAGAGTTTTGTAGGACAGTAGCAAATTTCCCTCAAGTGGAAGACCTAAGGTTTATCAATTCGTGGGAGGCGTAGGATGAAGATGGTCTCTCTCAAACAACCCTCCAACCAAATAACAAAGAGTCTCTTATGTCCCCAACACAGCCAATACAACGGTAAATTGTATAGGTGCACTAGTTCGGCGAAGAGATGGTAATACAAGTGCAATATGGATGGTAGATATGGGTTTTTGTAATCTGAAAATATAAAAACAGCAAGGTAGCAAGTAACAAAAGTGAGCGAAAATGGTATTGCAATGCTTCGAAACAAAGCCTAGGGTTCATACTTTCACTAGTGCAAGTTCTCTCAACAATGATAACATAACTGGATCATATAACAATCCCTCAACGTGCAACAAAGAGTCACTCCAAAGTCACTAATAGCGGAGAATAAATGAAGAGATTATTGTAGGGTACGAAACCACCTCAAAGTTATTCTTTCTGATCGATCTATTGTGCTATTCCTATAAGTGTCACAAACAGCCCTAGAGTTCATACTAAAATAACACCTTAAGACACACATCAACCAAAACCCTAATGTCACCTAGATTCTCCAATGTCACCACAAGTATCCTTGGGTTTGATTATACGATATGCATCACACAATCTCAGATTCATCTATTCAAACTAACACAAAGAACTTCAAAGAGTGCCCCAAGGTTTCTACCGGAGAGTCAAGACGAAAATGTGTGCCAACCCCTATGCATAAGTTCACAAGGTCACAGAACCCGCAAGTTGATCACCAAAACATACATCAAGTGGATCACGTGAATATCCCATTATCACCACAGATAAACACATGCAAGACATACATCAAGTGTTCTCAAATCCTTAAAGACTCAATCCGATAAGATAACTTCAAAGGGAAAACTCAATTCATTACAAGAAGGTAGAGGGGGAGAAACATCATAAGATCTAACTATAATAGCAAAGCTCGCGGTACATCAAGATCGTGTCAAATCAAGAACACGAGAGAGAGAGAGATCAAACACATAGCTACTGGTACATACCCTCCGCCCCGAGGGTGAACTACTCCCTCCTCGTCATGGAGAGCACCGGGATGATGAAGATGGCCACCGGTGATGGGTTCCCCCTCTGGCAGGGTGCCGGAACAGGGTCCTGAGGGGTTTTTCGTGGCTACAGAGGCTTGCGGCAGCGGAACTCCCGATCTAGGTTTATTTCTGGGGGTTTCTATATTTATAGGATTTTTTGGCGTTGAGAACAAGTCAGTGGGGGTCCACGAGGAGCCCACAAGACCGGAGGGTGCGCCCTAGGGGGGGCGTGCCCTCCACCCTTGTGGAGGCCTCGTGGCTCTTTTTGCCCCACACTTTTGCTTCGGGGGCTTCTTCTGGTCCATAAAAAATCACCGTAAATTTTTAGCTCATTTGGACTCCGTTTGGTATTCCTTTTCTGCGAAACTCAAAAACAAGGAAAAAAACAAAAACTGGCACTGGGCTCTAGGTTAATAGGTTAGTCCCAAAAATAATATAAAATAGCATATAAATGCATATAAAATATCCAAGATGGATAATATAATAGCATGGAACAATCAAAAATTATAGATATGTTGGAGACGTATCAGTGGCCCCCCTCTGGTGCTTTCTTCACCCAATATTTTTTATATATTCCAAAATAATTCTCCGTGAAGTTTCAGGACTTTTGGAGTTGTGCATAATAGGTCTCTAATATTTGCTCCTTTTCTAGTCCAGAATTCCAGGTGTCGGCATTCTCCCTCTTCATGTAAACCTTATAAAATAAGAGAGAAAAGGCATAAGTATTGTGATATAATGTGTAATAACATCCCATAATGCGATAAATATCAATATAAAAGCATGATGCAAAATGGACGTATCAACTCCCCCAAGCTTAGACCCCGCTTGTCCTCATGTGAAAGCCGAAATCGAAAAATATGTCCACATGTTTAGAGATAGAGGTGTCGATAAAATAAAATACGGACATGAGGGCATCATGACCATCTTTAGGACAGCAACATATATTGTCATATAATTTCTTATGCTAGAGTAACAATTCATTCACAAGGTAGAGTATAAATCATAAACTTCATTGAAAACTAACAAACTATTATCTCAGTCATTGAAGCAATTGCAATTTATCATAACATCAGAAAGAGTCAATTCAAGAGCTTTTCAGCAAGTCCACATACTCAACTATCATTTAGTCTTTCGCAATTGCTAACACTCACGCAATACTTATGAGTTCAAAGCTTCAATCGGACACAGAGAAAGATAGGGGCTTATAGTTTCGCCTCCCAACCTTTTACATCAAGGGTAATGTCAACAATAATACTTTATGATAACCTACATCCGGGTGGATATATATATATTTGGATCTCTCCAACACATAGTGCTTGCCAAAAGAAAAAGTGTAAAAAGGAAAGGTGAAGATCACCACGACTCTTGTATAAGGGTCAAAGCTAAAAGTAAAAGATAGGCCCTTCACAGAGGGAAGCAGAGGTTGTCATGCGCTTTTATGGTTGGATCCACAAAATCTTAATGCAAAAGAACGTCACTTTATATTGCCGCTTGTGATAAAGAACTTTATTATGTAGTCTGTCGCTTTTATTTCTTCCATATCACAAGTTCGTATAAAGCTAATTTTCTTCACACTAATAGATCATACATATTTAGAGAGCAATTTTTATTGCTTGCACCGATGACAACTTACTTGAAGGATCTTACTCAATCCATAGGTAGGTATGGTGGACTCTTATGGCAAAACTGGTTTAAGGGATGTTTGGATGCACAAGTAGTATCTCTACTTGGTGCAAAGGATTTGGCTAGCATAAGAGGGAAAAGCAAGCTCAACATGTTGGAGGATCCATGACAATATAACTTCTATTCGGATATAAGAAAACATAACCCATTATGTTGTCTTCCTTGTCCAACATCAACTTTTTAGCATGTCATATTTTAATGAGTGCTCACAATCACAAAAGATGTCCAAGATAGTATATTTATATGTGAAGCCTCTCTTTCTTTATTACTTCCTATTAATTGCAACAATGACCAAAACTATGTTTGTCAACTCTCAACAAATTTTATTCATCATACTCTTTATATGTGAAGTCATTACTCTCCATAAGATCAATATATGATCTTTTTATTTCTTTTTATTCCTTTCTTTTATTTAATTCCCTCAAGATCATAGCAAGGAAGCAAAGCCCTCAACTCAAAACTACTCTTTTATTATATATAACTCATGGACTCAATTACATAGATAGATCTCGAAACAAAACTCAAAGCTAGATCATACTAAAAGTTTATTCTGCTAGATCAAGATATAACCAAAAGGATTGAACTAAGAATAAAAAAGATAAAAGTAAAGGTGTGATGGTGACACGATACCGGGGCATCTCCCCCAAGCTTGGCAGTTGCCAAGGGGAGTGCCCATACCCATGTATTTAGGTCACTTTCTTCGGAGGTGGTGATGATGGAGTTGTTGATGATGAAAGAATTTTATCCTCCATCTTCCAAGGCATAGGTTCACCATCGTAAAAAGATGAACGAGTCTCCAGGATCCTCAAATCTGCAGCCAAACTCATCCTTTTAAATCTGTTTTCATACTCATAGTTTTGGTTTTGCAGGTCATAGATCTGGGCTTGGAGATGATCGATTTTCTCACGAAGCTTGAAGATGGCCTCCCCAATGTTCTCGGCATCCATCTTGTGACCACTAGTAAATTCAGCGATCATCATGTGGTTGGCGTTGAGTCCGCTTTCCACCATCCCTTTGCACTTGAAGACTTGCCGCTCCACTTCTTCGACCCTTGTCTCCATGCTTCCGATCTTCTTTGGCCCTTAAGTATCGCGGATGTGCAGTACCTCCGCGAGATAAGGGTTGATGACCTTCTCGAAAAACTTGTCCTTGGGGGCGCATGGAGACGTCATGGCGATCTGGATCTGTCAGAAAAACAGCTCAAAGCAAAGACAGGAGATATTGCCCTGGTATGGTGGTCAAAACCTTCGGGAGATTATATAATGAATTTTTACCAACCAAAAGAAGTATTTCGCAAGAAAACAGAGTCCGGAGGGCACACGAGGTGGCCACAAGGCTGGGGGCGCACCCAGGGGGGTAGGGCGCGCCCTCCACCGTTGTGGTCTCCTCGTGCATCTTTCGGACTACTTTTAATTTTTCTATTTTTCTAAATATTCCAAAACGGAGAAAAATTGCTATTATAACAGTTTTGGAGTCGGTTTACTTACCGTACCACATACCTATTCCTTTTCAGAGTCTGAAACGTTCTGGAAAGTATCCCTTATGTACTCCTCTGGTGTTATGGTATTAATTATATTGGTCTCAACATTTATCGGAGTACCTGAGATATAATGTTTGATTCTTTGACCGTTTACCACCTTTGGATTTGAGCCTTCGGCGTTGTTGATCTTAATGGCACCGGAACGATAGACCTCCTCGATAATGTAAGGACCTTCCCATTTAGAGAGAAGCTTTCCTGCAAATAATCTTAAACGAGAGTTGTATAGCAAAACATGATCACCTACATTAAACTCATGCTTTTGTATCCTCTTGTCATGCCATCTTTTAACTTTTTCTTTAAACAACTTGGCATTCTCATAGGCTTGGCTTCTCCATTCATCAAGCGAGCTAATGTCAAATAACCTCTTCTCACGGGCAAGTTTGAAATCATAGTTGAGCTCTTTAATAGCCCAATAAGCTTTATGTTCTAGTTCAAGAGGTAAGTGACATGCTTTTTCATAAACCATTTTATACGGAGACATACCCATAGTGATGAGGACATCAATACCATTGTTACACCCACAACCCCTGCTACTATACATACTGGACCAATTACTAGAGCTCGCGCACGCCAATTAAATTATCAGGTACTTTCATTTCTTGGTAATGATTCTAATGTTAATGAGAATATGATGCTGCCTAAATTGGATACATTTGTTTTGCTTACAAATGAAGGGCCTAGCTTGGACAAGAAAGAGGAACCTTGGAGCAAGTTCAAGCATGGAGATGATGGCATGCGCAAGGGGAACAAGAACGGAGTTACAAGTGATGATTTCAGGACTTTGAAGCCACCATAATGAGTGCAGGAAGCCTTGGACGAAATATACAAGATGCCACTTCATAAATTTCGTCCCGAGGCTATTATAGGTGCTGCGTCACCTTATTATTGGGCCAGGCCATTGTAATTTTGAAATACTTGAGTATAGGCTGTTTTTAGAGTCCGTATGTGTGGGGAAACAAGAGATAGGGTTGGTTTCGGACCCCTCCTTCAAGGGCCACAAAATCCCCTCCTCTTCCTCCATATATACAGCCCTTAGGGCGCCGCTTAGACTTTGGGATTTGTTTAGTTAAAAGTTAGCCATTGCAACTTCGTGTACTTCGTTTGTGTCCAACGACCAGACCAAGACCGCTTTCGGATCCCCACCATTATCAATACTTCATCTATATTCGCAATATTCAGATTGCATTATCATATTCTTGCTTGTTCTTCGATTGCGTGCAGGAATAGACCTTCGTGGTCAGGCTGATCGTGCTTCCAGCATCGTCAGTAACCTCAGGAGATTGGTTTAGCGATTGCTAAGGCGCAACGTCGTGCACGTTTGTAGTCGGATCGTCAAAGTCGGCTCCACCAAATCGATAGTTACCATCTCATCGAAAGATCGGGACACCCCCGCCTCTATCAAGTGGTATCAGATTTTCAGGTTGCTCGGTGAGATTTTACAGTTTTTCGTAGTTTAGATCGAGTCTGTTCTTCGTACCTACAGTCCACGAAAAAGCCAAAAAAAAATTTAGGGTTAGTTCATCTTATCCGAACCAATCTGAGCCTTTGCATAATCTTTTTAGGGTTTTTGCTTTGTTGATTTTGCGGTTGCATCGTCGTGTCTAGTTGCTGGTCTTAGCGTCTAGTCCTTTAGAGTTTCCATATACCACCACCGCTGCCATATACCACCACCGCTGCCATATCCTACCACCGCTGCCATATACCATCACCGCTGCCATATTCTACCACCATATATCCACCACCAATCCGAGTTCTTTTCATATTAGGTTTGTTTTCGAGACCCATCTATTTTCCGATTCGTGTTTCGGAAAAAAAAAAAGTCTGGAGACCCCCTGGCTGTTTTTAGGCCAAAATTTTGGCAGTCAAAAATATTTTTTCCCTATCCTATTTTTAGGTCCCAGGGAGCGTTTTGAGACACTCGCCATCATTGTGATTTTTTGTCGCACTTTTTCGTCGTCGCTGCCCTGATTTTCGAAAAAAAAATTGTCAAAAAAAAATTTTCGTGGCAATCCTGATAGTTTGACTTGGGAAGAGTTTTGAGACACTCGCCATTATAGTGATTTTTTGCAAAAAAAAAGGAGCGCAAAAAAAAAGAGCGAAAAAAAAACAAAAAACTTTTTTTTAGAGTGTGCTCTTCCCTTGTTTATGTGCCGCGCCGTGATTTTGTTAGTGTTCTAGGCTCGCGTCTCTAGTACGGTCTAGCCTAGGACCAGCACAGTACCGTCGTTGAGCGTTTATTCAACTTTGCATCTCTGAATTGATTATTGCTGACCCTTTTTGCTACCATATCATAAGCCTTCCCAGCTCCACATACATCTACATCGTGCGTTTGACACCACCTGGCAATCGCTCTATCCAAGCTTTGTGAGTTTTGACTACAAAGGTTGCCGATCACCACCTGCTGCTGGGTAAGAACTGGTAAGAATTTGAGTTTTGCTTGACGGATTTGTGACACCACACCACCACCACTTCCTAGTAGTCTGTAGGATCATATTCTTGTGTGTTTCTATTGCTGCTAACCATGGCAGGATCACAAGCCGATGAGACTGATTGGGAGAACATGACGAACAAACAGCTACATGATAAATTTCAGCAAATGATGAGTGGACAGGTGCAAGATGTGCTAAACAGATTTGAAGAGGCCATGGAGAAGATAGATGGAATTGAGAAGACATTCGAAACAAAGCTCGATAACAAGTTTAATGAATTGCTTGCGCGTCTTCCACAACCACCGCTGGCTGCACCTGTCGCACCTCTACAACAACAACAACGTCGCCTTCCAAATCAAGTGGGACGAGCACAGCGCGTTCCCCTTGAGCCTGGTCAAACTTCTGGTGCCGCTGCACCAACTGTTGATGCTTCTATGGCTCCTGCTGCCGCTGAGGAGGACAATTATGCGGGCGATTACGAGGATGAGGTTGATCAAAATCAGAACTACGTACCAGCACCAGGTCGTCCACATGCCAATAATCGCAATGGTAGGGCTGCATTACCAGCTCAGGTACGAGATCATGACCATCTTCCTAAACTGAAATTGAATATTCCACCATTTGAGGGTAGATATGTTCCTGATATATATCTTACTTGGGAGTTAGAAACTGAACAACGTTTTACATGTTTACAATATCCCGAGGAGAGACGTGTTGCTGCTGATGTTTGTGCTTTTACTAGTTTTGCATGTGTATGGTGGTCTGAACATTGTAGATTATATCCTATTCCAACTACGTGGGCTGCTTTGAAAACTGCTATGCGTACTCTTTGGGTTCCACCATATTATCAACGTGAATTACTTCAAAAATTGCAGCGCTTAAGACAAGGAAAAAATTCTGTAGAAGAATATTATCAGGAATTACAAACTGGCATGATTAGATGTGGTATTGTTGAGGAGAATGATGCTATGTGTCGGGGCACGACACCTATGGGGTCCCGAGAGACCCCTTTACGATTCGGCGGGGGGAGAGGTATACGCAAAGAGCAGAACCAGTGATCGACGCGGGAGGTTTTTACCCAGGTTCGGGCCGCTGATCAGCGTAAAACCCTACTCCTGCTTTGTGTTCTTATTGATGTTCTTGAGCCCAGCCTTCAGGAGCGCTCGCAATGAACAGTACGTTCAAAGAGCAGCTACGCATGCAGAATGGGCCAGAAGTTCTCCTCCTCTGTAGCAGTTGCCTTGGGCCTCCTTTTATATGCTCAAAGGGGTCTCCACAGTGGCAAAATGTACATACATTGAGATGTAAAGTAGCTACAGGGTATCATACCTAACCCCTGACGGATTAGGACAAGCGCATTTAATGCACCGTGAGGTGTCCGTTTAGGTGTCCTCACTTTCTTGGGGATGGAAAAAGGGGCCATCCCATCAGCACCGCTTAAGCTCTCCTCCACTGGCGCGTTGCCACGCATCCAGAGAAGGACCCAGAATGTCAGGCTTGTTACTGTGCCGAAGCGGTGGCACAGTGACGAAATCTCGCCAGGAGCCGATCCTTGTGGGGCACCAAACCTTGCCGGGCGCCAGGGCTTGCCGGGCGCCAAGCTTTGCTGGGAACCAAGCCTTGCCGGGCGCTGAGGCTTGCCGGGCTCCACGGCCATCCCGGCAAGGATCTTGCCGGGGAAGCTGGCCTTTGATTTCCAGCTTTGCTTATCTGCTGATCCTCAGATCTCTGACTTGACGATTTCCTTGATGACTTGAATCGACCTCGAGCTGATCCCGGCAAGCCTTGCCGCGAGGACGGCTACAACTGCCCGTGCACAAGTAAGGGGTACTAGTGGCCCAATACTTAGTACACCGACAGGAGCCCCCGTTCCTGGGCCATACACGAGTGCGAGGCGTTGTTGGGCTAGGCCCAAACAGTGCACGGGCACGCGTGGCAGGGAATTAACTGCTCGTAAAGATCTTGTTTTACTATGCCCCCACTACGCGCACGGAGCGCGCGATGTGGGAAGTGTGCCAAAAAGGCTGCAAACTGTTTCGCGCCCATAGAGGCGCATTCATATTGGGGGATAAACAAGGTGGCCCCGCTCTTTCCCCATAAAAAGGAGAAGTCGTGGAGGCGCAAACCTATTCACCCCCCTCTTCTTTCCAATCTGGCCATCGCCATCGCCTTCCTCTGCTCGAGCTGAGAGCGAAACCTTTCTTCTCTTCTGCTCGCTGCTCCCGCGCTCGTTCCGTCCTCCGGCTTCCATTTCCACAGTCGCCATGCCGCCCAAGGCCAGCAAAGGCAAGGGCACGGACAAGGAGGCGAAGGCTGAAGTTCCGGAGAGCGAACTAGTGAGGATGCGGAAGAGGCTTGTCATCTTCCCTCCAACACTCGACGCCGAAACTTTGAAGGGACGATACCAATGCATGTGGGCGAAGGGAACGCAAGCCCACCCCGCCACACGCGTAATCCCAGGTGCTAGTTCCAAAGGCGGATCGGACAGATACCCCTTCTTCACTGCATACTTTTATTGCGGGCTCTGTCCACCTTTTTCCGATTTCTTCAACGACATCATGTATACATACGGCTTCCGCCTTCTTGATTTCATGCCGAATGCCGTATTTTGCATGTCGATCTTTGCCCATCTTTGTGAAAATTTCGCCTGCATGATCCCCAATTCTGCTCTTTTCCGCCACTATTTCTATCCTCGAATCCAAAAAGGAGAGGCTCTCTCTGGATCTATTGCTTGGATTCCAAGGGCCTGGAACAAAGAGATATACCCAGATGGAGTTTACCGCGAAAAGTGGGACGAGTGGCGGGCCGAATGGTGCTGGATCCAGGAAGCAGATCCTCATCCTTTTTGTCATCCCCGGCGACAGAAGGTGGTCCGCGGCAAGGATTGGGGCGATCTCGCCGCAGAAGACGAGAAGCTCACAATCGCCACTACCAGGATCCTCCGCTTGAAGGCTGCCGGGCTGACAATGGAGATGATCGGCTTCGACTTCCTCCGCCGCCGCATCACCCCTCTGCAGAATAGGGGGAGGCCAGCCTGGGAGTATAAGAACGCAGCAGATGTCATGAGGCTGTGCCCCGGGCTGAACAATAAACTGACTGTTATGCAGCTTGGCGCTCTCCGCCAAAAGTTATTCCAGCGCGAAGACAAGCACCGGCTGCCGGCAAGGATCGTCCCCTTGTGCAACAACTCTGCATTGGGGTCGATCATTGCCTTCTTGCCGATGTTCAACGCCCACGGCCTTGACCCGACCTGGGTCGAGCCAAGCGAGGAAGAAGCACAGAAATTCTTCGACAATCTAACGGAGAAGCCTGTCCGGCAAGAGTCAGATCTTATTCGCGCCACCACAGATCAGGAGGTAGCATACATCGCTACCAGAGTGGAGGAAGCGAATCTTGCCGTGGAGGCCGGCAGCGTTGGCTTCACAGAGTGGGAAGCCAGCGATGCAGAGGTGGTAGTGGAGGCAAAACCTGCCGAGGAGAGCATGGTTGCCGGGGAAGAAGGCGGCGCAGTCGCTGAAAACTCATCCGGCCAAGACACGGCCGAAGAGGAGACGCGAGAAGAGCCCTCGCCCCCGAAGAAGATAAAGTGTGTCCTTCGGAAAGCCGCATCGGGCGTCCCGGCAAGCCAGCCTACATCGAGCGGCGAATCCCCCGGCAAGAAAGTGGCCGGCAAGACCGGACCGCGGCAGGGGGCCCGTCAACAGCCCGCGCGGCGCGCGAGACCCACACCAGCGGCCACCGCCGGAGCGGCAGGAGGGTCTCGTACAACCATGCCAGAGGCTGCCCCGACGCCTGCCACAGCCAAGCGGCCCAGGACCCCTCCTCCGCCTCCCCACTCAGACATCGCAACGGAGGTCGACTTCGACATCACCGGCTTCAGTCCGGAGCGAGAGGAAGAAGAGTGAGTACCTGCCACAACTTCCACCTTGCAATCTGCATCAGTCTTACTGACTTACTTGTATTGTTTCTGCAGTGACACAGAAACCTTGCTGGAGAGGATGGCGAAGAGGTCAAGGACTTCTACGGGCGACGAGCCCCCGGCAGGCTCCACTAGCGTGCCAGAGACCGTCATTGTGAGCCCGGAGCCTAGTCCTCAACGCAGCCCCCAGCATAAGTTCATTGTCCCTTTTTCTGTTGGCTGGTGCCGAGGCTTTCATTCTTGTCGCTGATATCTTTGGGTTTGCAGGAGAAGAACGGCAACAAGGAGAAGATTGCCCCATTGTGCCTCCTTCATCAACCGCTTCGCCCACAAGCACATCCCCAGCAAGAGATCCTGCCGATGAGCCCGTCCGGATTGAGGAGGAGCCGACAAGCATGGACTCCGGCAACCCGCCCCCGGCAACCGGAGTTGCCGGGAGAGGCGAAGCCACCTCTCGACAGCCCGACGCAGGTACTCGATCGCCTCAGAGTGCTAGTTATTCTTTTCCCCCTACTTCTTTATCTTTGGTCACTTCAAAATTTAAAAACTCGATCTTATTCTGACCTCCTCGTTCACCCTTCAGAGTTCTCTGCGATGGAACATATGGACATCGACGCCGTCATCGAGGAGACCGCCAGGGATGCTGCTGCCGAAGCGGACAGGATCACTGCCAGCGAGGCCACCAAGGATGATGTTGCCGGGGCTGGTGATGCTCTTGACGGGGAGGCCGCCAAGACAGCACAAAAGGAAATCGCGGAAGAACCTGCTGAAGGGGGCGACAGGGAGGCTGGGGACCATACTGACGGCATTCCTGCCGCAGGAGCGCCAGGCGCTGCATCGGCCGCGGAGTCCCCTGTCACTGGTGAGGCAGCCACTGAACACCAGCCATCAACATCTGACGAGCCCTCATCCAGCACGTATCTCGAGGTTGGCGAAAACCTATTCATCAACTTGCCAGGGACGGCAAGCACCGAGGCACCAGCCGAAGGAGAAATTTTCGAGGAAATTATTGCCGCTGCCGGGCTCGAAGTCGTTGACGATCCCAGCGCTAGCTGTGGCAAGTCTGAAGAGGATCAGCTCCTTCAGGCCATGGGCGAAAACTTCCGCAAACTCCAGGCTCTCCATCGTGCCCGAAAAGAGAAGGCGGACTCCAGAATGGCAGTTGTTGAGGCAGCCGAAGCGGATTTTCAAAGGCGTGTCGCACAAATGCAAATCTGGCACGCCGAGGCCCTTCAAGAGCTGGTTGCCGGTCGAGAACAAGTGAGCCAGCAATGGAATGAGGTCCTCCTGAAGCAATCAGACATGGAGAAGGCACATGATGAAGCTGTTCAAAGGATCGCTGCCGAAGATGCTCTCCTGACGGGGCGCCGTGTTGCTCTTGACGCTTTCGAAGAAGATCTCACCGCATGTGAGCAGGCGCTCGCCGCCAAGTTTCATAGCAAGGATGAAGACATTGAAAATCTTGTCGCGCGGCAGACCCAGGAGCTGGAGCAGAAGCACAAGGAGGCGCTCGAAGCTCTAACTGCAAGTCACGCCGACAAGCTCAAGGAGGCCGTCGATGCTGCCGAAGTTGCAGAGGCCGCCAAGAACGAGCTGAGCGACAAAGTGAAGAGGCTGGAGACAGATCTCGACGAGCATGGCAAGGAGCTCTCGACGCTCAAGGGGGACAGGGGAAAAACCCTCCACTCCTTGGCGGAGATGCAAGTCGCCCTGTCCGACAAGACCAAGCAGCTCTCCTCTGCGGCTGATGATATTGCGGTTCTGGAGCTAAAGCTGACCACGCTTCAGAAATCTCTCGAGGCCGGCAGGGCCCGTGAGAAGGCTCTACTCAAGGATCTCCAAGGAGAGAGGAACCTGCTCAAGAGCGCCGCCGCTGCCCAAAATGAGTACGAGAAGGGAGTGGAGATCTGGACTGGTCGTCTCATTGCTGCCGTGGAGAAGCTTACGGCAGAACTGTCAACCATGGGCTTGTCGAACTTCAGATATTCTTCCGAGGAAAGAATATCCCCAAGCGCCAGATTGACGATGTTCTTTGAAAGCATCATCAACGCGTTGAGGGCGCTCCAGTCTAGCCGGGCGACCCAACTGGCGAACGAGACTCGCTGGCTTTACCGGGCCGTCCTTCGCAAGGTACTCCTCAAGGTGGTGCACAGCAATCCCGGCATCGACCTCTCCAGCGCACTCGGCCACCTGCCAAAGGATGCAAATGTTGAGGCGCTTGAGAAGTGCATCGCGCCAATCCTTGAGAAGGTGGACTCCATCAAAAGGATCGAAGGCCAGCGCAGGGATTGAGTGCTCCTCTTTTATTCTTGCCGCCATCATCTCATGTAAAAGACAGTTAAGTCTCAAGTTAGGACTGCGGCAACTCATGGATGTAATATAATTTAACTATGTTTAGGCTCATGCTAGCTACTTTCCTTGTCTGATTCCTTTATGTATGGAGTTCATCCTACGCTTACTGAAAAACTTGCCGGCGCGCAACCTGCCGCGAGCGCTGGGTGCGGGACTTCAGCAGCCTGCCGGAGGCGCAACAGCCGGCAAGACTCCTTGGTGCTCTCAGTGCAGCCACTTAAATTGTTGAGCGGACTCAAAACAAAATAAGGGCGCAACTGATTACAGCAAAGGTTCCTTCACGTGCAGATTTTCCATACAAGAATCGGAATCATCTAAGGAAGTAACTTGGTAACTAAAGAAAACACTTGCTCTAAGTTTTAGGACTTAGCTTTCTGGCTTTGTTCTTCCTCCGGCAAGCATACGATTCCGAACGTCACCAACTGGTATTCATGTCTCCCTGTCGGTGTACTAAGTATTGGGCCACTAGTACCCCTTACTTGTGCACGGGCAGTTGTAGCCGTCCTCGCGGCAAGGCTTGCCGGGATCAGCTCGAGGTCGATTCAAGTCATCAAGGAAATCGTCAAGTCAGAGATCTGAGGATCAGCAGATAAGCAAAGCTGGAAATCGACGGCCAGCTTCCCCAGAAAGATCCTTGCCGGGATGGCCGTGGAGCCCGGCAAGGCTCGGCGCCCGGCAAGCCTCGGCGCCCGGCAAGGCTTGGTTCCCAGCAAAGCTTGGCGCCCGGCAAGGTTTGGTGCCCGGCAAGGATCGGCGCCTGGCGAGATTTCGTCACTGTGCCACCGCTTCGGCACAGTAACAAGCCTGACATTTTGGGTCCTTCTCTGGATGCGTGGCAACGCGCCAGTGGAGGAGAGCTTAAGCGGTGCTGATGGGATGGCCCCTTTTTCCATCCCCAAGAAAGTGAGGACACCTAAACGGACACCTCACGGTGCATTAAATGCGCTTGTCCTAATCCGTCAGGGGTTAGGTATGATACCCTGTAGCTACTTTACACCTCAATGTATGTACATTTTGCCACTGTGGAGACCCCTTTGAGCATATAAAAGGAGGCCCAAGGCAACTGCTACAGAGGAGGAGAACTTCTGGCCCATTCTGCATGCGTAGCTGCTCTTTGAATGTATTGTTCATTGCGAGCGCTCCTGAAGGCTGGGCTCAAGAACATCAATAAGAACACAAAGCAGGAGTAGGGTTTTACGCTGATCAGCGGCCCGAAGCTGGGTAAAAACCTCCCGCGTCGATCACTGGTTCTGCTCTTTGCGTATACCTCTCCCCCCGCCGAATCGTAAAGGGGTCTCCGGAAGGTTTCTTTTATGTGTTCTTCCGGTGTCATAGTTTGGATAATAATGCTTTCAACATTAATGGGCGTACCTGAGATATAATGTTTTATTCTTTGCCCATTGACAACCTTCAGGTTAGTACGTTCGGCATTATTTATTTTGATGGCTCCAGATCGATACACCTCCTCTATAACATAGGGTCCTTCCCATTTGGAGAGGAGTTTTCCTGCAAAGAATCTGAAACTAGAGTTGTACAAAAGAACATATTCTCCAACTTTGAACGCACGCTTTTGGATTCTTTTGTCGTGCCATCTTTTAACTTTTTCTTTAAATAGCTTGGCATTTTCATAAGCTTGGGTTCTCCATTCATCTAGTGAGCTAATATCAAATAACCTCTTTTCACCGGCAAGTTTGAAATCATAGTTGAGTTCTTTAATTGCCCAATATGCTATATGTTCTAACTCAAGAGGCAAATGACAAGCTTATCCATAAACCATTTTATAAGGAGACATACCCATAGGATTTTTGTATGCTGTTCTATAAGCCCAAAGTGCATCATATAATTTCTTAGACCAATTCTTTCGGGACCTATTGACAGTCTTTTGTAAAATTAATTTTATTTCTCTATTGCTAAGTTCAACTTGACCACTAGACTGAGGATGATAGGGTGATGCAATTCTATGGTTAACATCGTAATTAGCAAGCATTTTACGGAAAGCACCATGAATAAAGTGTGAACCACCATCAGTCAATAAATATCTAGGGACTCCAAACCTTGGGAAAATAACTTCCTTAAGCACTTTAATAGAGGTGTTGTGATCAGCACTACTAGTCGGAATAGCTTCTACCCACTTAGTAACGTAATCAACAGCAACCAAAATATGAGTATACCCATTAGAGGAAGGAAAAGGTCCCATGTAATCAAAACCCCAAACATCAAATGGTTCAACAACAAATGAATAATTCATAGGCATTTCTTGACGCTTACCAATATTACCAATTCTTTGACATTCATCACAAGATAAAACAAACTTACGGGCATCCTTGAAGAGAGTAGGCCAATAAAAACTAGATTGCAATACCTTGTGGGCAGTTCTGTCTCCCGCATGATGCCCTCCATAAGCTTCGGAGTGACATTTCTGTAGGAGTTGTCCCTGTTCATGCTCAGGTACACAACGTCTAATAATACCATCTACTCCTTCTTTATAAAGATGTGGGTCATCCCAAAAGTAATGTCTTAAATCATAGAAGAATTTTTTCTTTTGTTGGTATGTGAAGCTAGGTGGTATATATTTAGCAACAATGTAATTAGCATAGTCGGCATACCAAGGAGTATTATGAGAAACATTTATTGCAGCTAATTGTTCATCAGGAAAACTATCATTAATAGGTTGTGGATCATCAAGAATATTTTCTAACCTAGACAAGTTATCAGCCACGGGGTTCTGAGCTCCCTTTCTATCAGTGATATGTAAGTCAAATTCTTGTAGCAAGAGAACCCACCTAATGAGTCTAGGTTTAGCATCTTTCTTTTCCATAAGATATTTTATAGCAGCATGATCAGTGTGAACAATCACTTTAGAATCGACAATGTAAGATCTAAATTTATCACAAGCAAACACAACTGCTAGAAATTCTTTTTCAGTAGTAGCATAATTGCGCTGGGCACTGTCTAGAGTTTTACTAGCATAATGAATAACATTTAATTTCTTATCAACTCTTTGTCCTAGAACAGCACCAACAGCATAATCACTAGCATCACACAAAATTTCAAAAGGCAAGTTCCAATCAGGTGGTTGAACAATATGTGTGGAAATTAAGGCTTTCTTAAGTGTTTCAAAGGCTTCTACACAATCATCATAAAAAACAAATGGAACATCCTTTTGTAAAAGGCCTAGAAATTTAAGAGAAGTCTTTAATAAATCTCCTATAGAAACAAGCATGACCGAGGAAACTATGAATACCTTTGATATCTTTAGGACATGACATTTTCTCAATTGTATCAACTTTAGCTTTATCCACTTCAATACCTCGTTCAGAAATTTTATGTCCCAAGATAATACCTTCATTAACCATAAAGTGGCACTTCTCCAATTCAAGACAAGATTAGTTTGCTTGCATCTCTGCAAAACTCGATCAAGGTTGCTTAAGCAATCATCAAAAGAAGTTCCATAAATGGAAAAATCATCCATGAAAACCTCAACAATCTTTTCACAAAAGTCAGAGAATATAGCAGTCATACATCTTTGAAAGGTAGCAGGTGCATTAGATAAACCAAAAGGCATACGTCTATAAGCATAAGTTCCAAAAGGACAAGTGAAGGTGGTTTTCTCTTGATCAGGTTGTGAAACAGGTATTTGAGAAAAACCAGAATATCCATCGAGAAAACAAAAGTGTGTGTGCTTAGATAGTCTTTCTAACATTTGATCAATAGAAGGTAGAGGGTAATGATCTTTTCTAGTAGCTTTATTTAATTTTCTAAAATCAATTACCATTCTATAACCAGTGACAATTCTTTGTGGAATAAGTTCATTTTTATCATTAGGAACAACAGTAATACCTCCCTTCTTAGGGACACAATGAACGGGACTTACCCATCTACTATCAGCTATGGGATAGATTATACTTGCTTCCAAAAGCTTCAATATTTCAGTTCTTACCACTTCTTTCATTTTAGGATTTAAACGTCTTTGGTTATCAACAACAGGTTTAGTATCAGGTTCAATATTAATTTTGTGCTGACAGAGAGTGGGACTAATGCCCTTATTATAATCAAGAGTATATCCAATAGCAGCTCGGTGCTTCTTCAGAACCTTCAATAATCTTTCTTCTTCATGTTTTGAAAGGTTAGCACTAATAATAACATGATATATCTTTTTCTCATCAAGATAAATATATTTCATAGTGTTTGGTAATTGTTTTAATTCAAACATAGGATCACCTTTAGGTGGAGGAGGACCTCTTAGAGTTTCAATAGGCAAATTGTGTTTAAGCAGAGGTCGTTGTTCAAAGAAAATTTTATCTATCTCATTTCTTTCATGCATATGCATATCATTTTCATGGCCTAGCAAATATTGTTCTAGTGTATCAGTTGGAGGCACGACAATAGAAGCAAGACCAATTATTTCATCCCTACTAGGCAATTCTTTCTTATGATGCTTTGTACTAAACTTAGAAAAATTAAACTCATGAGACTCATCACCAAAACTTACACCGACGGTTTGTTTCTCACAATCTATTTTAGCATTAACGGTGTTCAAAAAAGGTCTACCAAAGATAATGGGACAAAAGTCATCTTGTGGGGAACCAAGAACAAGAAAATAAGTAGGATATTTTATTTTCCCACACAAGACTTCAACATCTCTAACAATCCCAAGTGGTGTGATGGTGTCTCTATTAGCAAGTTTAATAGTAACATCTATGTCTTCTATTTCAGCGGGTGCTATGTCATTCATAATTTCTTGATATAAGGTAAAAGGAATAGCACTCACGCTAGCACCTAAATCACATAAACCATGATAAACAGTGATCTCCTATTTTGACTGAGACAACAGGCATACCAACAACAGGTGTATGTTCAGTAGGTTTAGGTGCTCTTATATAACTTTTATTGACCATAGTTGAAACTTTAGCATGTTCCCTTATCCTAACAAGGAAAGGTGGTTTTTCAATATAAGCAGTAGGAACAACTGGATCAACATTATAAATAATAGTTTCATCCTTAGCTATTACTGTTTCTTTAATTTCTTCTTTAATAGGTGGGTGGTATTTAAACCACTTCTCCTTAGGGAGATCAACATGAGTAGCAAATGATTCACAAAAGGAGGCTACTATCTCAGAGTCAAGTCCATATTTAGTGCTAAACTTTTGAAAAGCATCGGTATTCATAAAAGATTTAACACAATCATACTTAAGCTTAATACCTGACTCTTTACCTTCGTCCAGTTCCCAATCTTCAGAGTTGTGTTTAATTCTTTCTAAAAGATCCCACCTGAATTCAATATTCTTCTTCATAAAGGAACCAGTACAAGAAGTATCAAGCATGGATTGATCATCACGAGAAAGCCGAGCATAAAAATTCTAAATGATAATTTCTCTTGAGAGCTCATGGTTGGGGCATGAATATAACATTGACTTAAGCCTCCCCCAAGCTAGAGCGATACTTTCTCCTTCACGAGGCCAAAAAATTATATATGTAATTCCGATCACGATGAACTAGATGCATAGGATAAATTTTTTGGTGAAATTCCAATTTCAATCGATTCCAATTCCAAGATCCAATATCATCGCATAGCCTATACCATGCCAATGCTTTTCCCTTCAAAGATAAAGGGAAAACCTTCTTCTTAGCTTCATCTCCGGGTAAACCTGCAAGCTTAAATAATCCACAAATTTCATCCACATATATCAAGTGCATATCAGGATGTTCAGTTCCATCTCCTGCATAAGGATTAACTAGCAGTTGTTCTATCATACCCGAAGGAATTTCATAACCAATATTTTCAGTAGGTGCAGTAGGTTGAGGGATAACTAATTGTGGTTCTGGTCGAGGTGAAGATACCCAGAACAAACCCCTCAAAGGATTGTTCTCCATAGTAACAAGTGACAATAAATTTCAGCACGTAGTAATAATTTTTCCTTGCCGATTTCCACTTACCAAGAGCGCTTCACTCCCCGGCAACGGCGCCAGAAAAGAGCCTTGATGACCCACAAGTATAGGGGATCAATCATAGTCCTTTCGATAAGTAAGAGTGTCGAACCCAACGAGGAGCAGAAGGAAATGACAAGTAGTTTTCAGCAATGTATTCTCTGCAAGCACTGAAATTATAAGTAACGAGTAGTTTGATAGCAAGATAATTTGTAACGAGCAAGTAACGATAACGGTAAAAAAAGTGCAGCAAGGTAGCCCAATCCTTTTGACGCAAAGGACAGGCCAAAATGGTCTCTTATGATAAGCAAAGCGTTCTTGAGGGTACACGGGAATTTCATCTAGTCACTTTCATCATGTTGGTTTCATTTGTGTTCGCTACTTTGATAATTTGATTTGTGGGTGGACCGGTGCTTAGGTGCTGTTCTTACTTGAACAAACGTCCTACTTATGATTAACCCGGCCACCTCGCAAGCATCCGCAAATACGAGAAAAGTATTAAGAATAAATCTAACCATAGCATTAAACTTTCGGATCAAAATCAGTCCCTTACGAAGTAGCGCATAAACTAGGGTTTAAGCTTCTGTCACTCTCGCAACCCATCATCTAATAACTACTCCACAATGCATTCCCTTAGGCCCTAATAAGGTGAAGTGCCATGTAGTCGATGTTCACATGACACACCTAAGAGAATCACAACATACATACCATCAAAATATCGAACACATATCAAGTTCACATGATTACTTGCAACAAGATTTCTCCCGTGACCTCAAGAACAAAAGTAACTACTCAAAAATGATAATCATGCTCAAGATCAGAGGGGTATGAAATAGCATAATGGATCTGAACATATAATCTTCCACCAAATAAACCATATAGTAATCAACTACAAGATGTAATCAACACCACTAGTCACCCACAAGCACCAATCTAAGGTTCCGGTACAAAGATTGAACACAAGAGATGAACTAGGGTTTGAGAGGAGATGGTGCGGTCGAAGATGTTGATGGAGATTGCCCTCCCCAAGATGGGAGAGTTGTTGCTGATGATGATGACGATGATTTCCCCCTCCGGGAGGGAAGTACCCCGGCGGAATCGCTCCGCCTAAGGGCAAAAGTGCTCCTGCGCAAGTTCCACCTCGAGACGGCGGCGCTTCGTCCCGAAAGTCCTCCTCTTATTTTTTCTAGGTCAAAATGACTTATATACCAGAAGAGGGGCACCGGAGGTGGGCCGAGGAGGGCACAACCCACCAGGGCGCGCTTGGGCTCCCTAGCGTGCCCAGGTGGGTTGTGCCCACCTGGTGGGCCCCCTCTGGTAGTTATTTGCTCCAATAATTCTTATATATTCCATAAAAAATCTCCGTGAAATTTCAGCTCATTGCAGAATAGGTAGCCTGACGTAGCTTTTTCAGGTCCAGAATTCCAGCTGCCTGTATTCTCCCTCTTTGTGTGAACCTTGCATATTATGAGAGAAAAGGCATTAGAATTACTCCAAAAATCATTATTATACATAAAAACAATATAAATAACAGTAGGAAAACATGATGCGAAATGGACGTATCATAAAGCTGCTTACATATTGGGCATCAAGATCTATAGAGATAGATCCAGACGCCTGATAAGACCTTCATAGAGCACATACCTTGACAAGATTTTGAAGGAGTTAAAAATGGATTAGTCAAAGGAGTTCTTTCCTGTATTATAAGGTGTGAAGTTGAGTAGGACTCGAAGCTCGACCACGGCAGAAGAAAGAGAAAGGATGAAGGTCAATCCCTATGCGTCGGACATAGGCTCTATAATGTATGCCATGCTGTGTACCATACCTGATGTGTGCCTTTCCATGAGTCTGGCAAGGGGGTACAACAGTGATCCAAGAGTGGATCACTGGATAGAGGTCAAAATTATCCTTAGAGGACTAAGGAAATGTTTCACGGTTATGGAGGTGATAAAGAGTTCGTCGTAAAGGGTTACGTCGATGCAAGCTTTGATACCGATCCGGATGACTCTGAGTCGCGAACCGGACACATATAGTGGAGCAGTCATTTAGAATATCTCCAAGTGGAGCGTGGTAGCATCATCTATAGTATGACATAGGGATTTGCAAAGTACACACGGATCTGAATTTCGCAGACCTGTTGACTAAAACCTCTCTCACAAGCAAAACATGATCAAACCCCAAAACTGATTGGGTGTTAATCACATGGAGATGTGAACTAGATTATTTACTCTAGTGCAAGTGGGAGACTGTTGGAAATATGCCCTAGGGGCAATAATAAAATGGTTATTATCATATTTCCCGTTCATGATAAATGTTTATTGTTCATGCTAGAATTGTATTGACCAGAAACTTAAATACATGTGTGAATACATAAACTACACCATGTCCCTAGCATGCCTCTACTAGACTAGCTCATTGATCAAAGATGGTTAAGGTTTCCTAACCATAGACATGAGTTGTCATTTGATAACAGGATCACATAATTGGGAAAATGATGTGATGCACAAGACCCAACCGTAAGCTTAGCAGTTGATCATATCAGTTTATTGTTATAGCTTTCTTCATGTCACGTATCTATTCCTAAGACCATGAGATCGTGCAACTCCCTGACACCAGAGGAATACTTAGTGTGTATCCAAACATCACTTCGTAATTGGGTGATCATAAAGGTGCTCTACAGGTATCACCAAAGGTGTTTGTTGGGTTGGCACGGATCGAGACTGGGATTTGTCACTCCGTATGAGGGAGAGATATCTCTGGGCCCTCTCGGTAATACAACATCGTAAAGAGCTTGCAAGCAATGTGGCTAATGAATTAGTCACGAGATCTTGTATTACGGAACGAGTAAAGAGACTTGTTGGTAACGAGATTGAACTAGGTATGGAGATACCGACGATCGAATCTCGGGCAAGTAACATATCGCCAGACAAAGGGAATTGCATACGGGATTAACCGAATCCTTGACATCATGGTTCAACCGATAAAAAATCTTTGTGCAGTATGTAGTAATCAATATGGGCATCTAGGTCCCGCTATTGGTTATTGATTGGAGAGGTGTCTCAGTCATGACTACATGATTCTCGAACCCGTAGGGTCGCACCCTTAACTTTTGTTGACCCTAGAGTAGTATTGGGATATTTGATGATTGGTAACCGAATATTGTTCGGAGTCCTGGAAGAGATCTCGGACGTCATGAGGAGTCTCGGAATGGTCGAGAGGTAAAGATTTATATATGGGAAGTCATATTTTGGGTTCCGAAAAAAGTGCAGTTTTTTCGGTATTGTACCGTGAAGCTTCTAGAAGGTTCCGGAGGGGTCCGGAAGTCCACAAGTGGGTCCACCATGTCCCAAGGGCTGGCACGGGCTGAGGGAGGCGCTCTGGCCTTATTGGGCTAGGCGCACCAAGTCCTCAAAAGCCCATGTGGCTAGGGAAGGAAAAAAAGGCGAGTCCTAGTAGGAATAGGATTAGACTTGGAGTCCAAGTCCTCTCCCCCTTGGATGCGCCCAAGGGCTTGGAGGGGCTGTTCCCCACGCCCCTCCACCTATATATAGAGGGGAGGGGCGCCCCAAGAGGACACACCAAGCCGTTGGCACCCCTCTCTCTCCTGTTAGTCCGTAGTTTCTCCGTCCTCGTTCTAGTAGCGCTTGGCAAAGCCCTGCTGAACTAGCTCTACCACCATCATCACCACCACGCCGTCGTGCTGGTTGTGATTCCATCTACTTCTCCGCCTTATCTTGCTGGGTCAAGGAGGAGGAGACGTCATCGAGCCGCACGTGTGCTAAACTCGGAGGTGTCGTCCGTTCGGCACTAGATCGGTTGGATCATGATCGGATCACGAAGAGTACAACTACATCAATCGCGTTATATACGCTTCTGCTTTCGGTTTACGAGGGTACACAGACACACTCTCCCCTCTCGTTGCTATGCTTCTCCTAGATAGATCTTAGGTGTTCGTAGGAATTTTTTTGATTTTCATGCTTTGTTCCCCATCAGAATAAACATATAGCTCCAAGTAATTTACCTATTGTTGGTAGAAGAAAGAGGGGATACCATCCAGGGCATCCCCAAGCTTAGAGTCTTGCGTGTCCTTGAATATTACCTTGGGGCGCCTTTGGTCATCCCCAAGCTTAGGGTGTTTCCACTCCTTATTCCTTAATCCATCGCGATCTCACTTAAAACTGGAAAACTTCAGCACACAAAACTCAACAGAAAACTCGTGAGATCCGTTAGTATGACAAGCCAGTCATAAACTTTAGGTACTGTTGGAAACTCATTCATATTTTATTATTGCATAATACCTACTGTATTCTAACTTTGCCATGACTTATACTCCTGATACAGTCCATAGATTCATGAAAACAAGCAAACAACGCAACGAAAACTGAATCTGTCAAAAACAAAACAGTCTGTAATGACCTGGCAAACACAAATATTCTGAAAAATTATTACAACGTGTGAAATTCGTATATCACTCGTGTGTAAAAAATTCAGAATTTTTTCACGTGCCAGTGAATTTAAACAATTCTGCTACTGAGCGCAGAAGTTTCTGTTTTCTCATAGAATCAAATCAACTATCAACCAAATCATCCCAAAGGCTTTACTTGGCACAAACACTAATTTAAACACAAAAACACAACCATAAAAGTAGCATAATTGTGTGCACACTAAAAAAATACAATGATAACTATTGGGTTGTATCCCAACAAGCTCTTTCTTTATAGCCATCAAGATAGGCTTGAGATTTTATCGATGCTCACAAGAAAGATAATAATTGAAACAAAGAGAGCATCATAAAATATGTGAAAAACACATTTAAGTCTAACATACTTCCTATGAATAGGTATTTTATAAGCAAACAAATTATCAAGACAATAAATATCTAGCAGATGCAAAGGAGAGGAATAAAACACTAACAATCTCAACAAAACGAGAGGTAATTTAGTAACATGAAAAATTTTACAACCATATCTTCTTCTCTCATAATAATTACATGTAAGATAAAATCAAATTCAATAATATAGCTATCATATACAATTTTCTCTTCATGATCCACATGCATAAAAGTCTTATAATCTTCCAATATAGTCGGATTAACATAAACTAAAGTCATGACCTCTCCAACCCACTTTTATCAAAAATTTCATAAGATTCAACACTCTGCAAATATGTGGTGTTATTTTTACCTAAAGTTGACACTCTTCCAAACCCACTTTCAATATTATTGCAAACATTATTATCTATAACATATTCATCATCAGGCTTAAATAAATTTTCAAGATCCTAAGAAGCATTATCACCCCAATCATGATCATTGCAATAAGTAGTGGACATATCTCAAGCTTGCAGCTTTGCATATCATTAGCATAATTGACATTAATAGAATTTATAATAGCATCATTGCGATCATGATTTTCATTCAAGGAGCTATCAAGTATGGGAGCAATAACAATAATTTCATTTTTAACATAAGGAATTGAAGCAAGATCATCTCCATAAGCATAATTAATAATCATGGCCACAAGCATAGCAAGGATTAAATTCATCAAAAAGGGATATTTCAAGCGAATCAATGGGGTCATACTTATCTATAGATTCCTGCATATCATTATTCTCTTCCAAAGCATCAGACATTCTCCCAATGAATTCACTAACATAGGCATTAGAAGCATAGTTTTCATAGCAATATTTAAGTATGGCAAAATTTCCAGATTTGTAGAGAGTAGCATCATACTTTTCAATCAAAGAAGCAACTTCATAGGCACCCTTAAAAGCAACAAATTCTTCAATTTGTTTTATATCATAGTAACTATAAACACCCTTGGCATAAGAAGATAAGATTTCATTATCATTAAACTCACATAGGTACGAAAGGTGTTTTTTAGGGTTATCAGAGAAACAAGTAAAAACATGAATTTCACATAGATTCCAAGCATAGCATAGCAAACAATTTATTTGGTTCCATAAGAGTCTTCCTTTTTGACACAAACGGTGACGCACAAAATGAGCGTGCTCATCTAATGATTTTCCCTCAACTAAACTAGTTGGGGTTTCAGCATGAGCACAAATGGATCAAAGATGATCCAAGTAGAAAACTTTAAGTGGATCCATAAGCATCTTAAACTTTTGCTTCCATTTTCTGTTTTTGAGTGTTCACATGAAGGCAAATAACAAGCAAGCAAGTAAACAAAAATATTTTGGTGTTTTTGTAAAAAATTGTTTTAGAAGTGGGGGAGATGAAAATGAGAGGCAAATGGCAAATGAAAGTAAGGACAAGTAGATGATAGTTTATGCGAAGGTAGTTTATAGGTTTTGGTGATGTCTCCCCGGCAGCGGCGCTAGACATTCTTCCTGCTACTTGTGAGCTGCGTTGGGACTTCCTCGAAGAGGAGAGGATGATGCAGTACAGTAGAGATAAGTATTTCCGTCAGTTAAGAACCAAGGTTAGCAATGCAGTAGGAGAACCACGCGAAACCTCATGAACAGCACCCACACACAAAAAAGCAAATAGTTGCACCCAACGCGATCAAGGGGGTTGTCAATCCCCTTGGCAGTTATTTGCAGGGACCAAATCTCATAGTGATAGATAGATAATTTAACACACAAAATAAAAGAACGGTAAATAAATTGCAGCAAGATATCTTTGGATTTTATATATGATAAAGGTAGACCCGGGGCCATAGTTTTCACTAGAGGTTTCTCTCTCGAACAAAAAGCATACGGTGGGTAAACAAATTACTGTTGGGCAATTGATAGAAAAGCGCATAGTTATGATGATATTCAAGGCAATGATCATGTATATAGGCATCACGTCCGAGACAAGTAGACCGACTCCTGCCTGCATCTACTTCTATTACTCCACCCATCAACCGCTATCCAGCATTCATCTAGAGTAGTAAGTTCATAAGAAAAGGAGTAACGCCTTAAGCAAGATGACATGATGTAGACAAAGTAAATCCAACCAATATGAATAAACCCCATCGTTTCCCCCTTAATGGCAACAATACAAATACGTGTCTTGTCCCCTTCTGTCACTGGGATATAGATCACCGCAAGATTGAACCCATTACAAAGCACCTCTCCCATTGCAAGATAAATCAATCTAGCTGGCCAAACCAAATGGATAGATCAGAGAGAAATACAAAGCTATAACAATCATGCATATAAGAATTCAGAAAAGACTCAAATATTTCTTGTGAATAATCTGATCATAAACCCACAATTCATTGGATCCCAATAAACACACCGCAAAAGAAGATTACATCGAATAGATCTCCAAGAACATCGAGGAGAACATTGAATTGAAGATCCAAGAGAGAGAATAAGCCATCTAGCTACTAGATATGGACCCGTAGGTCTGTGGTAAACCACTCACACATCATCGGAAGGGCAGCAAGGTTGATGTAGAAGCCCTCCATGATCGATTCCCCCTCCGGCAGAGTATCCGAAAAGGACTCCAGATGGGATCACGGAAAAATAGAAACTTGCGGCGGCGGAAAAAGTATTTTGGTGGCTCTCTATTGGTTTCCCGATTTTAGAGAATTTATAGAGATGGAATTAGGTCAGACGGAGCCCCGAGGGACCCACAAGGTACTAGGGCACGCCCCTCCTCCAGGGCGTGCCCTAGTGCCTTGTCGTCTACTTGTTTGCCTTCTGGTCTCCTCTCGAAGCTTCTAGGGTCTCTCTTGTCCGAAAAATTTTTGTTTGCCGAAGACGTATCACTCTCCCATGGAGATCAAGGCCTCCATGTGAGAAGATCCCTATTGGATTTAAGACCCCTTCTATTGAAGATCCTCCAAGGATATCAAGACCTCATCTCCTCTTGGATTTGGGATGAACTCTACCATGTATC
The DNA here is from genome assembly GCA_011799875.1 of Thinopyrum elongatum. NCBI lineage: Eukaryota > Viridiplantae > Streptophyta > Magnoliopsida > Poales > Poaceae > Thinopyrum > Thinopyrum elongatum. The sequence goes on from CM022301.1 coordinate 190,192,415, forward strand.
CTTGTTCCCCTTGATTTTTCATGTACCTTGTGGAGCTTATGCGTTTGTTAGTCTAGTGGATGTGTGATTGGACTTGTTCTTGAGTGTTCCTCTTGTGATTTCTCCCAATTTTCCCGTCGTGTTCTTCCTGTTCCTCCTCAAACCCACCTCCAATTCGTGAACATCAGGACAAATCGGGGCACTTTCGCCCGTGCCCTACATCAATGTGTATCTTGACAAAGGGGCTCATGACATGGTGATGTTTGTCAGATGCTCCGCGTCTTTGGGTGGTCGCGGTAGTCTCCACTGGTAGGGCTAGGGCGGTATCCGGCGGAGAAGTCGATCACCACGGTCGGGGTGGTGTTCCTTGGTCGGGCAACGGCGGCTATTGCCTCCATGATCGGTGCTGGTGCTCTCAGGCCATGGTTGGTGGCGGTGGTTGTGTATCTAATCCCCGTTCAGATTCATCGCAATCTGTCTCTTGTCCAACCGGTTGTGCATGGAGGGACCGGTGAGGGGCAGTTTGAGTCCTCTGACGGCATTCCGGCAACTCCGTACGTCTTCAAGGCTTGGATTCACATGGATCCAGTCGGCTGCGGGGTCGGGGTGGCACGACTGCCAGTGAAAATTGTCCCATCTTTGGCCATGGCAGACAAAGGCAACGACTTTGATGTCGTTTCCTTGTGGAGGCATCGTCATTGCAGTCTTTGTCCTCTTGCTCGGGCTGTTCCAGGGGAATCCCAAGACCTGAGTCTCCTAGATCCGACGATATCAACGCCTTCAGTATTGTTCTCCCTCCCAGGGCATCATTTTGGAACAAGTGCTAGCTGGAGTGGCCAAGAGGTGGAGCGGTGTTGCATCCACATCGACGATGGTGGGTCTCGGCGGCGTGGCATAGTTGTGTATTGGTGATGGATGTGTGTTGACGGACGCATGAAGAATGGTGGTATTGTCTGGCATCGTGGTAGCGTTGACGGCTGAATGGCATGGCAAGAACAATGCTTTGACCCCTCTCTAAGATGGGACGGCGGAAGATAGCGGTGTAGGATTCTAGAACGTGCGCATGTGATGTGCGCTGAGGGTCTGCTAGATCAGTTGGTGCTCTCGGCTCGCCATGGGGAGGCTTGGTGCGACCACTGGATTAGATGGTGTGCGTTGGTGCGAGGTCTGGGCACATCATCAAGCTTGTGGGTGTAGCGACAGAGGTCGCGCGAAAGGTGGCATTAGGTTGATCCGTGTATTTGTTTCATGGCTCATGATCTAGATAAAGCAAGAAATATCAAGCTACTTTTATGTGCATTTGAGGAACTTTCTGGTCTCAAAATTAATTTTCATAAGAGAGAATTTTTTTTGCTTAGGCGATGCTACATAATCTGCACCTGAGTATGCTGAGATTTTTGGATGCCAGCTCGGGCAGTTCCCGATTCGGTATCTAGCTATTCCCATACACTATCGGTGTTTAACTATCGCTGAGTGGAAGTACATGGAAGAGAGACTTGAGAAATGACTAGCCAGTTGGAAGGCCAAACTCTTGTCATATGGGGGGCGATTGATCTTGATCAATTCCGTCCTCAGCAACATGGTTTTATATATGTTATCATTCTTTCATCTCCTGAAAGGGGTTCTTCAGCGTCTCGATTACTTTAGATCCAGATTTTTTTGGTAGTGTGATAATGAATCCAAGAAATATCAACTGGCTTGGTGGAGTGTATCATGTCGACCTAAAAGTCAAGGGGGGCTTGGAATTCGAGACCTTGAGATTAAAAACATTGCTCTTCTCAGCAAATGGGTTTACAAACTACTCACTGAGAATAGAGTGCGGTAGGAAATCATTCGTAACAAGCATGTGGGATCCAAAGCCATTTCTCAAGTTCATTGGAAACCTGGTGATTCACATTTTTGGTGTGGCGTGATGAAAGCCAAGGAATTCTTTTTCCAATTTCGAACCTTGTCGGTTAGGGACGGTTCTCAGGTTTGATTTTGGGAAGACACCTAGCTAGGGACCACCCTACTCATGGTGCAATACCCGAGCTTGTACAGGATTGTCAGACATAAATTTATCATGATCAAACAAGTTTTGGGACAAGAAAACCCTGATATTTCTTTTCATAGGGACCTTTTAGGACCTCGCCTGGCAGCTTGGAATGAATTACTCATACATCTGGAGCCTATTCAGCTGTCAGGTCAACCGGACAATTTTTGATGGAATTTGCATCAGAATGGCAAGTTTTCGGTCAAATCCATGTATGATGCAATGGTTCATTGTGATGTTCCGGTTGATAACAGGAAATTGTGGAAGCTTAAAATTCCTCTAAGAATGAAGATATTCCTCTGGTTTCAAAACAGAGGGGTCATCTTAACTAGCGATAATCTGGCGCGACGCAACTGGCAAGGTACCAAGACATGTGTCTTTTGCCAATATGAGAAGTCTATTAAACACTTATTTTTTGAGTGTAAGTTCGTTCGGGCAGTTTGGACCATAGTTCAAGTAGCTTCAAATTTATACCCCCATGTAGTGCACGTAACATGTTCGGCAACTGGTTGCGGGATATTGATAAACAATTTTTTGCACATATTCTTGTGGGGACGGCTACCTTATGCTGGGCATTGTGGCTTATCAGGAATGATGTGGTTTTTAATAATAAATGTGACTCATCTCCTATGCAGGTTATTTATGTATGTACGCGATGGCTCCATACTTGGTCTATCCTACAGTGGCCGGAGGACAGGAACCTTTTTATGATGGTGTCTACATGGCTCGAGCGAATGGCCAGGGAGGTTTTCTCCCTCCATGGATGCGCTGTGATCTGTGGATAGGATCTGCCACACCATAGGCTGGACTGATTTATTATTTTAGCTGTAAAACGATATTTATTTTTGGGTTGGTTGGACTTATTGGCTGTGTGCATCAGGCTATGCAGAGGCCGGGCTTTCTTTCGATGCGATTGTATCACCTCTGTAACACCCCGTGTATTAAGCTACAGTAATCACCATGTTGATAATGCCATGTCATCATGATCAACAGTGCTTAATCATCATTAGTAATAAATCCCCTTTCCAATTCAAACTCAAATGGAAATTCAAACTAAAAGTAAAAATAAAAGTTGTTCAAAATTGGAAACAAAAAATGTGCATCATGTTGCAAATATTCCCATAGCATTTATAAAAATGATTGCAACATTTATTGGAATTGTAGAAGGACTCAAACAACAAGAAACAGCAGCAAAATAGCACTATTTAATCCTTTTTCAATTAAATAAATTCCAAATAAAAAGATATGGACACCAAACCAATTTCTAACAATGTCTAATATTGCACTGTAAATATTTGGGCAAGTTTCATAAAATACAAAAGTCATTTGAAATAAAAATAAAAGCCAAAACAGAAGAAAAAGGAGAAAACAGAAAAGAAAATAGAAAAAGGAAAAAGGCCCAGGGCAGCTGGGCCTAAGTCAGCCAGCCGGCCCAGCCTGCCTGCCGCCGTCCCTTCCCCGCACAGCTCACCCCCCCATGCCCCGCTGTCGAGCGCTCTGCGTGCGCGCGCGCCCCCGAGCCCGGCCCCCCTCCCTCGCTGCACGACAGCGCGTCGCCGCGCTCGCCGTGGATAAAGGGCAGAGCCCCGTGCACCCCTGGCCCCCCTGGCTCTCCCTCGCTCACTCCCTCTCTCTCTCCCTCGCCTCCCCATCTCACCCGAGCGCCACCGTCGACGCGCCGTCGTCAAGACCGGGGCCACCGGCGTTCCCGAGCCCGACGGATGTGTCTGGGTGGTGCGCCACCGACCGCCTCTTCCTCATCGACGGACGGCAAGAGCTGAGGTGCACCGGAACTCGCGGATCGAGCCGTCCCAGTATACGGCATCTCCGGCGATCACCGTCGAATTTGCCTTTTCTCTGCGCTACCGACCACCGAGGGCCTTCGTGTGCCGCGCTGTAAGCCCCAGCTCCTCCCTCTCACCCCTCGCTGAGTGCTAGGACGCGCTGCACCGTCGTTCCCCCCTCGAGCCCGAGCTCGCCTCCGCAAGGCTCGTCGCCGGCGATGCTCCGATGACCATATGGTCACGGGCTAGCGTCAGTTGGACTCCCCGCATCGCGTAGACACCGTGGGAACTTAGCGCAGCCTGTATAGCTGGTCGTAGCCCAGAATCCGACGGCGCCCGAAACTCACCGTCCGCTGCGGTGCTCACCGGCGATGACTCCGGCTATCCCAGTCCCGTGGCCACCGCCGTTCAACGCGGCGTGGAAAGGCCGTTCGGAAGCAGGAAACCGCGGCGATTTTGGTGCACCACAGGAGAATTCCGGGCTCGCCGGAGTTCCACCACCGCTCGGGGCTCGCCGGAGAGCTCCAGCGGCCGGCGCTGACCTGGCCCCTGTGGGTCCTGCGCCTGTGTCGCTGAACACTGGGCCCCGCAGGCCCAGTTGACTGGGTCAACCGTCGACGTGGCAGCGTGGGCCACTGACATGTGGGTCCCGCACGGTTAAATCAATTTTAAAAATAAATAGACTGTTAATTAATTAATTAGTTAATTAATCAGTAATTACTCACTGACAGGTGGTGCCACACCCCTGTTAAGTAGTTTTAGTTAAATTTAAACCCTGGATTAGCCCAGTGTCTATGACATGTGGGCCCCACTGGTCAGGTTTGACCTGGCCGGCCCCCTGTTGACTGCTGACATCATCAATGCGTCATGCTGACATCACCCTGTACTGTTCTTGATAATGTTGATTTAATTAAATCCAGAAATTCCAGAAATTAATAAAAACTTTAGAAAATCATATCTTTTAATCCGTAACTTCGATGAAAATAATTTATATATGAAAGTTGATCAGAAAAATCCCACGAATCCGAATATGCACTCCTTTCATCTGTCACATGCTCCTAGCATGATGAACATGGAACTTCCCTCTCCGGATCGTCTGTCCGATAAATCCAAAGACCCGGGAAATATCGTCAGATATTCCCCCGCTCCGTCTGATACGTGTAGTACTGCGTTAGACTACCCCTAGCACTGCGTATTACCATGACATGCATCGTGTTGCATCTGTTTGCTTGTATTTATTGTTTCCTCCCCCTCTTCTCTCTCGTTAGACCCCGACGCAGTTCCCGGTACCGACGCAGCTCCGGAGCCCGACGCCACCGTTGACAACCTTGCCCTTGCCGCCGAGCAACCAAGCAAGCCCTTCCTTTGATCATCCCGATATCGCCCATTCTAATTTCTCATGCTTGCATTAGAATTTCCGCTACTACTGCTTTACCTATTCTGATGCATAGTCTGTTTATTGTAACCTGCTGTTGATAATTACCTGCTTATCCTAAACTGCTTAGTATAGGCTGGGTAGAGACCTATTAGTGACCCCACTTATCCCGACTGCCCCGCTGGATTATCAGAAGACCCGATCAACGGGATCGAAGACCAGGCCCCGACACCGCACATCACCCCCCCCCCCTTAGTTGTAACGCCACTACAGCGTTACTATCGAGTGTCGAGGGTGAAACCTCTTGTAGCACTTCTGATGTTAACTCTGTAGAGTAGCTTTTCGGTCGTGGTCATCGAGGGTGATTCCTCCTTCACCACTTCCGATAACGACGCTGTCGTGCAACACCTCAAGTGTGAACCCAGCGAGGGTGATTCCTCCGAGTTCACCTTGACAAATACATCATGCAGGAATCCAACGAGGGTGATACCTCGGATTCCCTTGATGTTATGGACACACGGCTACTTGGACTGTACTATTTTTACTTGGAAAGGCGAGTCGACCCTGAGGGGTACCCGCGTGTGATGTGAAGACGGGTTGCCTGTATGTTGCCCGAGTGATGAATACGAGGCGCGGCCGGGCATTCTTAGCCCTTGCAGCAAGTTCTCGAGACGGGGCGACGGGGTCACATCTTTCGTGAGTCTCTGCTCGTTACCGCAAGCCTAGTCCACTAATGATTTGGATATTTGATTCGAGCAGGCCTCTGGTCTGATAGCACTAACCATCACGTGGGAATAGTTATGGGCACTCTGCATCGTCGCATCAGCCGAAAGTTCTGTCAGACGTCCAGTTCAACATTGTGGCACGGTCGGATCGTACCGACCATCCGAGGTGGTGCTGGTATCCAACCTGCACACAACGACCCGGAGTGCACAGGGTGATGGCCCAAGACCCCTGAGCGCTTAGGTTGTAGACCGGCGGGGACCTCTCTGCTGAGCTTTAGGTAGGGCTGCGGTGTGTCGTTTGGCCGAGGCCAGGCATGACCCCGGAAAGTGTGTCCGGCCAGAGTTAATCGAGCGTGTTGGGTAAGTTGGTGCACCCCTGCTGGGAAGAACTAATCTATGCATAGCCGGATCCTCTGTAACGGACATTCAGAGTTGTATCCCGATCGATACAACTAGAATTGGATACTATGGCTCTGGGATTGCTTCTCGCAGGGAGTCGAGAAGGGATCTCAGGACGAGGTTGATGGCTGTATGGCTCTGGGATTGCTTTCTCGCAGGGAGTCGAGAAAGGATCTCTGGGTGAGGTTGAGACTTAATGATACTGCTACATTATACTGTACTATCTACACTCTTCTCATGCTGCAAGACCGATGAAGATGCTAGTCTTCGATAGGACTAGGATTTCCTCTCTATTCTGGCATTTCTGCAGCCCAGTCCACATATACAGCCACTCTTTGATAATGTTGCATATGTACTGTAGATCCTTGCTTGCTGAGTACTTCTAAGTACTCACGGTTGCTTTGCTTTCTTTTTCTCCCCATATCAGTTTGTCGTGACCAGCTGACGGAGCCCCTGAGACAGCTGCCCCGCCGATGTTACTACTAACACCTCGAGGGTGTTACTTCTACAAGTTGGCCGACGACCAGGAGTAGGATCGGAGGGTCCCAGGCAGGAGGCCTGCGCCTTTCGATCATAGTGTTTTATTTTGCCCCGCCTTTCTAAAGGCCTTTCTGTTTCTCTTTGAATATCTGTACTCAGATATCTGATGCTTCCGCTGACGCTTGTATGCCATCGAGCTATGCATTCGAGCCCTCGAGGCCCTGGCTTGTAATATGAAGCTTGTATGATTTTATTTATGTTTTAGAGTTGTGTTGTGATATCTTCCCGTGAGTCCTTAGGCTTGATCGTGTGCATTTGCGTGTATGATTAGTGCACGATTGAGCCGGGGACGTCACAAGTTGGTATCAGAGCCGACTGCCTGTAGGACCCCCCCTTCCAATTCCTTGGTCGAAGTTGAGTCTAGTAACCAAAAATTGTTTTACTAACTTGGCTATGTGGCTTACGGGCCCACGTCGCCAAATTGGATGGTATTAGTATCTTTTATTCCTCGTCTATACTCTGGGACTCTGACCTCTCTTCTATTCAGGTTAAATGAATTTTACTAACGCCGACACTTAGGATCTCGTAAATCTCGTCTACCCGGAGAGCTGGATATCTGTGCTTAATTCCTTACTATTGATCTGATTAGTCTGATAATCATTTTCCTTTCCATTGTTTTTTTTAACCTTTCCCTTCGAGTTGTATAATACTTCTCATTGTCTTATGACAATCCTGAATTTCCTCTGTTTCAGATGGATCGTTTGTTTCCACCACGCCCTACGACGCAGCTTGTGCTTCGCACTTGGGCTCGTCGTGCCCCTGGTTTTCCAGCTGTCCTGATCGCCCTCCTGACCAGACTTGGCTACCGCTGGTACCCCGAGTACATGGTCTACGAGGACTACCGCGAGTTCAACCAGGAGCAGTACCATGCTGATGTTCGTATCTATGATCAGCGCGATGACTCAGACACTGAACTGCACCTTTTCCACGGTATCGGCGTGACGATCGAGATGGCAGTACATGATGCCGCCTACTCTGCTGTCGCACGTCTCCGAGGAGAGTTTAGCGATAGCTTGGATGCCTCTGAGTTCCGATACATTTCGTACGCCCCTGCTGGAGATGCTACTGGATACTACACAGCTATCTGTGCCCCGTACGAGCGACGTCGTTACGAGCCGCACGTTCTGATTCAGTGCACTCAGGCTCTGGATCGCACTGTTCGGGCTCTTGCCGTCGAGTTGGTTGCCACTCGAGCACGCCTCTACAATGCTATGACACAGTTGCTACCAGCTGTTCATGCAGGGATACATCCAGGGTACATCCTTTACCCGAGCAGGACTCAGATGTATGCTGGTATTGATTGGCCTGCTGTAGGAGGTCACACACCTGTACGTGGACCTCTTCTTTCAGCTCGAGACCGGATTCTGCATCAGAGTGCACATGGAGCGTAGGAACCTTCTGCAATGAACATTCGTCGTCCGAACGGGCAGCTACCCCGTTTCAGAGGATCTTCCCGACGTTGATGTAGCCCTTGCTATGTCTCGTGGTGTACTTCCTTACCGCGTGCCTGCGCGCCGCCTACCATATCTAGCTTTTGAATTAGCGCCGTTATGCTATTCGCATGTAACCGACTCTGTGTATGGATCTGTATGTCTTAATTGACTATTGTTATGTATCTGTTACACTGCTTAAATAGTTGTCGAGTTACATTATGCTTGTCGCTAAACACTTGCAAATTCTTTTGCTAAACTACCCCTGTTGATACTTAGCAGGATGGTTAGACCAGGTGGTCGTGGTCGTGCCCCTGAACGCCCACCACCACCAGATTATATGGCAGCTATGATGCAACAATTCGAGCTCAACTGCCAGTTCATGACTGGGATTATGAATCATTTCCCGCATCTGAACAATCAGAACCAGAACCCTCCTTCAATAACTCTGCCGGAATTTATGCGTCTTAACCCCACTCAGTTCTGCCACTCTGAGAAGCCACTGGATGCTAATGACTGGATTCGCGATATCACTAATGAGATGGAGTCAACAAATGTCTCCCCTGCCAACTTTGTCGCCTTCGCTTCCTTTTTCCTAAAGGGTCCCGCTACTCAATGGTGGGACAACCACAAACGTACACTGCCTGCTGGAACAGCCGTTACTTGGCCTGAGTTCCAAGCTGCCTTTCGTGCCCGGTAGATTCCTCAAGGAATCAATGACCAGATGAAACCCAGTTCCGCAACCTCACTCAGGGTAATAAGACTGTCGAAGCTTATCAGCGGGAATTCCTTGACCTGTCCCGCTATGCTAAAGAAGACATCGCCAGGGATGCCCGTAGACAAGAGAAGTTCCGTAATGGACTCCACGCAGACATCGAGCTTGCACTCGCTGCTCAAGATTTCACCGACTTTACTGCTCTTGTGAACAAGGCTATTCTGCTTGAGACTGCTCAAATGAAGCATAAGGACTCGCAGAAACGCTATCGTGATGTTGGCTCATCTTCGGGCTCAACACAGAAGCGAAAAACATATGGTCGTGCACACGCTTACAACATTGATATTATACAAGTCCAGGATCCACCTGCCACCGAGATAGGTACCCTTCCCGTTAACACAATACCTGCTTCTGTTTTATTTAATTCAGCAGCATCACATTCATTCTTCTCTGGAAAAATTTGCATTCATGCATGACCTTCATTATGAGGAAATGAATACTCTGTTAGTCAGCTGGGCTAGTGAATTACCGTGCCCAGATAACTCAAAATACTGTGACTGAAATATACACCTTGAATGCGTTGAACGCTTCTCCACTTGAGGGGATCGAAAACGTTCCAGTCGTTCGAGATTTTCCGAATGTTTCTTCGGAAGAACTTCCAAGAATACCCCGATATTTTTTCCCTTCTACTCTTAATTCTCGGGACGAGAATTCTTATTAGTGGAGGAGAATTGTAACACCCCGTGTATTAAGCTACAATAATCACCCTATTGATAATGTCATGTCATCATGATCAACAGTGCTTAATCATCATTAATAATATATCCCTTTTCCAATTCAAACTCAAATGGAAATTCAAACTAAAAGTAAAAATAAAAGTTGTTCAAAATTGGAAAACAAAAATGTGCATCATGTTGCAAATATTCCCATAGCATTTATAAAAAATGATTGCAACATTTATTGGAAATGTAGAAGGACTCAAACAACAAGAAACAGCAGCAAAATAGCACTATTTAATCCTTTTTCAATTAAATAAATTCCAAATAAAAAGATATGGACACCAAACCAATTTCTAACAATGTCTAATATTGCACTGTAAATATTCGGGCAAGTTTCATAAAATACAAAAGTCATTTGAAATAAAATAAAAGCCAAAACAGAAAACAAAGGAGAAAACAGAAAAGGTAATAGAAAAAGGAAAAAGGCCCAGGGCTGCTGGGCCTAAGTCAGCCAGCCGGCCCAGCCCGCCTGGCGCCGTCCCTTCCCCACACTGCTCACCCCCCCACGCCCCGCTGTCGAGCGCTCTGCGTGCGCGCGCGCCCCCGAGCCCGGCCCCCCTCCCTCGCTGCACGACAGCGCGTCGCCGCACTCGCCTTGGATAAAGGGCAGAGCCCCATGCAACCCTGGCCCCCCTGGTTCTCCCTCACTCACTCCCTCTCGCTCTCCCTCGCCTCCCCATCTCACCCGAGCGCCACCGCCGATGCGCCGTCGTCACCACCGCGGCCACCGGCGTTCCCGAGCCCGACGGATGTGTCTGGGTGGTGCGCTGCCGATCGCCTCTTCCTCATCGACGGACGGCAAGAGTGAGGTGCACCGGAACTCGCGGATCGAGTCGTCCCAGTATACGGCAGCTCCGGCGATCATCGTCGAATTTGCCTCGTCTCTGCACTACCGACCACCGAGGGCCTTCGTGTGCCGCGCTGTAAGCCCCAGCTCCTCCCTCTCACCCCTCGCTGAGCGCTAGGACGCGCTGCACCGTCGTTCCCCCCTCGAGCCCGAGCTCGCCTCCGCAAGGCTCGTCGCCGGCGATGCTCCGATGACCATATGGTCACGGGCTAGCGTCAGTTGGACTCCCCGCATCGCGTAGACACCGTAGGAACTTAGCGCAGCCCGTATAGCTCGTCGTAGCCCCGAATCCGACGGCGCCCGAAACTCGCCGTCCACTGCGGTGCTCACTGGCGACGACTCCGGCTATCCCAGCTCCCGTGGCCACCGCCGTTCGATGCGGCGTGGAAAGGCCGTTCGGAAGCAGGAAACCGCGGCCATTTTGGTGCACCACAGGAGAATTCCGGGCTCGCCGAAGTTCCACCACCGCTCGGGGCTCGCCGCAGAGCTCCGGCGGCCGGCGCTGACCTGGCCCCGGTGGGTCCCGCGCCTGTGTCGCTGAACACTGGGCCACGCGGGCCCAGTTGACTGGGTCAACCATCGACGTGGCAACGTGGGCCACTGACATGTGGGTCCTGCGCGGTTAAATCAATTTTAAAAAAAATAAACTGTTAATTAATATGTTAATTAATTAATTAGTTAATTAATCACTAAATACTCACTGACAGGTGGGGCCACACCCCTGTTAATTAGTTTTAGTTAAATTTAAACCCTGGATTAGCCCCGTGTCTATGACATGTGGGCCCCACTGGTCAGATTTGACCTGGCCGGCCCCCTGTTGACTGCTGACATCATCAATGCGTCATGCTGACATCACCCTGTACTGCTCTGGATAATGTTGATTTAATTAAATCCAGAAATTCCAGAAATTAATAAAAACTTTAGAAAATCATATCTTTTAATCCATAACTCCGATGAAAATAATTTATATATGAAAGTTGATCAGAAAAATCCCACGAATCCGAATATGCGCTCCTTTCATCTGTCACATGCTCCTAGCATGATGAACATGGAACTTCCCTCTCCGGATCGTCTGTCCGATAAATTCAAAGACCCGGGAAATATCGTTAGATATTCCCCCGCTCCGTCTGATACGTGTAGTACTGCGTTAGACTCCCCCTAGCACTACGTATTGCCATGACATGCATCGTGTTGCATCTGTTTGCTTGTATTTATTGTTTCCACCCCCTCTTCTCTCTCGTTAGACCCCGACGCAGCTCCCAGTACCGACGCAGCTCCGGATCCCGACGCCACCGTTGACAACCTTGCCCTTGCCACCGAGCAACCAGGCAAGCCCCCCCTTTGATCATCCCGATATCACCCATTCTAATTTCTCATGCTTGCATTAGAATTGCTGCTACTACTGCTTTACCTATTCTGATGCATAGCCTGTTTATTGTAACCTGCTGTTGATAATTACCTGCTTATCCTAAACTGCTTAGTATAGGCTGGGTAGAGACCTATCAGTGAATCCATTTATCCCGACTGCCCGCTGGATTATCAGAAGACCCGATCAACGGGATCGAAGACCAGGCCCCGACACCGCACATCACCCCCCTTAGTTGTAACGACACTACAGCGTTACTATCGAGTGCCGAGGGTGAAACCTCTTGTAGCACTTCTGATGTTAACTCTGTAGAGTAGCTTTTCGGTCATGGTCATCGAGGGCGATTCCTCCTTCACCACTTCCGATAACGACGCTGTCGTGCAACACCTCAAGTGTTAACCCAGCGAGGGTGATTCCTCCGAGTTCACCTTGACAAATACATCGTGCAGGAATCCAACGAGGGTGATACCTCGGATTCCCTTGATGTTATGGACACACGGATACTTGGACTGTACTATTGTCACTTGGAAAGGCGGGTCGACCCTGAGGGGTACCCGTGTGTGATGTGAAGACGGGTTGCCTGTATGGTGCCCGAGTGATGAATACGAGGCGCGGCCGGGCATTCTTAGCCCTTGCAGCAAGTCCTCGAGACGGGGCGACGGGGTCACATCTTTCGTGAGTCTCTGCTCATTACCGCAAGCCCTAGTCCACTAACGATTTGGATATTTGATCCAAGCAGGCCTCTGGTCTGATAGCACTAACCATCACGTGGGAATAGTTATGGGCACTCTGCACCGTCGCATCAGCCGAAAGTTCTGTCAGACGTCCAGTTCAGCATTGTGGCACGTTCGGATCGTACCGACCATCCGAGGCGGTGCTGGTATCCACCCTGCACACAACGACCCGGAGTGCACAGGGCGATGGCCCAAGACCCCTGAGCGCTTAGGTTGTAGACCGGCGGGGACCTCTCTGCTGAGCTTTAGGTAGGGCTGCGGTGTGTCGTTTGGCCGAGGCCGGGCATGACCCAGGAAAGTGCGTCTGGCCAGAGTTAATCGAGCGTGTTGGGTAAGTTGGTGCACCCCTGCAGGGAAGAACTAATCTATGCATAGCTGGATCCTCGGTAACGGACACTCGGAGTTGTATCCCGGTCGATACAACTAGAATTGGATACTATGGCTCTGGGATTGCTTCTGGCAGGGAGTCGAGAAGGGATCTCGGGACGAGGATGATGGCTGTATGGCTCTGGGATTGCTTTCTCGCAGGGAGTCGAGAAAGGATCTCTGGGTGAGGTTGAGACTTGATGATACTGCTACATTATATTGTACTGTCTACACTCTTCTCATGCTGCAAGACCGATGAAGATGCTAGTCTTCGATAGTACTAGGATTTCCTCTCTATTCTGGCATTTTCCAGCCCAGTCGACATATACAGCCACCCTTTGATAATGTTGCATATGTAGTGTAGATCCTTGCTTGCTGAGTACTTCTGAGTACTCACGGTTGCTTTGCTTTCTTTTTCTCCCCATATCAGTTTGTCGTGACCAGCTGACGGAGCCCCTAAGACAGCTGCCCCGCCGACGATTACTACTACCACCTCGAGGGTGTTACTTCTACAAGTTGGCCGACGACCAGGAGTAGGATCGGAGGGTCCCAGGCAGGAGGCCTGCGCCTTTCGATCGTAGTGTTTTATTTTGCCCCGCCTTTCTAACGGCCTTTCTGTTTCTCTTTTAATATTTGTACTCAGATATCTGATGCTTCCGTTGACGCTTGTATGCCATCGAGCTATGTATTCTAGCCCTCGAGGCCCTGGCTTGTAATATGAAGATTGTATGATTTTATTTATGTTTTAGAGTTGTGTTGTGATATCTTCCCGTGAGTCCTTAGGCTTGATCGTGTGCATTTGCGTGTATGATTAGTGCACGATTGAGCCAGGGTGTCACAAGTTGGTATCAGAGCCGACTGCCTGTAGGATCCCCCCTTCCAATTCCTTGGTCGAAGTTGAGTCTAGTAACCAAAAACTGTTTTACTAACTTGGTTGTGTGGCTTACGGGCCCACGTCGCCAAATTTGATGGTATTAGTATCTTTTATTCCTCGTTTATACTCTGGGACTCTGATCTCTCTTCTATTCGGGTTAAATGAATTTTACTAACGCCGAAATTTAGGATCTCGTAAATCTCGTCTACCCGGAGAGCTGGATATCTGTGCTTAATTCCTTACCATTGATCTGATTAGTCTGATAATCATTTTCCTTTCCATTGTTTTGTTTAACCTTTCCCTTCGAGTTGTATAATACTTCTCATTGTCTTTTGACAATCCTGAATTTCCTCTGTTTCAGATGGATCGTTTGTTTCCACCACGCCCTACGACGTAGCTTGTGCTTCGCACTTGGGCTCGTCGTGCCCCTGGTTCTCCAGCTGTCCTGATCGCCCTCCTGACCAGACTTGGCTACCGCTGGTACCCCGAGTACATGGTCTACGAGGACTATCGCGAGTTCAACCAGGAGCAGTACCATGCTGATGTTCGTATCTATGATCAGCGCGATGTCCCAGACACTAAGCTGCACCTTTTCCACGGTATCAGCGTGACGATTGAGATGGCAGTACATGATGCCGCCTACTCTGTTGTCGCACGTCTCTGAGGAGAGTTTAGCGATAGCTTGGATGCCTCTGAGTTCCGATACATTCTGTATGCCCCTGCTGGAGATGCTACTGGATACTACACAGCTATCTGTGCCCCGTACTAGCGACGTCGTTACGACCCGCACGTTCTGATTCAGTGCACTCAGGCTCTGGATCGCACTGTTTGGGCTCTTACCGTCGAGTTGGTTGCCACTCGAGCACACCTCTACAATGCTATGACACAGTTGCTACCAGCTGTTCATGCAGGGATACATCCAGAGTACATCCTTTACCCGAGCAGGACTCAGATGTATGCTGGTATTGATTGGCCTGCTGTAGGAGGTCACACACCTGTACGTGGACCTCTTCTTTCAGCTCGAGACCGGATTCTGCATCAGAGTGCACATGGAGCGCGGGAACCTTCTGCAATGAACATTCGTCGTCCGCACGTGTAGCTACCCCGTTTCAGAGGATCTTCCCGACGTTGATGTAGCCCGTGCTATGTCTCGTGGTGTACTTCCTTACCGCGTGCCTGCGCGCCGCCTACCATATCTAGCTTTTGAATTAGCGCCGTTATGCTATTCGCATGTAACCGACTCTGTGTATGGATCTGTATGTCTTAATTGACTACTGTTATGTATCTGTTACACTGCTTAAATAGTTGTCGAGTTACATTATGCTTGTCGCTAAACACTTGCAAATTCTTTTGCTAAACTACCCCTGTTGATACTTAGCAGGATGGTTAGACCAGGTGGTCGTAGTCGTGCCCCTGAACGCCCACCACCACCAGATTATATGGCAGCTATGATGCAACAATTCGAGCTCAACTGCCAATTCATGACTGGGATTATGAATCATTTCCCGCATCTGAACAATCAGAACCAGAACCCTCCTTCAATAACTCTGCCGGAATTTATGCGTCTTAACCCCACTCAGTTCCGCAACTCTGAGAAGCCACTGGATGCTGATGACTGGATTTGCGATATCACTCATGAGATGGAGTCGGGAAATGTCTCCCCTGCCAACTTTGTCGCCTTCACTTCCTTTTTCCTAAAGGGTCCCGCTGCTCAATGGTGGGACAACCACAAACGTACACTGCCTGCTGGAACAGCCGTTACTTGGCCTGAGTTCCAGGCTGCCTTTCGTGCCCAGTATATTCCTCAAGGAATCATGGACCGGATGAAAACCCAGTTCCGCAACCTCACTCAGGGCAATAAGACTGTCCAAGCTTATCAGCGGGAATTCCTTGACCTGTCCCGCTATGCTGAAGAAGACGTCGCCAGGGATGCCGTAGACAAGAGAAGTTCCGTAATGGACTCCGTGCAGACATCGAGCTTGCACTCGCTGCTCAAGATTTCACCGACTTTACTGCTCTTGTGAACAAGGCTATTCTGCTTGAGACTGCTCAAATGAAGCATAAGGACTCGCAGAAACGCTATCGTGATGTTGGCTCATCTTCGGGCTCAACACAGAAGCGAAAAACATATGGTCGTGCACACACTTACAACGTTGATATTATACAAGTCCAGGATCCACCTGGCACCGAGATAGGTACCCTTCCCATTAACTCAATACCTGCTTCTGTTTTACTTAATTCAGCAGCATCACATTCATTCATCTCTGGACAAATTTGCATTCATGCATGACCTTCATTATGAGGAAATGAATACTCCGTTAGTCAGCTGGGCTAGTGAATTACCGTGCCCAGACAACTCAAAATACTGAGACTGAAATATACACCTTGAATGCGTTGAACGCTTCTCCGCTTGAGGGGATCAAAATCGTTCCAGTCGTTCGAGATTTTCCGAACGTTTCTTCGGAAGAACTTCCAAGAATACCCCGATATTTTTTCCCATCTGCCTCTTAATTCTCGGGACGAGAATTCTTATTAGTGGAGGAGAATTGTAACACCCCGTGTATTAAGCTACAGTAATCACCCTGTTGATAATGCCATGTCATCATGATCAACAGTGCTTAATCATCATTAGTAATAAATCCCTTTTCCAATTCAAACACAAATGGAAATTCAAACTAAAAGTAAAAATAAAAGTTGTTCAAAATTGGAAAAAAAATGTGCATCATGTAGCAAATATTCCCATAGCATTTATAAAAATGATTGCAACATTTATTGGAATTGTAGAAGGACTCAAACAACAAGAAACAGCAGCAAAATAGCACTATTTAATCCTTTTTCAATTAAATAAATTCCAAATAAAAAGATATGGACAACAAACCAATTTCTAACAATGTCTAATATTGCACTGTAAATATTTGGGCAAGTTTCATAAAATACAAAAGTCATTTGACATAAAAATAAAAGCCAAAACAGAAAACAAAGGAGAAAACAAGAAAGAAAATAGAAAAAGGAAAAAGGCCCAAGGCAGCTGGGCCTAAGTCAGCCAGCCGGCCCAGCCCGCCTGGTGCCGTCCCTTCCCCGCACTGCTCACCCCCCCATGCCCCGCAGTTGAGCGCTCTGCGTGCGCGCGCGCCCCCGAGCCCGGCCCCCTTCCCTCGCTGCACGACTGCGCGTCGCCGCGTTCGCCGTGGATAAAGGGCAGAGCCCCGTGCACCCCTGGCCCCCCTGGCTCTCCCTCACTCACTCCCTCTCGCTCTCCCTCGCCTCCCCATCACACCCGAGCGCCACCGCCGACGCGCCATCGTCACCACCGTGGCCACCGGCGTTCCCGAGCCCGACGGATGTGTCTGGGTGGTGCGCCGCCGACCGCCTCTTCCTCATCGACGGACGGCAAGAGCTGAGGTGCACCGGAACTCGTGGATCGAGCCGTCCTAGTATACGGCATCTTCGGCGATCACCGTCGAATTTGCCTCGTCTCTGCGCTACCGACCACCGATGGCCTTCGTGTGCCGCGCTGTAAGCCCCAGCTCCTCCCTCTCACCCCTCGTTGAGCGCTAGGACGCGCTGCACCATCGTTCCCCCCTCGAGCCCGAGCTCGCCTCTGCAAGGCTCGTCGCCGGCGATGCTCCGATGACCATATGGTCACGGGCTAGCGTCAGTTGGACTCCCCGCATCGCGTAGACACCGTAGGAACTTAGCGCAGCCCGTATAGCTCGTCGTAGCCCCAAATCCGACGGCGCCCGAAACTCGCCGTCCACTGTGGTGCTCACCGGCGACGACTCCGGCTATCCCAGCTCCAGTGGCCACCGCCATTCGACGCGGCGTGGAAAGGCCGTTCCGAAGCAGGAAACCGCGGTCATTTTGGTGCACCACAGGAGAATTCCGGGCTCGCCGGTGTTCCACCACCGCTCGGGGCTCGCCGGAGAGCTCCGGCGGCCGGCGCTGACCTGGCCCCGGTGGGTCCCGCGCCTGTGTCGCTGAACACTGGGCCCCGCGGGCCCAATTGACTGCGTCAACCGTCGACGTGGCAGCGTGGGCCACTGACATGTGGGTCCCGCGCGGTTAAATCAATTTTAAAAATAAATAAACTGTTAATTAATTAATTAGTTAATTAATCACTAATTACTCACTGACAGGTGGGGCCACACCCCTGTTAATTAGTTTTAATTAAATTTAAACCCTGGATTAGCCCTGTGTCTATGACATGTGGGCCCCACTGGTCAGGTTTGACCTGGCCGGCCCCCTGTTGACTGCTGACATCATCAATGCGTCATGCTGACATCACCCTATACTGTTCTTGATAATGTTGATTTAATTAAATCCAGAAATTCCAGAAATTAATAAAAACTTTAGAAAATCATATCTTTTAATCCGTAACTCCGATGAAAATAATTTATATATGAAAGTTGATCAGAAAAATCCCACGAATCCGAATATGCACTCCTTTCATCTGTCACATGCTCCTAACATGATGAACATGGAAATTTCCTCTCCGGATCGTCTGTCCGATAAATCCAAAGACCCGGGAAATATCGTCAGATATTCCCCCGCTCCGTCTGATACGTGTAGTACTGCGTTAGACTACCCCTAGCACTGCGTATTGCCATGACATCCATCGTGTTGCATCTGTTTGCTTGTATTTATTGTTTCCTCCCCCTCTTCTCTCTCATTAGACCCCGACGCAGTTCCTGGTACCGACGCAGCTCCGGAGCCCGACGCCACCGTTGACAACCTTGCCCTTGCTGCCGAGCAACCAGGCAAGCCCCCCCTTTGATCATCCCGATATCGCCCATTCTAATTTCTCATGCTTGCATTAGAATTGCTGCTACTACTGCTTTACCTATTCTGATGCATAACCTATTTATTGTAACCTGCTGTTGATAATTACCTGCTTATCCTAAACTGCTTAGTATAGGCTGGGTAGAGACCTATCGCGACTGCCCCGCTAGATTATCAGAAGACCCGATCAACGGGATCGAAGACCAGGCCCCGACACCGCACATCACCCCCCCCCTTAGTTGTAATGACACTACAGCGTTACTATCGAGTGCCGAGGGTGACACCTCTTGTAGCACTTCTGTTGTTAACTCTGTAGAGTAGCTTTTCGGTCGTGGTCATCGAGGGTGATTCCTCCTTCACCACTTCCGATAACGACGCTGTCGTGCAACACCTCAAGTGTGAACCCAGCGAGGGTGATTCCTCCGAGTTCACCTTGACAAATTCATCGTGCAGGAATCCAACGAGGGTGATACCTTGGATTCCCTTGATGTTATGGACACACGGATACTTGGACTGTACTATTGTTACTTGGAAAGGCGGGTCGACCCTGAGGGGTACCCGCGTGTGATGTGAAGACGGGTTGCCTGTATGGTGCCCGAGTGATGAATACGAGGCGCGGCCGGGCATTCTTAGCCCTTGCAGCAAGTCCTCGAGACGGGGCGACGGGGTCACATCTTTCGTGAGTCTCTGCTCGTTACCGCAAGCCCTAGTCCACTAACGATTTGGATATTTGATCTGAGCAGGCCTCTGGTCTGATAGCAATAACCATCACGTGGGAATAGTTATGGGCACTCTGCATCGTCGCATCAGCCGAAAGTTCTGTCAGACGTCCAGTTCAGCATTGTGGCACGGTCGGATCGTACCGACCATCCGAGGCGGTGCTGGTATCCACCCTGCACACAACGACCCGGAGTGCACAAGGCGATGGCCCAAGACCCCTGAGCGCTTAGGTTGTAGACCGGCGGGGACCTCTCTGCTGAGCTTTAGGTAGGGCTGCGGTGTGTCGTTTGGCCGAGGCCGGGCATGACCCAGGAAAGTGCGTCCGGCCGGAGTTAATCGAGCGTGTTGGGTAAGTTGGTGCACCCCTGCAGGGAAGAACTAATCTATGCATAGCCGGATCCTCGGTAACGGACACTCGGAGTTGTATCCCGGTCGATACAACTAGAATTGGATACTATGGCTCTGGGATTGCTTCTCGCAGGGAGTCGAGAAGGGATCTCATGACGAGGTTGATGTCTGTATGGCTCTGGGATTGCTTTCTCGCAGGGAGTCGAGAAAGGATCTTTGGGTGAGGTTGAGACTTAAAGATACTACTACATTTTATTGTACTGTCTACACTCTTCTCATGCTGCAAGACCGATGAAGATGCTAGTCTTCGATAGGACTAGGATTTCCTCTCTATTCTGGCATTTCTGCAGCCCAGTCCACATATACAGCCACTCTTTGATAATGTTGCATATGTAGTGTAGATCCTTGCTTGCTGAGTATTTCTGAGTACTCACGGTTGCTTTGCTTTCTTTTTCTCCCCATATCAGTTTGTCGTGACCAGTTGACGGAGCCCCTGAGACAGCTGCCCCGCCGACGATTACTACTACCAATTCGAGGGTGTTACTTCTACAAGTTGGCCGACGACCAGGAGTAGGATCGGAGGGTCCCAGGCAGGAGGCCTGCGCCTTTCGATCGTAGTGTTTTATTTTGCCCCGCCTTTCTAAAGGCCTTTCTGTTTCTCTTTTAATATCTGTACTCAGATATCTGATGCTTTCGCTGACGCTTGTATGCCATCGAGCTATTTATTCGAGCCCTCGAGGCCCTGGCTTGTAATATGAAGCTTGTATGATTTTATTTATGTTTTAGAGTTGTGTTGTGATATCTTCTCGTGAGTCCTTAGGCTTGATCGTCTGCATTTACGTGTATGATTAGTGCACGATTGAGCCGGGGGCGTCACAAACTCGATATATCAATTCAATGAAATGTCCTTTATCGAAAAAACGAGGCTTCGTTGAATAATATAATAAAAATAGTTGTGTGCATCCTTGAATGCTTCGACCTTCTTTTCATCAAAAAAGAAAAGGAAAAAAGTAATTATTAGTCAATAGGTTTTACTCTGATCAAAGCACAATTGTGTAGCAATTCGTCAGAATATACGTGAGTAATTCTCACAAATTTTGTTCTACACCAGCGGCAAAGTTAGAGGTACTTGAGACAATAAAACTTAGCACACATATATCTTAGCCAGACGGTTTGACCGGAACAGTTGAGTATTGATAACACTGCCGACGACCTTCCAGTTTTATTGCAGCGTGTGTAGTCAAGCAAGAGCTCCTGCAGGTTGACTAGAACTGATGAGCCACATCGCCGGCGACCGGTGGAGCAAGCTGCTGGTAGCCTAGGTTCAGCTGAAGCGACGCCTGAGCCTGAGCCTGAGCCTGCACCGCCGCCTCGAAGAGGTTGGCAGGGAAGAAGCACTTCATGTCCAGCGCGGTGAAAGGGTTCAGCTCCGGCGCCGCCGAGGGCCTGGCGATGGTCACCTGCTGCAACTGCTGCTCCTCCTCCGCAATCTGGTCACCAGAGCATGTATAACGTGGACAGTAGTTATAGCTTAATTAATTTGGAACCATCGAAGTTGATTTAATCTTGTAGCTTCTGTACCTTGGTTCTGAGATCAATGTTGTCACTCTGAAGCTCTATCTCCTACAATGGTGATGAGAATATATGTATTAAATGCAAGACGTACGGTCGATAATAAAGCCAAGATTGGTTAATTAGCCAAAGGAGCCTGTAGAACAACCCATACAGTAGTATATATTACGTACCCTTTTGACCATGTAGTTGATCTCAGAAGATAGGAGCTCATTCTGAGACATGAACGCACAAAGAAGGATCAACATTTATAAGTAAATAATTTAGGGATCTAGGAGTATAACAATGATCTAAGAAATTCAAGAACTACTCATATTTATATGCCTTGTAAAAACACTACTGTACAATTTATTAGTGGACGCTATATACACTAGTACTATGTGAAGGTACGGTACTGTTGGATGCCAAATTTGATGAAAGAGTGCAAAATCGGTGGGAAGTTGATCAAAATTTCAAATATACCTTCCTGGCCCTGATCTTCGCAATGCCTTTCTCAAGCCGGCTTTCGAGCTGCTTCAGCTCCTTTAGGGACAGGTTCCCAACAGAATCACCAACCAAGTGCCTTTAGAAGATAAGAATTGGTTAGACGATGGGGAAAAATTGTGTACATGCAAGCATGTGCAGTCTGATCTTACTTGTTAGTGCTTTGCAGCATCTGGATCTGGTGGCGCAGCTTTGCAGCTTCTTGCTGGTAGTATTGCTTCAGAAAGAATAGATTATATCAAGAAAAACAAAGAGAGTGAGCTGTCTATCACATTCGTTAATTAATATCCACGTCATCCGATTCCAATTGAGTTAGAAAAACCAAGCTCCAGCCCATGATTTGGATGTTTTACCAGTGCTGTGGCTTTACTTACTGTTCTGTTTTCAATTAGGTCTGCTGATCCTAGACGATGTACCAGTAACTGCAAATGTACGTAAGCGGGTATATATGCATGCTTACCTATATAGGAGTAGTATATACTGTAGTATATATTCAGAGAGAGACAGACATGCACGCATGCACACACAGAAATAGAATCATTTGTAGAAATTGTAGACATGACTGCTATCTGATCCCCATTAGGTACATACATGGATTTGCTTTGGTGGTTTGGTCCTAAAGATTTAAATGATGGCCATCTTTGATCCATGTGTGGCTGTCAAGTGTCAGTTCATTTCATGTATACTTACAAGCTGACGAATTTAGTGCAAGCAGCCACTGATCGGTCTAGAGTCTAGACCCTTAGCTGGTTATCAAGAAAATTAATTTGATCACATGCATATGGATATGGTTCTAATGAGTTAATTACCTGAGCATTGACTTCTATGAGAGGTACCCCAGAGGTTGAGCCACAAGCATGTGCCTTCTTGTACCTGTCAATTGTAGCCTTGACACTGCAGTTGACAAACAAGGGAGGAGAGACAGGCAAGGACTCATCAGTGACCTAGTTTGATGCATGTGTGCAACAGATGTGATAGTGTTCACAAGACATACAGAGAGAAAACACAAAGCCCTCAATAGTTTCTGCCGGTTACTTGAGCATAAAGTTTGGCAAAAGAGTATGTACATACATATATGCGCTCAAACGTGTACACAAGAAGCGAATGAAATGCAGAGACGCATACATTGAACAGTATCGATGCAGCCTTTGCAACGAGGACTCGACAAGGAGCAAGCTGGCACAGCGAGGTAGGGGAAGACGCTCAGTTTCTTAGTTGGTGCAAGCTAGTTGTTGATGTGCATGCATGTCAATCGATGAGACTATGCATGAGCTGAGATAACATAATGACTAGCTGCATGCATGCACGTATGGTTGGGGGCTTGGGAGGATGACCAGGGACAGGGAAGCGATCGAGGAAGAGGAAACTCTAGGCAGGCAGGCAGCTAGCTTTAGGACGAGGTACGACCGTACGTTTACATGCAAGGTCCCTTCAGTTCTGGCTGACAATGTTGTGTTGCCTGTTGCCCGGCCGGACTGATATGATGTGCATGTGGAGAAATATTTATGTAATGACAAAACATTACATATATGCCTACGTATTTGTGTGTCTTTTGAGTCAAGTGTGTGTCAGTGAGAGAGCAGGAGAGTGCCAATGCATATTAATTATTATTTGGTACAGAGTGTGTATATATATGACCGACATTGGCAAATCTCACAGTATATGTTTAATTAATTAGCACATTTTTTTTGGCAGGGTATCTTTGGAACATGTCATTCAGTTCTTTAAAGGTTCCTACTTCCTTCTTTGTAGAGAATAAAAAATAAAATATATCTGATCTATGTCACTTGGTTAACATGCATACAGAATGAATAAAATTGAGACATAAACTGCTAACAGCATGCATGAATTTTGGTGACAAAATACTAGTTTTTATAGGACAATATATAGAAATGCAGTAAGATCAATTCATGGTTGCATTTTTTAGTGTACATAAACATCAAAAATATAAGAACCCAATTTTTCATTTTTAGTCTAATTGCATGACAGAAATTCAAAAATGGGCGACTTAATGAATATAAGAGTTGAATTAAAAAACCTGTGACTTAATGGATATAAGAGTTATCTCTATACAAGAAAATGTCTGCACGTACGACACAAATACAATGCCAGAAAGATTCTCTTGGTTTCTGTACCATTTTACGTAAAAAAGTGTATGCTAAAACAATGCATGGTATATATACTAAAAAAAATTTATTAGATATTATCTAAATATTCTTATATAATGCATACTACGCATGCATACACTCCCACATGATAAATACTACCTAGAACGTATGAAACGCACACGTTGGTACGTATAATTACACCTAGTTGTAGGAAAGTGCTATCAAAGTGAATTTTTTAAAAACCACATAGGAGAATTGCGTGCCTTTTGTATAAATAAGGAGAAAGACTATATTCAATTACAAACTAGGCGTACACAAACGAACGTCTAGCGCCGTCACAAAAAGAGGAAGGAACTACAATCTCCCAAAGTCCCACGTTCTCTTGCTAACTTCCAAAGTATAAGTTCCACGCGTCCACACACTATCGATGACCTAAGCCGCCGACGCGGTCGACGGCCACCACTCGCACAAATTGTCCATGGGTGAGCTTAGATTAGAAAATCTAATTAACAAGGTTTTTTTAAGTTATCTAACATGGGTTGTTAAAAATAAAAGGCTTCTTGGCAAAATGAATGTTCAGTATATTACTAGCGTAAATTGATTTTGGGTAGTACATTGGCCTATTTTGACCTCATATATATGTTATTCAACTCTATATAAAACTAATTAAATAACCATGGTCAGTCTAAAATTAAATAAACTACATATACCACCAAAACACGAATTTCTCTAAAATATTCCAAGACCTGAACGATCTGAAAAGTACAGAAACGACCAGCAGCCTTGTATTAATACTTCTTACAAGGAAAAAAAAAACAGCCGCTGCTATATAGTACGTCTTGCACAGAAGCAATCAGCCGCTGCTAAGCCTAGTTGAGCTGATCATGAAATGACATATATGTATTTAGAAATCAGCGAATTCATCACCAAGCTTAGCTACATCTAACCTTATGGAAAAAAGCTGGAGCTGTAGACGTACACACAGACCTGTTGTTGGAGTACTCGTAGAGGCGGCCGCGGCTGGAGAAGACGATGAGCGCCACCTCGGCGTCGCACAGGACGGAGAGCTCGTAGGCCTTTTTGAGGAGCCCGTTACGGCGCTTGCAGAAGGTCACCTGCCGGCTAGTCGTGTTCTCGATCCTCTTGATCTCAATCCTTCCCCTCCCCATCTCGACCTCTTCTCAGTCTCAGCCCTGAACTCTGCCAAACACGCAGATCCATCCATCGATCAAGGAAGATTCAGCAAAAGTTTCCACGAATGCAAATATATTTACACACATATATATATATGCTAATGCTGTGATGGATCTAACCAAAAGGCAAAAGGAAGGCATATGAAAGGGATGAACAAGGAACAAGATACGGGATCGATCGGCGGGCCTAGCTTGCAAAGAAAACTGGAAGACGGAGAAAAACAATTCCATGATTTGACTGATGGACGACCAAATTTGAAGATGAGTAAAAAGGGTGATTCGATCTCATTAGTCGACAGATTCAAGTCCTTTTGTTTTGAGAAGAAATCATGGCAACATAAGATCTAGCAAAGGTAATAAAAGCTTTCTTCTTCTCGATCTGTCTCTCGAAATGAAATAACCCAAAGCAAGAAGTAGATCGCTTTAGAACCAATTCGCAGCTACTTGGCTGGGATGCAATTAACAGCTCCACGCAAAAGCAATTTATCTCTGCAGTTTCATTCCTCCAAGGGAAAAAGAAGAAAGTAAATCTTTTATTTTTGGTTAAGAAACTAAATCTTATAGCAAGATCGTTTTTGTATGCGCAAAACAAAGCAAGTAAAAGTTGCTACGATCTCTCTTAACAAAGTACAATGGCTGCTTAGAACAAACATTGGCGCGTGTCTTGTAGCATGTTACCGTGCAAGATGAAAGATCTATCTAGCTAGCTAGGAAGAGATTGAACTCTGTACAAGTAAACCAAACAAGCCTTCCAAAACGAAACAACAAGATAGGCACCGGCGGCCGTGAACGAATCCAAAGTCTAGATGGCAAGAAAGAAAGGGAGGGGAAATCATCCGTTCTAAGAAAGAAAAAAAAAAGCATCCAGAAGAAGAGACGTACTAGCAGAAGAAGAGAGAAGGGTGAGATGAGATGGCTCGATTTCCTCAAGAAGACACAACATATAACAAAGCAACAAGATCGATGTAAACTGCAGACATATAAATGAGCATAACATGGCAGATCCTAACGAAATACGAGCATGGATACAAGGAGGGTAAACCTAGCTAGGCAGAAGAGAGCAGACGATCGACAAGGTTTTTTTTTTTTTTTTTTCCGGGTATGGAGCTCTCTGATGCAGCTAACTAGCTGTCCTTCCTCGCTTTGGTTTATAATATAGGACCCAAAGCCGAAGGCAGAAAAAGGAGGGGCTCCAGTGGGTTTTCCTCCAGGAGGTAAAGTAAGAGACGAGTTGATAGGAGCCAAGGGAAGGCAGGGTATTAAAGGACGGCAGGATGCTGAGACCGCCACTTGCACTGTTGCACAGAAATGCATTTCTCTCTTGCCGGCCGAGGCCTTTCTTAGCTTGCTTACCGTTATGGATGTTCCTTAATTAGAGATCTCTCTTATTAATATGGAATACATTACTTGATCATGGACGTGTCCCCTCTCTTTTCTCGTATGTACGTGTTGTCGAGCTATTGGTCTAATATTAATTGGCCGAATTGTTATGTGCAAGAATTAATTAAGAGGACGCGAACAACTATGGGCAGATCGATCGTTCCATGTATATATGCATGGAAGTTGTCATGCAGAGTTCAACTCAAAAATAACATGTCGTCTTTGTTCAACACTTGTGTGCCCAGTCTTGGGAAGTGCAGTACGTGTATACTTAATTAGCTGCTAGTTCCATAATTCTGTTAGGTAACTAAATTAGGCCCCTATAATATATATATCCCATTATTGCATGTGAATTAGATTTGTTAATTACATTAATTTGCTCCCAAGGATATACGTAGGTCTGAGAGAAAAAAATATTAGCGATTAATTAGTCTGATCAATTAAATTTGACATTTTTTTTAGCATCATAAACTTTATTCCTCAAATGATAGCCAGATCGTTTACATAGTGGTGAAGAATAAAGTCAGGGATGACAGTTTTCCATGCTTCAGACTTGCCGGAACTAATACAATGTTTTGCTAAAGCATCCGCGACCGAATTGGCCTCTCTACTACAGTGATCAAAAGTGATACTAGCAAACTCCAGTGCCAGAAGGGAGCACTCGGCTATGATTGGCACGCCTGTTCCCATATATGCATTTGGATCAGAGATGGCCTCAAGTGCATTGAGACAGTCAGACTCGACTGCCAAATTCGTGCACCCCAGATTTGCTCCAAGATTTAACCCACATCGAATAGCGATTAGTTCTATTGCTTCTACACTCGCCACATGCGGTAATAGATGAGTCGCTGCACCTAGGAACTTACCATGGTCGTCGCAGGCAATGACACCACAAGATCCCGTGAACCTATCCGCATGAAAAGAAGCATCAACATTTATTTTTACAGCTCCCACCACGGGCTTCTTCCATATATGATCCCGCTTGCGAGTAGGCTGATTAGGAGTGTTTGCTCGTAAAAAATTTGTTGCTAGCACCCGGATCGTCATTGCTGCTTGCTGAGGCATCTGAACTATCTCACCCTTTGTATGAATTCTCCTTTGCCACCAAATAAACCACATTGCTACAAGGGCGAGCTCAGCTATAGGAATGTTATGTACAGACGACTGCATCTGGATCAGGCTGTCAAGGTTAATAGAGCCCGATCGGTCCTGGCAAACCACCCGTTCAATCTCCTGTGATAGCCCTAGCTCCGTCCAAATTGCGTGCGCCCCGGTACAAGTGAACAAGCAATGTTGTATATCTTCTAATCCGATGGAACAGATCGGACACTGCGGGATCAGAGGAATATGTCTATTAGCAAGGACACCATAGCATGGTAGAACCACCTTCAACACTTTCCAGCCAAAGTGTTTGATCTTCCCTGGTAGTCGTAGTTTCCAAAGATCTTTCCAAGCTCCATTTAATGAGGCACTACTTGGGCTAGTCCGGTTCAAGTACTGTCTGAAGTGATGCTCAAATTCAACATGGTATGCCGAACGCACGGAAAAGGTCCCAGTCCTTGTATGTTGCCAAGCTACAAAGTCTTCAACGGCCTCCACATGAAGAGGAATTTGTAGAATTCTATGCACATCGACTGATGAAAAGACACTGCGAATAAGTGCCTCATCCCATTGTCCTGTGTGGGGGTCAATTATCTCTTCCACTTTTGTTAGCATAATACCCCCCTAGGGGTAATAGGCTTCCTGTTCATACTAGTGGGTATCCACGGGTCATCCCAAATGTTGATGCGTGAACCAGAACCCACACGCCATATGCATCCCCTTCTGAAAGTTTGAATACCAGCTACAATACTCTGCCAAGTGAACGAATAGCCTTTCTTGGGGCCAGATTTCAGAATATCTCCATTGGGATAATATTTTGCTCTCAAAACTCGTGCACACAAAGAATCAGGATTTTGGAGTAGTCGCCAACACTGCTTTGCTAACATAGCAAGATTAAAGCTGTGAAGGTCCCTAAACCCCATGCCACCTTTTTTCTTCGGTACACACATTTTCCACCAGGCAAACCAATGCATTTTTTTCTTCTCCTCTCCATCACCCCACCAAAATCCGGAAATTTCATCGGTGATCGATTTACATATCCCTTTAGGTAACTTGAACACAGACATAGCATATGATGGAATCGCCTGTGCTACTGATTTCAGAAGAATTTCTTTACTATTGAGAGGATTTTTTCTTTCCATCCCTTGAGCCTTTGGCATACCCTGTCCACTAAGTGCTGAAAACAATCACTATGATCAACACCAACCATAGTTGGTAGACCGAGGTATTTGTCTGACAGGGCTTCAGTTAATATATCCAGAATTCCACAGACATTCTCTCTGTCGTTAACTCTCGTATTTGGGCTGAAAAAGATACTCGACTTTGGAGTACTCACCCGCTGTCCTGAGCTAGCACAATACGTGTCAAGAACCCTCTTAAGAGTGTTTGCATTATGGTTAGAGGCTTTCATCAGAACCAAGGAATCATCTGCAAATAAGAGATGAGAGATAGACGGGGCATCTCTGCATACCTGTATACCTTCAATACCTCCCGTTTCCTCCTCAAAAGCTAGCATGCTCGATAGCCCCTCAGAACAAATCAAGAACAGATATGGGGACAGAGGGTCCCCCTGTCTCAAGCCCCTGGTTGGTATGAATTCGTCCGTTTCAGTGTCATTGAATCTGATTCTATAGCTTACCTAGGAAACACACTCCATGATAAGCTCAATCCATTGGGTATGGAATCCTAACTTAATCATCATCTGTTGCAGAAAACCCCATTCTACCCTATCATAAGCTTTTAGCATATCCAACTTAACTGCACAGATTCCGTTAGAGCCATGGGTTTTCTTTTTTATCGAATGGAAACACTCGTACGCTACTAGCACATTATCAGTGATTAACCTGCCTGGTACAAAAGCACTCTGGGTGGGGGAAATTACCTCAGGCAGGATTTTCTTCAGTCTATTGGCTAGCATCTTCGAAATTATTTTG